>CM060310.1:84841733-84851517 GCA_030674185.1 Monoplex corrugatus | reverse complement strand
CTCCCAGGCCTGCAAAGATTTTAGTCTGACCATCAGTCTTAAGAAGACAAACGTCCTGGGCCAAGACACGCCATCTCCACCAGCCATCACCATTGATGACTACGAGCTTGAAGCCATCCATCAATTCACATATCTTGGGTCCACCATCACCGGTAACCTCTCCCTTGACACAGAGATCGACAAGAGGATTGGGAAAGCAGCCACAACACTAGCCCACCTCACACAAATGGTGTGGATAAATCCAAAGCTGACCACGGAGACAAAGATGGCTGTATACAACGCCTGTGTCCTCAGCACCTTGCTGTATGGTAGCGAGGCGTGGACCACGCATGCTCATCAGGAGAAAAGGCTCAATACCTTTCACCTGAGAAGCCTACGGCGCATACTCGGCATTTCCTGGCAAGACAAGGTGACCAACACCGAAGTCCTGAACCGCGCTGGCCTCCCAACCATGCATACCATGCTGAGACAGCGTCGGCTGCGCTGGTTGGGCCACGTTCGCCGCATGGAAGATGGTCGCATCCCAAAAGACATCCTTTATGGTGAGCTTGCCACAGGGCAGAGAAACATTGGCCGCCCACAGCTGAGATACAAAGACGTTTGCAAACGTGACATGAAGGCGCTTGAGATCAACACTGAGTCCTGGGAGGACCTCGCAGACGACCGCAACAGCTGGAGAACCACTCTCAAGAAACAGCTGCGGATTGGTGAGGACAAACTGTCAGCCGCTGCAGCAGAAAAGCGAGTTTGCAGAAAAGGGATGACAGCCAACAGACCAGCATCATCATACACATGCGACCGCTGCGACAGAGACTGCCTCTCTCGCACTGGTCTCTACAGTCACAGGCGACTCTGCTTGGACCAAGCAGACAGCCCATCTAGACATTAGAACGGATGTACTTTGTCCATGGTCAGCCATGACCGAGGGAGGCCTACTACTGGTAGCCCTGCCGGTCTGTCGTCCACTACCGAGGAAAGAAAAGAGGACGTAGATAAGTAAATAAATAAATAAATATATGATACATCAATAAATAAATGAGTTTGTACATAATAAACAAGTAAGATATTCAACGTACATACAGAGCAAGTAATGAGAGAGGCAGACACAGAGAGTATGGGAGTGAAAATAGGAGGAAGGAATATCACCAACCTAAGATGTGCTGATGACACCGCCCTATTAGCAAGGGATATCATTAATATGAGGAGAATTCTGTATCGAGTAGATGCTGCAGACACAATGCAGGACTGAAACTGAATGCCAAAAAGACCAAAGTCATGCACATAGAAGGATCAGCCAACCAGCCACAGCAAAACATACAAATAGATAAAACAGAGCTGGAAAACGTGGACAACTTCAAGTACTTGGGCTCTCTCAGAACCAACACAGGATCTTGCAGCAAGAACATCAGATCAAGAATAGACATGGCCAAGCAAAGAATGGTCAAATTGAACAACGTATGGAAAGACAGAGGCATACCAACAAAACTGAAAATAAGAATTTTACGTTGCTTTATTTGACCTGTTGTCATGTATGGATGTGAAGCTTGGACTTTGAAGAAACATACGAAAATAAAATAAATGCAGCAGAAAAGTGGTTCTACAGGCGGCGGCTCAAAGTAAAATGGACAGACAAAAGAAGTAATGAACGTGTGCTAAAGGAATTAGCTGTCCAACGCAAAATGCTCCCAGACATCAACAAAAGAAAATTATACCGGGCACATGAACAGAAACACAAGAACCGACTTGATGACATCAGTCCTGCAGGGAGAGTCAAGGCAAAGAGAAAACAAGGAAGGCCAGCAAAATCCATCATGGACAACATCGCTGACGCTTGCAAACTGGGGCTCCATGACATCATACACAGGAGCAGAGAACGTGTCATCTGGTGATCCTTCGTGACAAAGAGTGGAGTTCACACAGTTGTTCGCAGCAGTGGAGATAGATGAGATGAGATGAAACAAGTAAGATATGAGAAATAACAAATAACAGAAGCATGTACACATGCGCCGGCACACAGACACACATATATGCATTCATACATACACACTCGCATCCACACAGCAGCAGCAGCAGCAACACCACCACCACTAACGAAAGACAACAACACCACCACCAACAAAAGTAACAATAACACCAACAACAACACCAGCACCAACACCAGCACTAGCAGTGTGATATCAACACTGCAGTTAGGAAGGCATGGACTGTCATATGCAACACAAGAAGCAAGTAAGTGAATCAGAGCGACTGTAAACAGACACAACAAAGCCATACGCTGGTTGTCAGTGTGTTCTCTGACCGTACAATAGAAGAATGGAATGGAATCTTTATTTAATGTCTGTTCACAATAGTGATTTTAGACACACACACACACACACACACACACACACACACACACACACACAGACACACAGACACACACACACACACACAAACACACAGACACAGACACACACACACACACACACACACACACACACACACACACACACAACACACGCACACACACACACACATACATACACACACACACACACACATACACAGGGAGAAAAAAAGCAACAACAAAACAAACAAAAAAGGGTGGGGGACGGGGATGGGAAGGGGTAGTGGGAGTTTGAATGTAAGAAGGGGAACAATTACAATTAAGAATTCAGAACATTAAATTAACAGTGTCAATCAACAAATACATACATTCTGTGTATATTTTGTTTTCCAAGAGTTAAGCCTTAGTTTGTATATCAAGGACGCTATTTGTCTGGGGCAGTTAGGTATCAGGCTTTGGGTATTGGAAAAAAATTGTATAAAGTGAACATTCTAACACAGAACCAAGTTCATGAACTGACAGTCGTATGTTATGGAAAGTTACGGTATTTGCATTATTGGATGCACCGTCTTCTGCTAATTTGTCCGACACTTCATTCCAATAAAGTCCACAATGTGACGGAACCCAGCAAAAATACAATATAACACTACCGCTATTTCAAAGATAATGCAGGGAGGGTCGGGGGTGGGGGTGGAGGAAAAGAAACCAACCGTGTAACCAGTCACAACGTTGAGCAGACACAGTTGGTAGTTGTGAACCTTGTGAAGCCTGGATCTGTAGCTTCACTCTGTAACTGTCAGAAGTTCGGTTTTTTGTGGCACGTTTTAACTGAAACGACATCTGTCTGACCTGCTGGACACACACACACACTGTGGTCACCGGACACACACACACACTGTGGTCACTGGACACACACACACACACTGTGGTCACTGGACACACACACACACTGTGGTCACTGGACACACAAACACACACACTGTAGTCACTGGACACACACACACTGTGGTCACACTGTGGTCACTGGACACACACACTGTGGTCACCGGACACACACACACACACCGTGGTCACCGGACACACACTGTGGTCACTGGACACACACACACACACTGTGGTCACTGGACACACACACACACTGTGGTCACTGGACACAAACACACACTGTGGTCACTGGACACATACACACACACTGTGGTCACTGGACACACACACACACTGTGGTCACTGGACACACACACACACTGTGGTCACCGGACACACACACACTGTGGTCACTGGACACACACACACTGTGGTCACCGGACACACACACACTGTGGTCATGGACACACACACACACTGTGGTCACTGGACACACACACACACACACACTATGGTCACTGGACACACACACACACTGTGGTCACTGGACACACACACACACACTGTAGTCACTGGACACACACACACACACACTGTGGTCACTGGACACACACACTGTGGTCACCGGACACACACACACACCACCGTGGTCACCGGACACACACTGTGGTCACTGGACACACACACACACACACACACACACATACACACACACACTGTGGTCACTGGACACACACACACACCTGTGGTCACTGGACACAAACACACACTGTGGTCACTGGACACATACACACACACTGTGGTCACTGGACACACACACACACTGTGGTCACTGGACACACACACACACACTGTGGTCACCAGACACACACACACTGTGGTCACTGGACACACACACACTGTGGTCACCGGACACACACACACACTGTGGTCATGGACACACACACACACACTGTGGTCACTGGACACACACACACACTGTGGTCACTGGACACACACACACACTGTGGTCACTAGACACACACACACATACACACAATGTGGTCACTGGACACACACACACACACACACACACAATGTGGTCACTGGACACACACACACACACAATGTGGTCACTGGACACACACACACACACTGTGGTCACTGGGCACACACGCACTGTGGTCACTGGACACACACACACACAATGTGGTCACTGGACACACACACATTGTGGTCACTGGACAAACACACACACTGTGGTCACTGGACACACATACACACACACTGTGGTCACTGGACACACACACACACTGTGGTCACCGGACACACACACACACACTGTGGTCACTGGACACACACACACACACACACACACACTGTGGTCACTGGACACACACACACACACACACACACACACACACACACACACACTGTGGTCACTGGACACACACACTGTGGTCCTGGACACACACACACACTGTGGTCACCGGACACACACACACACACACACTGTGGTCACCGGACACACACACACACACACACACACACACACACACACACACACACACACACACACACACACACACACACACACTGTGGTCACTGGACACACACACACACACACACACACACACACACACACACACACACACACACACACACACTGTGGTCACTGGACACACACACACACACTGTGGTCACTGGACACACACACACACACACACTGTGGTCCATGGACACACACATATACTGTGGTCACTGGACACACACACATACTGTGGTCACTGGACACACACACACACTGTGGTCACTGGACACACACACACACACACTGTGGTCACTGGACACACACACTGTGGTCACTGGACACACACACTGTGGTCACTTGACACACACACACACACTGTGGTCACTGGACACACACACACTGTGGTCACTGGACACACACACACTGTGGTCACTGGACACACACACACACACACACTGTGGTCACTGGACACACACACACACTGTGGTCACTGGACACACACTGTGGTCACTGGACACACACACACACACACACACACACACTGTGGTCACTGGACACACACACTGTGGTCACTGGACACACACACACACACACTGTGGTCACTGGACACACACACACACACACTGTGGTCACTGGACACATACACACTGTGGTCACTGGACACACACACACACACTGTGGTCACTGGACACACACACACACTGTGGTCACTGGACACACATACACACTGTGGTCACCGGACACACACACACACACACACACTGTGGTCACTGGACACACACACACACACTGTGGTCACTGGACACACACACTGTGGTCACTGGACACACACACACTGTGGTCACTGGACACACACACTGTGGTCATTGGACACACATACACACTGTGGTCACCGGACACACACACACACACTGTGGTCACTGGACACACACACACACACTGTGGTCACTGGACACACACACACTGTGGTCACTGGACACACACACACACACACACTGTGGTCACTGGACACACACACACACTGTGGTCACCGGGAGGACTGAAGTTTGTGTCATTTCTGTGTACATGTAAAACCCCTAAGTGGTCTGGTGTGTTTGAGTACGATGGAAAGCTTACTCACTCTGTGACTTCTAAGTGTTTCAAGGCTTTGTTCATTCATAATTACAAGATAAAGGACGGACAAGACTACAAGGATATCTAGTGCATCCAATTCACTGCGACCTGGAAACGTTTTGTCCGTGCAATTAGCCTCAGCAAGACACAATTATGTTATTGCCACGACCATAGTAGGATCCTGGCACCTCATTGGTTCTGACTTTAACCAACAACCAGGAAATCAAGAATACAGACAGTTTTCTGTTGATCCTGGCACCTCACTGGTTCTGACTGTAACCAACAACCAGGAAATCAAGAATACAGACAGTTGTCTGTTGACTGCTTGGTACAGTATGCTCTGTACACAAGATAACCAGATCCCAGTGATGATCTGTACACAAGATAACCAGATCCCAGTGATGCTATGTACACAAGATAACCAGATCCCAGTGATGCTCTGTACACAAGATAACCAGATCCCAGTGATGCTCTGTACAGAAGATAAGCAGATCCCAGTGATGCTATGTACACAAGATAACCAGATCCCAGTGATGCTCTGTACACAAGATAACCAGATCCCAGTGATGCTCTGTACACAAGATAACCAGATCCCAGTGATGCTATGTACACAAGATAACCAGATCCCAGTGATGCTCTGTACACAAGATAACCAGATCCCAGTGATGCTCTGTACACAAGATAACCAGATCCCAGTGATGCTCTGTACACAAGATAACCAGATCCCAGTGATGCTCTGTACAGAAGATAACCAGATCCCAGTGATGCTTTGTACACAAGATAACCAGATCCCAGTGATGCTCTGTACATAAGATAAGCAGATCCCAGTGATGCTCTGTACACAAGATAACCAGATCCCAGTGATGCTCTGTACACAAGATAACCAGATCCCAGTGATGCTCTGTACACAAGATAACCAATCCCAATAATGCTCCGCTCTTTGTCAGTCCATTAGCTCAGTGGTCAGAGTGCCATCGCCATAACACAGGTGTTGTGGCTTCACCCGTGGCCTTCACGATATACATGGCCAGACACAAAGGGCCGTGTATGTCATGTGACGTCACACATGTGGTCAGTTCGCATTGCTAGAAGCGCCATGTTTAAACAGTGTGTGCTTACTATGTGTTGATCGTCGGCCTTTTTGGATTATTTCTTCTTCTCCTAATGTGCTTTTACTGACAACTGTTGATAATTATTTCGTGAGTGTACAAAGTGAACATGCCTAACAAGTGCTGTGTGCCTGGATGTAGAGGCAATTATGATAAAAACGAGAACATGTCTGTGTTCTCATTTCTGACTGATACAGACAAGCGACGGCTATGGAAAAGTAAAATTTCCCGTGCCAACTTTGAACCAACATCTCAATCAGTTGTATGTGCAAAGCATTTCTTTGTTCTCTCGACATTTCTCCTCCTTCCCGTACCATGCGCACAGTGACTCGACGCAATCTCAAATCTATCGACCTCTCCACATTTTCATCTGATGCCTCCCGTCTCCTTTCTGAAAAGTCACATAACCTTGCCGATGAATTCTATACTACTCTCCACCATCTTCTGGACACTCATGTTCCAGCCACAACCCGTCTTTTACCTGACCGCCCCCCTACCCCCTGGCTCACTCATGAGATTGCCTGTGCAAAACGTGCCCGCCGCAGAGCAGAGCGCCGTTGGCGCAAATCCAAACTCACTGTACACAGGCAACTTTTCCAAGCCTCTAAAACAAAAGTATCCACCCTCATTGCATCAGCGAAAACAAGCTATTTCCAAACCAAAATCCTGAATGCCTCTTCTTCAAAAGAACTCTTTACAACCATGAATCATCTCCTTGGCACACGAAAAGATTTACCTCTCCCAACAAAACATACAAATGAAGAACTCCCATCTGTATTCTCCAAGTATTTCACCACCAAAATACAAACTCTTCGTGACAGGCTTGACAGGACACCCTGTCAACCATGCCCACCTGACCCTTCCTTCTCTGGCACATCTCTTACTACTTTTACCCCAGTCTCACAAGAAGAAATTTTCAACACAATCAGATCCATGTCGTTCAAAACCTGCGAACTGGATCCTCTTCCAGGTTCTCTCTACTCCGACTGTCTCCCTATTCTCCTCCCATTCATCACTGACATCATCAACACTTCTCTTCAAACTGGAACTGTCCCAGATTATTTCAAGTCTGCTATTGTTCACCCTCTCCTCAAGAAACACAATTTAGACCCAAATGAACTGAAAAGTTACCGGCCTATCTCTAATCTCTCTTTCTTGTCAAAGCTGCTTGAAAAAGTTGTCCTCAACCAGCTGAACTCTCACCTGTTTGCCAACAATCTCCTCAATCCTTTCCAGTCAGCCTACCGCCAGTGCCATAGCACTGAAACTGCCCTACTACACATTCTCAACAATCTCCTCCTTGCAACTGATACTGGCAAAGTCTCTCTCCTCACACTCCTTGATCTGTCTGCAGCCTTTGATACCATTGATCATGGTATTCTCCTTTCTAGACTTCATCATACTTTTGGCATCTCTGACATTGCTCTGTCCTGGTTCACTTCATACCTATCAAACAGAAAACAAACTGTTCTCATCAATGGCACTTACTCTCAACCTGCATACCTGACCTGTGGTGTTCCACAAGGATCTGTCCTTGGCCCTGTTCTTTTCACTCTTTACACCTCCCCCCTGTCCACCATCATCAACTCCCACTCTATAAAACACCACTTCTATGCTGATGACACCCAACTTCAAGACAGTGACTCACCTGATAATATACAGCGCCTGTTGACTCGCACCACTGAGTGTTACTCGGACATTAAGAACTGGATGACGTTCAACAAACTTCAGCTTAATGACGACAAGACAGAAGCTATCCTCATTGGCACCCGTCAGAAACTTTCTCAGCTGCCTCCTCTTTCTCTCCCATTATGTAACACATCAGTCCCAATTTATGATTCAGCTAAAAACCTTGGTGTCTACATTGACTCTACCCTCTCCATGAACAACTTTGTTTCTCAAACTGCCAGATCTTGCTACTATCATCTCCATCGTATAAGGCTGATCAGGAAGTATCTCTCTGTCGAAACAACTGCAAAACTCGTTGATGGTGATGGTGATGAAGAGAAGGATTCTCTACCAAAAGAAAACTGCAGTTTTTAGTAAAACAGCTGAAACTACATATTTCTCCAGTAAATAGGTATTCTTGTGAAACTCTCCTCAAACATATACCATGCTGAGAAACACCGTTCTGACTCTTCCCCATACTTCATATCTCAAGAGACTTGCTTCAGCATTTAATATATAGGCAGTGACTTGAGACATTCAAGTATCCATGAAGAGTACCTAAAGCTAAAATGCCAGTCTATGACTGAAGGAGAAAGACATGTAATTCTCATGTTAGATGAAATCCATCTTGTCCACCATATACCATACAAAGCAGGCAAACTGGAAGGTACAGCTTACAATTGTTCTGAAGGTGTGAGTGAAGCCAGCACAGCTCAAGTGTTTATGATATCATCATTGTTATCTAAATGCAAGAATGTTGTGGCCATTGTACCTATCAAAAACATCAGTGCCAGGCTGTTACACGACATGGTAATGAATTGGATACATAGTGACATGTGTCATCTCAGACAACAACAGAATAAACTGGAATGCATTCACCTCAATGGGTGGGGGGGGGGGACACTTCAGCGTTCAATTGAAAACCCCTTCAGGTCTTCTGAAAGACTGTTTTTTTTTCTTTTTGATACTGTTCATTTATTTAAATGCATTAGGAACAACTGGCTTGCCCCGAACAATACAGAGAAAACTTTTTTTTTCCTCCATTACAAGGCTGCAAAGAATCAACTTTGAAGAGAAAGCTTCTACCGTGAAACTTGCCCCTGCTTTAAATCAAAAATGTTTGTGTCCTACATCCACTGAAAAACAAAATGTCAAATTGATGCTAAAAATCTTTGACCGAAGAAACATTACCGC
>CM060310.1:84794233-84836733 GCA_030674185.1 Monoplex corrugatus | reverse complement strand
GGAGCGATGTTGGGAAAGGGAGTAGAAATAGGAAAGGTAAATGTAGGTGTTTATGTGTAGTCAATCTTGGTTTAAAAAAAAAAAGGAGATTCAAGTTTAAATTCATATTACTTTTAGTCCACTCGAGCATCAAAAACATATTCGGCCTGAAACCATGTGAAAAAACAAGTAAGAAGCAAGGACAATGCAAATGTCGGAAGGAAGCATAAACATAATAAATGAAGTAGCATACTACAATAATATAACAACAAACTAGCTAACTGTAACTATGAACAGGAAGATGAACGAATTAAGTACTGATGGGGTGGTGGTTCTGTCATGTCTGGTCATGACCAAATCCCCTTTCTGTTTATCGTTAGTAGGCCCAACACAATGCTGCAGTTAATACAGTAAGTGAGCTACGGGTTCATAGAACAATAAATACAACGACAACAACGACGACGATGATAATGATGATGATGATGATGATGATGGTGCTTTCTTATGCTATCAAGTAACGATGTCTCGGATGGGTGTATACACATTGTTGTGATACTTTGTTGGACATTGTGCAGACAACATATTTCACTGCACCGCTCCTGGTCGGCACGGGCCAGTTCATCATGCACCAGGTGAACGACAAACACGGACCAAAAAGCGAAGAAAAAAGAAATACACACGCATATACAGTTTCAGCTTCAGTTTCTCAATATGACGTCTCCGCGCTCGGAACGAATACCATATGCACTAACGTCACAGGTGCCATGTGTGTGGTGATCATGGCACAAGCCTTAAGCCTGCACGTAAACCCATGAGCTGGCCAGGTTCTGAGGCCCTACCTAGACTATGTTTTACCTAGTCTATAAGTATTTTATACTGGTATTTTATCAGTCTTCCATTGGAATAATCTTTGTTACATGTAAATGACATGTGTATCTGTGCATCTTACCTGCAAACAGGAACATACATATAAAGTAAATAAATAAATGTCTGAATCAAAACACAACTAACTATTCTGTATAAACTCGTCTCAAGTCACAGAACCCCCCCCCCCCCCCCCCCGTCAATGCCCAAATGCTCAGCTGTCTATCAACTAGGTGAAGATACTATTTTCTTAATCATAGATAGGCATATAAGTGAGTGAGTGAGTGAGTAAGTAAGTAAGTAAGTGAATGAGTAAGTGAATAAGAAGTAAGTAGGTGAATAAATAAGTACAAAATAAAGGAGTGTAAAAGGAAACAACCAGGTAAGAGTATATACCCACATGCCAGCACACAGACATACACACACACATTCATAAATACACACCCATATCGACACAGCATGATGGCCGTCAACAACAGCTACAACAACAGCAACAGCAACAACAACAACAACAACACCAGCAAAGAGGAAACACCCATGTAGGCCTATACATATCATGGCAAACTTACACACATATGTGGATAGCACTCAACAAACAACTCACAAATACACATGTGGATAGCACTCAACAAACAACTCACAAACACACATATGTGGATAGCACTCAACAAACAGCCCACAAACACACATATGTGGATAGCACTCAACAAACAGCCCACAAACACACATGTGGATAGCACTCAACACACAACTCACAAACACACATAGCTGGGTATGCCTACCACTCAACAAACAACTCACAAACAAACAGGTGGATAGCACTCAACAAACAGCCCCCCTCCCCCACACACACACAACACACACACACACACACAACACACACACACACACACACACACACAACACACACACACACACACACACACACACACACACACACACACACACACACACACACAACACAAAAGAAGCAAAACAAAACAAAAAACAACCCCGAAAACAAAGGACAGTGATTATCAGTAAGACACACAGAGAGGAACCCTCCAGCAGATAATCTCCACAAGCTGGAGATACTGTTTCTACAGAAAGACACCCCCTTCTTCCCCTGCATCCTCACAGGAATGACAAGCACCAGGCCTACAACAACAACAACAACAACAACAACAACAACAAGAAATCCACACAGGAATGACAAGCACCAGGCCTACAACAACAACAACAACAACAACAACAACAACAACAAGAAATCCACACAGGAATGACAAGCACCAGGCCTACAACAACAACAACTACAACAATAACTACAACAACAACTACAAAAAGAAATCCACAGAGACTGATAAAAACGCTGCTCCCACAGCACCTGGGACAATAACAAAAACAAACAAAAATTATCTTTAAGACCAGAGAGAGAGAGAGACAGGTGGACAGGCAGTTGGACAGACAGATCTTCAGAAACCAATGAACTGACCAGGTCGTCTGCAGTCCTCTTCTTGCTGCCATGGTCACGGGACCTTGAAGCACGTGCCATGCATGTAAAGGTCAGACACAGGGCCAGTAGGACAGAGCAAACATTGCTACACCTCACCATCTTGTACTCTTGCTATCAAAACATAAACAGATAAACATGGATCATTTTCTTTCCGTTCTTTCATTTGTTGTCTGCATGTTCAGGTCACATGTGGCGATGAACGACAATAAAGGACAGTAAAGTTACAATGTCATGTTGTGCACATTACACTAACGTACCATGGTGTGTCACTAACGTACCATAGTGTGTCACTATAGTGTGTCACTAACGTACCATAGTGTGTCACTAACGTACCATGGTGTGTCACTAACGTATCATAGTGTGTCACTATAGTGTGTCACTAACGTACCATGGTGTGTCACTAGCGTACCATAGTGTGTCACTAACGTACCATGGTGTGTCACTAACGTACCATAGTGTGTCACTAACGTACCACTGTGTGTCACTAACGTACCATAGTGTGTCACTAACGTACCATAGTGTGTCACTAACGTACCATGGTGTGTCACTAACGTACCATAGTGTGTCACTAACGTACCATGGTGTGTCACTAACGTACCATAGTGTGTCACTAACGTACCATGGTGTGTCACTAACGTACCATGGTGTGTCAGTAAATACTACACGTTATATCCAGTGTCTGCCCCAACAACCCAACATTTAACTCATTCTCACCTGCAGCAATCTTGCTGATGACACCTGGATATTTTAACCCACACCTTGCATGGCAACCTGGCTGAGCTTAGCTGCTGGAACTAACCGCCCCCCCCCCCCCAGCTTAGTTGCCGGAACTCACCGTCCCCCCCCCCCCCACAACATACACACACGGCACCAGCGATGCTCAGCAAACATGTGAGAGTGGCAAACCCTATCCTGTACCTGTACCTGTACCTGCCCAAAGATACACCCTACTATACAAACACATGAGAGTGGCCAACCCTACCCTGTACCTGTACCTGTACCTGCCCAAAGATACACCCTACCATACAAACACGTGAGTGGCCAACCCTACCCTGTACCTGCACCTGTAGCTGTACCTGCCCAAAGATACACCCTACCATACAACCCCGGATGACTTCCTATCCCCATGTAATCGTGCAGCCGGCATGTCAGCAACACTACCCCACTGTCGCTGTTGATGACCCACAGTGTTCAGCTCAACGGCATAGCGCTCTGCTCACCGCCTGGTTCACCTACCATCACTACAAGAGCCAGCGCTCTGCTCACCGCCTGGTTCACCTACCATCACTACAAGAGCCAGCGCTCTGCTCCACCGCCTGGTTCACCTACCATCACTACAAGAGCCAGCGCTCTGCTCACGGCCTGGTTCACCTACCATCACTACAAGAGCCAGCGCTCTGCTCACCGCCTGGTTCACCTACCATCACTACAAGAGCCAGCGCTCTGCTCACCGCCTGGTTCACCTACCATCACTACAAGAGCCAGCGCTCTGCTCACCGCCTGGTTCACCTACCATCACTACACAGAGACCAGCGCTCTGCTCACCGCCTTGTTCACCTACCATCACTACAAGAGCCAGCGCTCTGCTCACCGCCTGGTTCACCTACCATCATTACAAGAGCCAGCGCTCTGCTCACCGCCTGGTTCACCTTCCATCACTACAAGAGCCAGCGCTCTGCTCACCGCCTGGTTCACCTACCATCATTACAAGAGCCAGCGCTCTGCTCACCGCCTCGTTCATCTACCATCACTACAAGAGCCAGTGCTCTGCTCACCGCCTTGTTCACCTACCATCACTACAAGAGCCAGCGCTCTGCTCACCGCCTGGTTCACCTACCATCATTACAAGAGCCAGCGCTCTGCTCACCGCCTGGTTCACCTTCCATCACTACAAGAGCCAGCGCTCTGCTCACCGCCTCGTTCATCTACCATCACTACAAGAGCCAGTGCTCTGCTCACCGCCTGGTTCACCTACCATCACTACAAGAGCCAGTGCTCTGCTCACCGCCTCGTTCATCTACCATCACTACAAGAGCCAGTGCTCTGCTCACCGCCTGGTTCACCTACCATCACTACAAGAGCCAGTGCTCTGCTCACCGCCTCGTTCATCTACCATCACTACAAGAGCCAACACGAACGAAGAAAAAAAAAACCCAACAACATGGAAGTCATGTGGACTACCAAGGGTCCTGCCCTAAGGGCCTTTTGGTGGAGCACCGCCTGGAACATTCAAATAAAAACATCAGTCATGGTGACAAAATATGATTCTTGTCAGTACAACATTGGTTAATATGACAATATATGATTCGTGTCACTACAACATTGGTTAATATGACAATCCATGATTCTTGTCACTACAACATTAGTTAATATGACAATATATGATTCTTGTCACTACAACATTAGTTAATATGACAATATATGATTCTTGTCACTACAACATTAGTTAATATGACAATATATGATTCTTGTCACTACAACATTAGTTAATATGACAATATATGATTCTTGTCACTACAACATTAGTTAATTTGACAATACATGATCCTTGTCACTACAGCATTGGTTAATATGACAATATATGATTTTTGTCAGTACAACATTGGTTAATATGACAATCTATGATTCTTGTCACTCAACATTGGTTAAATATGACAATACATGATTCTTGTCACTACAACATTAGTTAATATGACAATCTATGATTCTTGTCAGTACAACATTGGTTAATATGACAATACATGATTCTTGTCACTACAATATTGGTTAATATGACAATACATGATTCTTGTCCACTATACAATACATTAAGTTAATATGACAATATATGATTTTGTCACTGCAACATTGGTTAATATGACAATATATGATTCTTGTCAGTACAACATTGGGTTAATATGACAATATATGATTATTGTCACTACAACATTGGTTAATATGACAATATATGATTATTGTCATTTACAACATTCGTTAATATGACAATATATGATTATTGTCACTGACAACATTAGTTAATATGACAATATATGATTATTGTCACTGCAACATTGGTTAATATGACAATATATGATTCTTGTCAGTACAACATTGGGTTAATATGACAATATGATTCTTGTCACTACAACATTGGTTAATATGACTATGATTATTGTCACTACAACATTGGTTAATATGACAATATATGATTATTGTCACTACAACATTAGTTAACATGACAATACATGATTATTGTCACTGCAACATTGGTTAGTATGACATTACATGATTCTTGTTAGTACAACATTAGTTAATATGACAATACATGATTCTTGTCACTACAACATTAGTTAATATGACAATATATGATTCTTGTCACTACAACATTAGTTAATATGACAATATATTATTAATGTCAGTACAACATTAGTTAATATGACAATAAACGGTTCTTGAATTGAATCATGTTATAGTTGTAGTCAGTGGAGTATATATACACACCATATAGTTGTAGTCAAATGAGTATATATACACACCATATAGTTGTAGTCAGTGGAGTATATATACACACCATATAGTTGTAGTCAGTGGAGTATATATATACACACTGTATAGTTGTAGTCAGTCAGTGGAGTATATATACACACCGACAGGTTGTAATCCGTTAGTGGACTATAATGTAGACACCCACGTGACGTGGAAAAGGCGTGAAAAATCAGCGTGACTGTGAATCGTGTGGTGTGTTTGCTGGGTCCCTAACTGAGTCTTGTCTCTTACTCGGAAAACTGTAAAGATGTGGACAGTTTCTAACTGGTTCTTGTGCCGAACGTGAAAGCGACATGTCTGGTTATTGCTGCAGCAGACACTATCGCCAGAGTTGATTGCCAGGAACAATACGAGAGATGAGATGTCGTACATTTTGAGGAATGGAAAACATTGAACAGAAGTCTGTTTGGAGTAGAGCAAGACTGATGCAAAATCCCTGTCTTCCAACATTTGATTGTTTGGGATCAAGCCTCCATTAAGACCTGCACTTTACCCAGCTGTAAATGTCTACCTGGTGACTTTACCTAGTTGTAAATGTCTACCTGGTGACTTTACCTAGCTGTAAGTGTCTACCTGGTGACTTTACCTAGCTGTAAATGTCTACCTGGTGACTTTACCTAGCTGTAAATGTCTACCTGGTCACATTACCCAGCTGTAAATGTCTACCTGGTCATTTTACCCAGCTGTAAATGTCTACCTGGTCACTTTACCCAGCTGTAAATGTCTACCTGGTCACTTTACCCAGCTGTAAATGTCTACCTGGTCAGGATGGGAACATGCTCATACTGCTGGTCATCAATAGAATAAGCAGACGACAGCAGATGCACACAGATCCCTAATCCCATTTAAACAGTATACAACAACTGCTATTCCACAGACAAGGGACCGACAAAAACAGAATAAAGGACACAGGACTCCTTTCTATACATGTCTATGACAGAACATGAGTGAATCCGATATCAGTATTGTATCCACATAAACCCCACATCAACCATAAGATACACTATACTTTGCTGTCCAATATCAGTGCTGTATCCACATAAACCCCACATCAACCATAAGATACACTATACTTTGCTGATGTGTCAGTTTGATGGCAGAGTCTATCACCATGTACGGTGTGTGTGTGTGTGTGTTTGTGTGTGTGTGTGTGTGTGTGTGTGTGTGTGTGTGTGTGTGTGTGTGTGTGTGTGTGTGTGTGTGTGTGTGTGTGTGTGTGTATTTGTGTGGACTTTGAGATAGAAATATTTCTGCAAGTGTCTCAGGTTGTTTATGGACGGAGGGAGAGTGTTGCAAACTGACGTCACACACACGTCACACTGTCCATGATGCTAGTGAAATGACCAAATCTCGCTGGGTTTTACTTTAAGCAGAAACAGTCACTAAACAGATGCATCGATCAGTATAACTTGGGCTTATTCTTCCATTGAATGTGTTTGGTTTATTATTCCACTGTCTGTGTTTGTGTTTGATCAGTAGTACTTTGCATTAAGATGGGCAGTAAAACAGTTTTCATGTTGTGTTTAATAGTACTTGATAAGATGGGCAGTAACATTTCATGTTGTGTTTGATCAGTAGTACTTTGCATTAAGATGGGCAGTAAAACAGTTTTCATTGTTGTGTTTGATCAGTAGTCTTTGCATTAAGATGGGCAGTAATACAGTTTTCATGTTGTGTTTGATCAGTAGTACTTTGCATTAAGATGGGCAGTAAAACAGTTTTCATGTTGTGTTTGATCAGTAGTACTTTGCATTAAGATGGGCAGTAAAACAGTTTTCATGTTGTGTTTGATCAGTAGTACTTTGTATTAAGATGGGCAGTAAAACAGTTTTCATGTTGTGGACTGGAATTGAACTCGAAATACCGGATCTACGGTCCCTGGCCACGTTACAGGAGCTAACTGGACACTGTGAATATGCGAATATGTAATGTGTGTATGTGTATGTATGTATACTACAGTGGAGAATAAAGTTTAATGACAAACGTGTGTGTGTCTGTTCCTTTAACTTTAACACATTGTGTGCAAGATGTGCAGACAAGTGTGGATGTGCCTTTACTACATACTGTGCGATGTTCATATTTACATGATTTGATCTGAATGATAACAGACCATACTGGCCATTTCCCATGCTGAGTATTGATTAGTCCTTGCTGAAATGTTTTACAGTGTGTTAACTCATCGTGTATGGACTGGCATTGACTCGTGTCGTGTTGTAGTTCAACTGGAGGTGAATCATTTCATTGCGTATCTTTTATGTATTGCATCACACATCGTCAAATTCACATCTTTCAACTGAACGCAGGTATAGACCCTAATAATTGTTAGCACACTTTGAATGTTGGATTTTGTGATTTTATGTTTGTGGTTGAGTGGTATGTTCAGTTGGGGATGGTATCATCAGTTGGGTAGGCCTATACGTTTTTCAGTCTTCCTTAACAGTAAAATAATCAGATACGCTAAAACACAAATTCGTTGATTACATTTTCAGTCAGTTGGGACAGTTGGACAGCACAAGGTCCTCACAGGAGGAACCCCCCATCAAGCAAGTGTTTCGGCCCTCAACTTCTGACACTCTATGGGGGCCAGGCCACATCCAGGTCATGACTGCTGGATGTCCGTCAGCTGTCGTTTTTTTTTTCTTTTAGAACTTTGTCTTCCTCCGGGAATCAAACCCGCGCATCTAGATGGTCAGGTTTCTCAAGACAAAGTCACCCTTGTGACTGATGTCTTAACCACTTGACTATCGGTCATCAGCAACTTATGGGGGAATTTTAAGCCTTATGAAGTTCACTTTTGTTCCTCCTGGACCAGATCCAGCTTAAGCTTTTTTTTGCTGCTTTTGCCATTGCCTTTAGGGCTCTGGTCTCTCTCTCTCTGAAATTGAGAGCTGCTTCATGAGATTATAGGCTGATGCTGTCAACCCTTGCTCCAACCTCTATGCGAGACTTGGCTTGAAGCAGATGTCTCAAGTTGCTGGCTGGACTGACATATTTTCAGTCGTCTGCTTCACCCAGCAGACCCCGTTTCCATGCTCTGGGAGTCACATCTTTTTTCAGGCCATTTTTTCCTGCCTCCTGCCGTGTAGAAGGTTGTTGGAGCTTCTGGTAGCAATTTTTTTCCCTCTGGCAGAGCTGGTTGCAATGCTGATCGCCTGTGCGATCTCTTAAAGCACTTGATTGTGCCTCCATGTGTATCTTCTTTGGGTTAGTGCTACCTTGCATGAGCTCATGACACTGTTCCACTATCTGTTTGCCCTGGCAGAGCAGGCAAGCAGGATTATCTGATTTCCCCCATCTCACCAGATTAGCATTCGAGGGCAGGAGGTCATATACAGATCTGAGGATGAAACTGATTCTGAGAGGATCCGTATGCCACAAGTCAAAGACTTCTTTAGAGTGCACTTTCCCCAAATCGTCTACTGCCCCTGTTGGCCTCGCTGAACTGCCTTCTGAAGTCTTGTGGCGTCCTTTTCTTTCTTCATCTCTTGTATTATCATATCTCTTTTTGCCTTCCCATTGGCCCTTGACCACCACTCCATTTTTGTTGATCCCAATACCTGCCTGTTGGTCAACGTGTGCCCTATTATTTCTCTGACCATGAGGTTTTCCTTCGCTGCTACCAGCGCCTCCTGGACTTTCCATTTTCTACCAGTCCTCAGCTTGGGCTGGATTGATCTCACAACCTTATCTCCGGTGTCTTCAAGCACGCTAAGGGCCTGACCTTTCCTGCCTTGTACTCCTCAACAATGGATTTTAGGGGTAGCTTCAGCTTTGCCTGGCAACAACAGAGCACAACATCAATGAGACTGGGTGGAATACTAAGCCATTTCCTTGTGTATTTGTTGATTTTGGCCTCCACTGATTCCTTGTGCTAGTGCAGATATCATATATCAACTGAGGCCAGAGGAGCCTTGAATCAGCATGAACTGCAGGCACCATACTTTGTGTTTGCCAAGAAGGCCACGGCGGTCTATTACGTGCAAACTTTCTTCTGTCATTTGCTTGTTGTTTGGTTTCCTTACCAGTTTGTGTATCTTTCAGGGAGTCGTTATACCACCTTCCGAGGCTTTTCACTGATTCTTCTATCACTGTTGGATTGGAATGGATTGATTGGCGACAGTAAATGTTACTGTTGCATCTACTTTACCTTTCCTCAGTGAAAGGCTCTGTGACTCTTTTGGTCTGAAATTCATCCTAGATGAGGCGACAACTTTGTCCAACTGTTTCAGGATCCCGTGTGTTTCTTCTTCTTTTGTGGAAAGCACTGTCGTGTTGTCCATGAAGGCTTTTTAGAGGGAGCATTTAGTATCCGTTTCTGAGGTCAGCTGGGCCTGAAATCCTCACTGCTTGCTTCAGGATGACCTCCATTGCTAACACGAACAGTATTGGAGAATTACAGTCCATGGCCTTGCCTACTTCTAAATTGATCCAATCTGTAGTGTATTGTTTTGTGGAGAACCTCATTGAGAAGCCTGTTCCCCAATGGGGGTGACAAACCCCACCTTTGGATATTCTGCACCAGAAATTTTATCTTTTCTATTGCTCTTTCTTTGTGTGACCTGCTCCTTTTCTGCATTGCTGACCGATTCATCTCTACTCATTCTACATGTTTGTCTCTTGCTCAGATGACATTCACTACCCACCAAAACAGCAGTGTGCTGACTGCGCAACAACATATACTACATGCACAGAGCAGGTAAAGCCATTAAAACAACAACAATGTTCAAACACAGACGTGCTGTGATATTTTCAGGGGAGGTTATTTGATCTGTTGGTCTTGTCCTAATTAAGGAAAAGGAAAACAGACCAAAAGCAACATCAAACTAAATCTTGGACTCTTAAAGACAGATGAATCAATACGTAAAAAAAATAACGTACATGTTCAAAACAAATTCAGTGCTCTGGAAGACGTTGGTGACAGTGACGAACAATGGACGAAGTTGAGAAACTCGATAAATGAAGCTTGTGAAGAAATCCCTAGAGTAGATAGAAAAGCAAAAAAGACTGGATGACAAAAGAAAGTCTAGGCTTGATGGAGGAACGGAGAAAGACAAAGGGAAAGGAGGAGATATACAGGAAGATAAACAAAGAAATCTGGAATAGGTGCAATGAAGCTAAGGAAGCTTGGCTGAAAACAAAATGCAAAGAAACAGAAGACCGACACAAAACAGATCCCCGAGGTATGTACAGAAGATAGAGGAAAATAGAGGAATTTCACCATATACTGCTGGACTGCTGCAACAACGTTTATAACCAAGACCCAATAAACAAATGGACCAAAGGATGCCTGCTTCCTTTCCCCAAGAAAGGTGACCTCGGAATCACAAAGAACTACTGCAGAATCACATTAACAGCAATTTTTGCAAAGATCTACAACCTAATGCTCCGAAATAGGATAAGGCCGGAGATAGATCCAATTCTGAGGAAAAACTAAAACGGGTTTCGCCAAAACAGATCGACATCAGACAGGTACATTGACTCCACAGAACAAGACGTCAACGCCAGACTCGGAAATGCCTGGGGCGCTCTAAATCAACTGGACAAAATCTGGAAATCAATCTACCAGACAACTGAAAAGGAAAAGGAACTTCTTCCGAGCAGCAGTAGAGTCCATTCTTACATATGGCTCAATCTCTTGGACCCTAACAACGACATTGGAGAGGAAGATTCATGGAGCATACACACAAATGCTGCGTGCAGCCCTGAATAAATCCTAGAGAGAACATCCAACTAACAAGAGTTATATGGTAAGATCCCACCAATCAGTAAATCAATGCGTCAACAAAGACTGCGCTTCGTGGGACACTGCTGGCGTAGCAAAGAAGAACTGGTGGGCGATGTTCTACTATGGAGATCCAGTCACGGCAAACAAAGACCAGGACGTCCAAAGAACACCTTCATCGACCAACTGATCAATGATACGGGCTGTCAGTATGATGAACTACCTACTGCAATGTCTGACAGAGAAGGATGGAAGAAACGTGTCATGGATAGCCAAGCAAGCTCGACATGATGATGATGACAGAGATATTACACTTTCGAGTTGCACTGGCGAGTTGTTCACAGGTATTTTGAATAAGAGATTCAAATGTGTTTGTTGAAGATAATACATTAGTGTCTGACATTCACATTCCACACTGGATCACACTTTAGTTTTGCAATCTTTGATCAATAGTTTTCATACACAAAATGAATGAAACATTTTTATACTTTTGCTGATACCAAAAAAGCTTTTGATTCCATTTGAAAACAAGGCTTATGGTTTAAACTCTTTAAGAAAGGTATCAATGGCAAGTTTTTAAAATAGCCGTCAGTATGTACAGTCAAAACCAGCAGTAAATGCATATCATGTCAAAATTTAAAAACAATTTGGAAGATACAAACATATAACACAGCTGTCAGATATTCATGTTCTTCCTTTGGTTACATTCTGATGCAGCTGTCACAAACTTCAGATTAAATGAGGTACAGGTAGATGCAAAAGGGTCCACAGAATATGTAAAGTTTGTAGTGACAATGCTTTAGGCCATGAGTTTCACTTTATTTTTGAATGCTGTAAAATCTGTGATGACCGTCAGAAGTTTATTTCACAAACATATCTGTCAATCAAGTCAGTGCTTTCATTACGTAATATCATTTCTAGAAGGAAACAAGATAACTTGAAGTTAGCAAAATTTATCAATTTTTCTAAAGTTGCGTAGTTATCTTTACAGCTCTTGATATTCTACTGTAAAGCAATTTCAAAACATTCTTTTTTTCTGGTGAACTAAGTTCTGTCTGCTCCATGTTATATAATAATTCCGTTTGATGTTTATTTATTTACTGTGATCCTCCATACTCCAGTTGGTGGCTAATGGTTTGTTAAACAATGTTCAATATGTGTGTTTTGTGTGTGTGTGTGTGTGTGTGTGTGTGTGTGTGTGTGTGTGTGTGTGTGTGTGTGTGTGTGTGTGTGTGTGTGTGTGTTGAGTGTTGTGTGCGTGTGTGTGCGTGTGTGTTGAGTGTTGTGTGTTGTGTGTTGTGTGTGTGTGTGTGTGTGTGTGTGTGCATGTGTGTGTGTGAGCATGTGCAAATGCACACACGTTGTATGCATAGTTACAAACATGTGAGTTGTAGGCATGAGTACGTCAATCACTAATATCAACAAAAGCTCACTCATGACTTGCACAGTGACAAACATGTCTAAAGTACAGTTTCCCCTATAACGCATCAACCTGTCAATACACAAACATCAAAACAACCAACCCCCCAAACCAACTCCATGCACAAAACACACCTCACACACAACAGCACACCATGGAAAGATGGGTGATACTGAGCAGTCTGCTGAACACAGTCACCTGTCCACACACCATGGAAAGATGGGTGATACTGAGCAGTCTGTTGAACACAGTCACCTGTCACCTGTCCACACACCATGGAAAGATGGGTGATACTGAGCAGTCTGCTGAACAGTCACCTGTCCACACGCCATGGAAAGATGGGTGATACTGAGCAGTCTGATGAACATAGTCACCAGTCACCTGTCCACACACCATGGAAAGATGGGTGATACTGAGCAGTCTGCTGAACATAGTCACCTGTCACCTGTCCGCATCACAAGCTTCAGTGTTGGCCACTGTACTCCGTGACACTGACATGCACCACCAAATGGCTCTGTCTTGACTTTTGTGGACAACTTCTTGAATAGTTAGGCCACTGACACTGGTTATGTTTCACCAATATTGGTTATGTTCACAATGTGTGACATTGGAGGTCTGCCTTTCTTCCTTTTTGCCTGATTTTTCCTTGATAAATGACTGCCACAAGGTCCGTGTTCTTGCTCCGTGACACATGGCAAACGTATTTTTGTCTTCTCTTGTTGATGTCTGCTAGTTGTTTTCTGGTGGTATCAAGTTCTTCCAGGACACTTTCATCTGTCCATTTGACACATAGTAGTCTCCAATAAAACCACATGGTGTAACAAAAACAAAAAAACAAAAAAAAAGAATTTAGAGTTACCTGCATCAAGAATGAATGGAGCCATTTTTTCTGATTTCCTGTATCTCCACCCTCTGGCCCAAACTGGGCTTCCCTGGCTTTAAACACACACACACACACCACACACACACACACACACACACACACACACACACACACACACACACACACACACACACACACACACACACACACACACACACACACACACACACACACACACAGAATCTGCATACTTATTTTGAATGAGAAAAGAGAAAATGTAAGCTGAAATGATGACAAAAGTGAACTACACATGTTAATTGTTAAATACAAAATAATTTAACGGACCACAAAGAATGCGTACTAAAACACAATGTTAGCTGTAACAATAGAAAACTCTTAAAGTAGCACAAGCCAAATATTATTTAATTTTTGTTCAATTAGAAGATTCACATTTTGGCCATGGGCTTTCCCAAACACCTCATTGCATTAATAGCCTCATTACATAAAGACCAACAGGCTACAGTTAGATGGAACAATCAGAAATGTGAATTCTTCAACATCCACAGGGGAATCAGACAAGGTTGTATCCTCTCACTGTATCTCTTTAACATCAACATGGAATAAGTCATGATAGATTATTACATAGAAGGCATGACCATAAAGATGGGAGGAAATAATCTTACAAACCTGTACGGTGCCGATGATACTGCGCTGTTAGCAAACAACAGCACCAGCACAAAAAAATTCTATACAGGGTGGATGCAGCAGGCAAAATGGCTGGTCTAGACTTAAAAGCCAAGAAAATAAAAACGCTACATATCAAAGGCAAAGACACTGAAAACAATCATGACATCTTAATTAACAACGTTCCTGTAGAAAATGTTAAGGATTTCAGTTCCTGTAGAAAATGTTAAGGATTTCAGTTCCTGTAGAAAATGTTAAGGATTTCAAGTATCTTGACTCTGTAAGAACAGATAATGGAATTTGCTCAAAGACATCAAATAAGAACTGGAATGGTGAAGCTAAAAACGGTCCAACTCAATAACATCCGGAAAGACAGAGGCTGTGACGTGTGTTAACAGTAATCAGCCTGCTGATAGCAACACGGGATGATATTCGTAAATGATAACTGATTGCTGTTCACTGTGAAATGTATATATAGTCAGTTGAGAATCAGACAGCAGGGAGTAAAGACGAAGAAGCATTGCTCTGTCTTCCGAGTTGACTGTTGAAAGAACGAAAAATGGTGTCAGAATCATGAATACAAACTCTAACAAAAATCCAGAATATTGAAGACTAAAGTTCAACATGGAAGATGAACAAGAAGAGAGAAAAGCCAGTCGACGACATGCCAAGATTCTCTTGCCTCCTAAACTTGATGTGAATGAAGGAAACCTGCAGAGCAGCTGGAGGAAATTCAAGAGGCTTTGGGACAGCTATGAAATTGTGACAACACACACAGAAGAAGACTCAACATACAGAACAGCAGTTTTTCTTTCTTGCATCGGGCTGGATACTATGGACATCTATGAAGGATTGGCATTTGCTAATGAAGCTGAAAGAAATGACATCGACACTGTGCTCCAGAAATTCAAAGAATACTGTGTAGGTTCAACCAATGAAACTTATGAAGCATTCAGGTTCAACTGCAGACATCAAGCAGCAGGAGAATCCATCGAACAGTTTGTAGCAGAACTGCGGAGACTGATCAAGACTTGTAACTATGGTACACTGGAAGACAGACTGTTGAGAGATCAAATCGTACTGGGTGTACATGATGAGACTCTGCGATCAAAATTACTGGAAGTGCAACAGCTGACACTGACTGCAGAGCGCATGAATCAAGTCAACATCAAACCGTCCAAATGATGAGAAAAACGCAGGACATGCAAGGAGTCCAAGTTGTCAAAGAAAAGAAGACAGCAAAGCAGTATAGCAAAGGAAACAAACCAGAATACAGAGAGAAATGTGGATATTGTGGTGGAAAGCACCCAAGAGCAAAAGAGAAATGTCCAGCATTTGGAACAAAATGCAAAGCTTGTGGAGGAAATAATCACATTTGAGACACCTTTTGGCAAGTACATCTCAGATCCACGCTTGTACACTACCGTGTACCTGAACTTCTGAGTTCTGAGTAGCATCCTCTGAATCCTCTTAGGCCCTGATAGCTCAGTTGTTTAAAACACCATGACATTCATGCACAGATCATGGGTTTGACCTCTGGTGGGTTGTACCTTAACTTCAGCTGGGTAACTCTAGTGATAGAGAACAGGACGTAATATCTCATGTCTTGAATTCAATATTACACCGCAATAGGTAAAAAAAATGCCTGCATAGCGCCCATTTCATCGCTTTAATTATTTTGGTGTTGTTAGCTTAGTGTTTCATACTCTTTTCCCCATTTTAGGACCGAGCCAGCGCAATAGGTTTTGATCCTTGTCAAATAGTCTGGCTCATGGCTGCTGGCAGATTTGGATGGTGCGTATATGGACTTTCTGAATGCATGTAAACTCTCTAGAACAAACTTTTAAACTCCAAATTCCAAACTTCTTCCATTTCCTCTAAATCGTATATTCCCAGCTAGATCTACACCTGACATTTCTACAGTCATGCACACACATGGTGGCATGTGATGGGATGATGGCTTTAATGCTATGCTTGTGTTGGACTAAAAGCCAATAAAGTGCAGCAAAGAGGGCACACTGTGTTATAGAGTGCTGGGACCCACCTGCACATACTCGTTTTGTACAGTCCTGAGTTTTATGGTCTGGAGTCTTGAAGTTTGTTTTAAAGGGATTTCCTGTACTTAGACAGTCCTCAATCTGCTCTAGTCAAATCTTTTAGCTATTTTCTGGCAGATATTGAGCCTTCACGAACAATTCCTAAGTACTGCCAAGGTCTTGAAATGGGAAGGAGGAACAGGATTTATGAAACACTAAGCTAACACCTCTAGATTGATTATAGCATTAATAAGGGCACCAAACAGGCAAGTTTTTATTCCAAGTTCGATGAATCACTCTTCAACGAACTCCAGACTCCAGACTCAGACGTGGTCACGATACTCAGTCAGACAGAATGTGGTGCCATGCTCTCGCCAATGGAATGAACACAAAATGGCCATCAGAAGGTACAACTACGCTACTGGTTTGGGTCGTGTTCTAAGTCCCATCTTCAGATGTTTACAGAAGAGGACAGACAAGAGATACCAATAGTTGTGACGGGGAAGGGGTGGTAGTAGTGGAAGATTGTTGGCCTTTAACTGTCATTTTTATCATGCATGTATCCGTCTTCAACAAACTGACATTTCTACAGTGCATGCACACACACACAGAGTGGCACGTGATGGGATGGTCGCTTTAATGCTATGTTTGTTTTAGACTAAATGCCAATGAAGTGGAGCAAAGTGTGCAAACTGTTTTATGGAGTGCTGGAACCCAACTGCACACACTCTAGTTGTACAGTCCTGAGTTTTATGATCTGGAGTCTCGAAGTTTGTTTTAAAGGGATTCACTGTGCTCAGTCCCATATCTGCTCCAAGTCAAATATTGAAGCTATTATCTAGCAGACATTGAGCCTTCACGAGAAACCCTAAGCACTGCCAAGGTCTTGAAATGGGAAGTGGAACAGGACTTATAAAACACTAAGAAGACACCTTTTAGGTTGACTGTAGCATTAAGAAGGACACCAAACAGGCAAAGTTTTATTCCGAGTTCGATGAATCACTCTTCAAAGAACTACAGACTCCAGACTCAGACGTGGTCACAATACTCAGTCAGACAGAATGAGGCGCCATGCTCCCCCCAATGGAATGAACACAAAATGGCCATCAGAAGGTACAACTACACTGTTGGTTTTGGCCTTGCTCCAAGTCCCATCTTCAGATGTTTACAGAAGAGGACAGACAACGGATATCAATAGTTGTGATGGGGAAGGGGTGGTAGTGATGGAAGACTGTTGGCCTTTAACTGTCTGCTGTTTGTGGGGAGGTTGTCTACAATGAAAAACTGAGTAGGTTCAAGGAAAGGGACCTGAAAGAGAGCAACTGAAACAGACCATGAAGGCAAAAGTTAAACAAAATCAAAGAATCAAACAAACCTACACTCATGAACAAACTGAAACCTACAAAATGTTAAAAGATGGTACAAACCAAGAAAAGTTTGAAAGCTCTCATTTTTGAAACGAAGTCTACTAGAAGATAACTTAAAAGCACATCACACACAGACACAGACACACAGACACAGACACACAGACACATACACACACACACACACACTCACAAGCACACACATGCGCACATACACATGCACGAACACACACATACAGATACACACGCACATACAAACACACACCACACACACACACACACATACACATACACCACACACACTTACACACACACACACAACAACAACAACAACAACACATGAAAACAACCAAACAAACATACAAAACTAAAATTGTTGAAACCACATGGGTCTTAATACACCCAGAAAATTAGGAATATCACTGATAGGAATCATTGTTGCCAGCTAAATATACATGCTGTTCACTGCACGCTTATACTGTAAAAAAAATCACTGCGAAAATTAGAACTGTATATCAATATCAACTAAATGAAATAAATCCCATGATATTGATGTTCTCTAAAAACAGTGTGGTTTGTATTTGTAACAAAACGAGACAAATCTAAGGATTTTTACCCAAATTGTAGTAGTATGTGAGGGAAATAAAGAAAACATCAATCTGCTTGTCCAATCTTGTGGAGGCATTAGGATTGAGAGTGGCATTCCCACACAGAAATACAGACGGATTGGTAGACATCCAATTTTACATCACGGAAGAAGTATCTGGGAACTTTTAACAAATTGATTTCAACAGGAAAGCTAAACTAAAAGCAGGGGATTAACCTCCACGCATTCTTTTACTCGTATTTCCATTTCTTCTTCCCATTTCCTCCTATTCATTTGTCCGTGATTACTCAATACTGGATATTTCCACAGAGCATGTGCACACGGTGTGGCACGTGATGGGATGTGACTTGAGATCCATGGTTATTGGCTATAGCGTGGCCACATTTGCTCAGTTAGAACGCTATGTTGGTGACACAGGTGATATACATGTACATGTAGAGATGATTTTCATGTGGGCCACGATTTTAACCTTTGACTCCCACGCTCTATACACCAACTACAAAAATCGAACCCTTTGACTCCCCAACTCTATCCATCAGCTTCATACAGGGAGCTGGCGAAAAGGGTGAGGGATTGAAAGGGTTCAGTTTCTGTTTTGCTAGCACAGTCATCCAACAATAAAGGATGGGGTGGACAGAGTACGAGAGTCAAACGGTAAACGATGGCTCATTGATTGCTTTCATTAAAACATGGACTAAAGACGAATTCTATCCGACCATAGAATCCAAGACTGCAACCCCAAAACTTGCCTAATTGCTATCCATCTTAATGCTTCAATCATTCTGGTAGTGTCAGTTTAGGCTATTGTGCAGGCTCAAGGAGTTTGCCAGATACTAGCAGGTTTGGATGGAATGATTATGGAACTGTTCAAGTGCGTTAAATACTTCTTGAACAAAATCCATTTTACATTGTAAACAAATTAATAGAAAAGTATACAGCGCAGTGCGATACAACAAATGAACAAGGAAAAAATGATCGATCCGTGGAAATTGTTAACTGGCAGTGAAATAACTTGAAAAAAATCGTAACAGATGACTAATAAGACTGAAGCAAAATTTGAACAGTGTCAAACATTTACGTAAAATTATCGAAAGCATTTGCACTGAAATGTCTAGAAAGACTTGGTATGGTTTATTATTTTATTATATATATATATATATATATATATATATATATATATATATATAATTAATATATATATATATATGTGTGGTGTGTGTGTGTGTGTGTGTGTGTGTGTGTGCTTGCGTGGTGTGTTGGTGGGTGGGGGATGTGTATGTTTCATGTGTTTTCAAGCTGTATTCAACCAGATTTCATTCTTAAAATAAACTTTTCAACTCTGTAGGTTCAAGCCTCAGGGGGACCACAATCTGTTTTTGTTATTTGTTTATTTGTTTGTTTGTTTGCTTGCTTGCTTGCGTGTTTGCTTGCTTGTTTCTTTGTTTCTTTGTTATAGTGGCCCATTTGTTCACTACGTTAGAACGACTTTCTTGAGCAAACTACAACTTCCAAATTGATTGAGCATAATGTTTTCATTTCGAAAACTTGCTGTTGGTCTTTTCTCTTTGATGTCTGTAATAATGCTTTTTGCAAATGCAAAGTCAGTTCTCAGAGACGTTCAAACGTAAATTGATGCGCGCTCTCTCTCTCTGTCTCTCCCTCTCTCCTCTCTCTCTCTCTCTCTCTCTCTCTCTCTCTCTCTCTCTCTCTCTCTCTCTTCTCTCTCTCTCTCTCTCTCTCTCTCTCTCTCTCTCTCTCTCTGTCTCTCCTCTGTCTCTCGTTCTCTCCCTCTCTTTCTCTGTCTGCCTCTGTCTCTGTGTGCCTGCCTGTCTGTCTGTCTTCCTGTCTATCTGTCTGTCTGCCTCTGTCTGTATGCCTCTCTCTGTGTGTCTGTCTGTCTCTCTCTTCCGCTCTTTCTCTGTGTATCTCTGTCTTCGTCTGTCTACTGTGTGTCTGTCTCCATATACTCCTCCATCTCTCTGTTTTTCTCTCCCTCTCCCTCCCTCTCTTCTTCTCTTTTTGTCTATCTCTGTCCATCTTTCTACTCTGTGTCTTTGTTTCCGTCTGTCTATTCTGGCTCTTTGCCTAGCTCTGTCTCCTTGTCTGTCTATCACTTTGTCTGTTCCTCTCTCTCTCACATGCTCTCCCTCTCTCTTTCACTCTCTGTTTCTTTGTCGGTTCCTTTCATCATAACTCGTTTGTGCTGACACGTTGTGAAAAAAGAAATGTAAAGGACGAGTACTGGTGTAGAACTTGACGTGTGTGTGTGTGTGTGTGTGTGTGTGTGTGTGTGTGTGTGTGTGTGTGTGTGTGTGTGTGTGTGTGTGTTGTGTGTGTGTGTGGTGGGGAGGGGGGTGACGCAGCGTGAATACAGGGTGTACTGGGGTGAACCTCCTGGCAAAAAAAAGTTTGGTTCCAGTTCAATAAGACTTTGGTGAAATTATATCACATGCATTTGTATGTGTGTATGGATGGGGTGGATAATGTAACAGATGGAAACACTGAATAATCCCAACCTTGCCACATGGCCTGTAATCCACTCATTTTGTTTAAAATTCCCATTGAAGTTTGGAGTTTGCACAGATACATTTGAGCTGACATGAGGAGGATCTGAATCTTTCTCCTAAATTCCAACAACCAACATAAGCCAGTAAGGAAAAACAAAATGTTTGCATAACGTGTTTTGGGGCATGGTAATGGGGGTAGGTGGCGAAGTTGAATCTTTATTGAATAGAAGAATCATGAAAAATTCTGCATTGGTTATGGAAAATATTGAAATTGATGGTCTCAGGTTGTCTGCTGTTATCTGTTAGTCAGTAGGAGCCAAGAAGAGGGTGATATCACGACAATCACAAACCGTGCTGATTTGAAGTTAACGCGTGAGTTGAGAAGCGGATATAAGTTTGTCCCTCCATTCGTCATGCTGTCTGCCGACATCGGGTGCCTTTCAGTTGTCCTCATTTGACCGCCTCTGGCATGTAAAATGGATTGATTCTAGACAACAGGAGCAAGATACTGAAAAGATGTTACAACTTCTCCATCCTGATGGAGGGCAGTGAGGGGAGATAATCAAATGTAGCACTGCAAAGAGCTACCAGCATTGCTGCAGTGCATGTGAATATTGTATTCTACCAGAGTGACTTTCCCTTCTTTCTGACGCCCGACGGGCGGAAGAGTGTAATCCAATGAAGGACTGGCCACAAATGAGATTGCCCTGTCAGTTCAGGCAGGTACATTTGGCAGCAATCTGTGTCCGGTCTCCGTTCACCAACTGGACGTCGCTGAAGGAGACGAAGTCATTCATCTTGTCTGGAAACACATGAGTTTGACAGCGGATGGTTTGTTTTTCCACTTTCTCTTTTGTATCACATTCACCACCGACTCTCTGCTGTCTGACCAAGAGTAGCTTTTTCTACAATAAAGGCAGTTTTTTTTTATTTGCTAACTAATGTGTTTGTTGTCACATTACTATGGCGCCTGGCATGCTATCGCATTCCTGTTACATAACAACGCACACACACAACCACACCACAAACACACACACACCGCAAACACACACACACACACACACACACACCAGCACACAAACACACACACACACCACACACACACACACACACACACACACACACACACACACACACACACACACACACAACACACACACACACACACACACACACACACACACACACACACACACACAACACACATACACACACACGTACACGCACACGTTGATTTGGTGTATATATCAAGATTTGCCATCTTATAATTAGAATAATAATGGTAGAAATAGTAGTAATAGTAGTAATATTGATGTTATTATTACATAATCATAGACAATAAGTAGTAATAGCGGGCAGTAGTAGTATATCGTAGCAATGTATTATTATTATTATATATCATTCTCATTATATGGATTATATTGTTGTTGTGTATTTGATGATGATGATGATGATGATGATGATGATGATGATGATGATGATGATGATGATGATGATGAGATCCTCCTTCCTCTTTCATTGCTGTTTGTTGTTATTAATTCATTTAATGAAATGTGACGCATAATTTTCGCCAGCTTCAATGCTTTAACTTCAGCATGCTTGCAGCACAATTGAAAAGGGAATTGGATTGATCAGACTGATGAAAATCATAAGCGCATGTGCTGCTCTTGTCTTCTTAGGGGGCACAGAGAGCCAGGCTTGCAGCTTTTCAAGCTGTTGCAGTCGTGAAGCTCTTTCTATTCAAACGAGAGGCTGCACCTTGTGATGAGTGTTTCATACTTTTTACAACTGGCACATTTTGTGTTAGCTGAAAACACTTCACAAAATCAGGTGCAGGTCACATTTGCTGCAGACATTAGCGTGAGAAGCACACCTTAATCGCCTGACTGGTCTACTTATGATTGATAACGAGTCTTAAGGCTGTGTGTGTGGTGTGTGTGTGTGTGTGTGTGTGTGTGTGTGTGTGTGTGTGTGTGTGTTGTGTGTGTGTGTGTGTGTTGTTGTGTGTGTGTGTGTGTGTGTGTGTGTGTCTGTGTGTGCTGTGTGTGTCCGTGCGCGTGTGTGTGTGGTGTGTGTGTGTGTGTGTGTGTGGTGTGTGTGTGTGTGTGTGTGTGTGTGTGTGTGTGTGTGTGTTGTGTTGTGTGTTGTGTGTGTGTGTTGTGTGTGTGTGTGTGTGTTGTGTGTGTGTGTGTGTGTGTGTGTGTGTTGTGTGTGTGTGTGTGTGTGTGTGTGTGTGTGTGTGTGTGTGTGTTGTGTGTGTGTGTGTGTGTGTGTGTGTGTGTGTGTGTGTGTGGTGTGTGTGTGTGTGTGTATTGTGTTGTGTTTGTGGTTGTTTGTGTTGTGTTGTCGTTGTGTTGTGTTGTGTTTTGTTGTGTGTGTGTGTTGTTGTGTTGTGTGTGTGTTGTGTTGTTGTTGATGTGTGCTGGAGTTTTTGTGTGAATTTGTGTGTGTGTGTTTGTGTGTGTATGTGTGTGTTGTGTGTGTGTTTGTGTGTGTGTGTGTGTGTGTGTGTGTGTGTGTGTGTGTGTGTGTTGTGTGTGTGTGTGTTGTGCGTGTGTGTGTGATGGTTGTGTGTTGTGTGTGTGTTTTTGTGTTTTGTGTTGCTGTGTTTGTTTTTGTTGTTGGTTTATGATATACTGTGAATTTTGAAAGCATTTTGAACAAACTAAGACATTATCCTGCTGGTAGATATCCAAAGAAAAAAAAAAGATAACATATGGCCAGCAACTGCAACACCAACTACAACTCTACTGACAGCAATTTTGCAAGGAAAGTTGAAGCCAAAAGAAACTCTCTGCAGACTAGCCACCTCCTACATAAACAAAAAAACATCACAAACACAGCGAGTTGAAGGTCTACAAAGTAGCACAGAGAAGTCAAGAAGAAATAATGGAGTTGTCATGGCATCTTCTGAGGCCGCCACATTGGAACTAGATGTACAGATGGTGATGACAGAGTATCTTTAGCCACTATAAGGTCACCTCACCTGCAAAAGTGTCTGACTTAAACTAGTTAATAGTTGTCCATATGATGAGGGTTTGAGAACGAAATGGGTAAAAACTATAAAGTACTCAGGGTTAGCACCAATCAAGGCAATGCATTCCTCCTTCACTCATAATCTTCACTGTACCAAAAGGGTAATGCACATTTGTTTTCATCCAAAACTTGACCAAGATACATGTCGAAAATGGAACGACTGTAATCTGGGGTAATGAACCCTTGGAATCTGACTAACGATAGAAAAAGATATCCCGGGCTTTCCCTTAGATGATCAAATTCTTTACCTCCACTGGCATTTAATACACCGCTTCCCAAAGACAACGAATGTTTGTAAGAAGATTTAGGGATGTAACACACATGTGTATGATGGATCGAGAATTACACCTCATGATTAAGTAAATGTTGACAGGGCCCTACTGGTATCTTGTAACTTCGACACGGCTGAGTGTGGTGACGTCACATGCACAACAACCGCAAACTTTATTTAGGACAAGTGAACAAGTCAGTTGAGGAAAGGTAAATTGTGTCTTCCCATTGGCATGCTTACTACGACATCAGGCGCCTTCCATTATCCTCAATTGACCACCACTGGCACACTAGTATAATGACAGTATTCTGGGCAAAAGGGAGCAAAGGGATGAACAGATCTTCAAAATTCCCCACACTGATGAAGGGTAATAGGCAGATAACTTAATCTGGCACTGCAAAGAGCCGCCAACAACGCTGCGTGTGCAATATCTTCCTCTGGGAGTGGGTTTCTTCTTTCTGGTAGTGGCACAGTGTAATCTAATGATGGACTGGTCACAAATACGATTTCTCTGTCAGTTCAGCCAGGCACAAGTTTGGCAGATGTCTGTCTCCAGTCTACACTCACCAAATGGACGTCTGCTGAAGGAGACGTGGACAGCCATCTTGTCTGGAGACTACCTGAGTTAGACTGCTGCTGTTTCCCTGTTCCTCTCTTTTTTTTCCTCTGCCATCTCTACTATCTTATGTGTCTTGATTGCTTTATGGTTGTGGTAGAACTGTTAGCTGTACCTTCATTGGAAATGTGTGATAGCAAAGGTAATGGCTGTCTTTTCATTGCAATATCGCTATGAGCTAAAACAGCTAGCATTTTGACTGCATTTACATATCACTGTTGTAGATCATTCTTGTGTTGAGCTGTTCCCCAGACTAATTTCGATCCATTGCCCTTTACGCGTCATCATAAAACCTTTTGGCAAGGCAAGGCAAACTCAGGCTGATGGATGAGTTGAACACATTCCAGTATGATGTTACTTTCTCTGTCATTTTAGAGGACCTGCATGCTCGATGTTTCCCTGTTTCCATTAGCCAACCACTGACATGATTTACAGGATTTATCATGTGCAATCCAATGCACAGCATTTTTGGTTGTTGCTATTTTAAGCATTATGATTTTTTCCCTGGATACATGTATACATGCTGTTTTGTTCACACTGTGCAGGTGGTATATTGCCGCACAGTCTGCGTGGTCCATCTTAGCAGGCGTGGAAGACAGGTGTTTTATTATTTCTTTAACCCTTTGACTCCTGCATCCAGGGTTAGGTTTTTGTTTTGCTAGCGTGGTTGAAATGCAGGATGCTGGTGGTCAGAGTTCGGGTGCCAAAAACTTAAGCTACCAGACAGACATAACTTACAAGATCCTGAACGTACATGTTTGATGTTTCCTGTACGTATAAACACGCAGGAGGTTTACACACAAACAGTCTGCACATGTTGCCAAGAGGGATCAGAAGTATTCCCACCGTTTACCACCAGGCGGGAGTAACATGGCAGGTCGAATCACTGACTTTCTGATTGGAATTCTGATGTTTTACTTACTTGATCGCCACGTCTGTCATTCGTGAAATATAAATACGAACTGTAAGACATTATCTACATGCACATACAAACTAAATATGAAACTTTGTGAAGTACTTTACGTAAATGTACTGAAACTGAAACATTGTGGCGCATTTTCCGTATGCATAGTACATATGAAAAAAATCAGGACACATTTTCTATGTACTTACAAAATCGGAAAACGTGACACATTTTTAACATACGTTCTGAATCTGAAACATGATGACGCATTTCTCGTATACACAGTCAATCTGAAAAATCACTAAAATTATTTTGATGGATGATGCTAGCTTTCTAAGTACAAAAATGACATTTCATTAGTCATCTATATTAAAAAAAAAAAAAAATGTTGGACATTTACCATTATTGTTGTCAAACGATTTGTTTGCACAGTGGCTGCTCGTGTGATATTCATGATACATAGTGTAGCGTAGTGCTAGTAGTGTTCCAGTACATCTGCAATCATCAGGAAGCAAATGATGTTATGAAATGATACGGTTAGCATTTGAAAGATGGTCCTTTCAGCAGTAGCTATAGGGGCACTACAGTACTGCTCTAAGCTCTCGACTGCAAACAAGACACATTCAACAGCTGGAATGGTTGCCCGAAAAATGTATGATGAAGATCAGAACATCTCGTGGTAAGATCGAATATTCAACCACCAAGTTCTAAAGAAATCTTACTTGCCAAATAGAAAGTGTCCACTCATCCAATGGCAGTTTGTTGAACAGAATAACTATCTATATGGAAGACAGTTGCATCTCAAGGGTGTTTTTGTACAGAGACATAAATCAGGGAAGATTGCTACAGCCATACTTTATTTTCGAACAGCAGGGAACATTATTTCAAAGTTGCCATTTCTAATCTACATATCTGCTCAGACCTAAGAATACAGAAAATATGATATGTCGATAATGTAATAATATAACACACATTTACTGAAGGAATCAAGACTCACATCATTTGCTGTGGGTTGAAAGAGATAGGAGAGACGTAGGGCAGAAAATAATAATCAGTATTAATGTGTGTGTGTGTGTGTGTGTGTGTGTGTGGTGTGTGTGTGTGTGTGTTGTGTGTGTGTGTGTGTGTTGTGTGTTTGTGGTGTGTGTTGTGTGTGTGTGTGTTTGTGTGTGTGGTGTGTGTGTGTGTGTGTGTGTTTGTTGTTTCTTGTTGTGACGTGAAGAGAGAGAGAGGTGGGAGGGGGGAAGTGAGAGACAGAGAGAAAAAAAAAAGAACAGACACTGTCAGAAAGAGAGACAGAAAGACACAAAAACAAAGAGAGACACAAAAAACAAAGAGAGACAGAGACACAGAACGAGAGAGAGAGAGATAGAGAGAGAAGAAGAAAGAAAGGCAGACAGACAGAAAGACAGAGACAGACAGACAGAGAAACAGACAGACAGACAGTGACAGAGACAGAGAGGGGTATGGAGAGAGCAAATCAAAACTCCATGCGAAGAAACATGATAAATTGCATGGTATTGCTGTTTTGACACGAGTGTCTGGACTTGTCAAACTACACACCACTGCAATCTAATGGGAGACAGACCCCACTGCCACCCAGTCTACAGGCTTAAGATGATTTATGATAGGGCCAAAGGGTTATTTCTTTGTCATTTTTCCCTGCCTTCCTGATAAGTGGACATAAAAAGTATACATGTAATATATATATATAATATAATAATAATAAAATATATCATATGTCTCTGTGTGGTGTCTGTGTGTGTCTGTGTGTGTGTGTGTGTGTGTGTGTCTGTGCTGTGTGGTGTGCGTTGTTGTCTGTGTTGTGTCGTGTCTGTCTGTGTTTGTGTGTGAGTGTGTATAGATAGATAGAAGATAGATAGATATGACAGATAATACATAATACATACATAGATATACTAATAGATATAGATACATAGATAATACATATATAGAAATACATAGATACATAGATACATACATAGCTATACATACATGATATGAATATGTAGTATGTATGTATGTATGATATGTATGTATGTATGTATGTATGTACTGTGTATAGTAGTATGTACATATATGTACAACAACAACAACAATAACAAAACTGAACAAACACTCTACGTCAATATACCACTAGCACAGTGTGGGCAACAATTATGTGCACGTGCATATGTATGTATGTATGTATGTATGTATGTGATGTGATGTATGTATGTATGTAGTATGTATGAATGTATGTATGTATGTATGTATGTATGTATGTATGTATGTGATGTATGTGTTGTGATGTATGTTGTATGTATGTATATATATATGTATGTATATGTATGTATGTATGTATGTATGTATCGTGTGTGTGTGTGTGTGTGTGTGTGTGTGTGTGTTGTGTTGTTGTTGTGTGTCTGTCTGTCTGCCTGTCTGTCTGCTGTCCGTGTCTGGTGTGCATGTGTGTTGTGTGTGTGTGTGTGTGTGTGTGTGTGTGTGTGGTGTGTGTGTGTCTGTCTGTCTGTCTGTTGTCTGTGCTGTATATGTGTGGTCTGTGTGTTGTGTGTGTGTGTGTGTGTGTGTGTGTGTGTGTGTGTGTGTGTGTGTTGTGTGTGTGTGTGTGTGTGTGTGTGTGTGTGTGTGTGTGTGTGTGTGTGTGTGTTTTGTGTGTGTGTCTTGTCTGTTGTGTGTGTGTTTGAATGTTTGCGTGTTTCTGTGTCTACGTGCTTGTGTGTATACGAATGAGAGTGAGACAAAGATACATAGACAGAGACAGAAGCAAACAACAACAACAACAATAATAATAATAGATGCTGTAGGGGAACACATGTGGAGCCAAGTGAGAGATGGATGGTATCTGTCTAGCTGGATGTAAGCATCTATCCCAATGGCACAGAAAGAGCATACTCCCATTGCAAACATGCATAACTGTTTTTCTCTCTGCTTGAGACTTTCACAAAAAAGCTTTTTTTTATATCCTCTAGTAGTCATTTGCTTTTTGCTTTCACTCTGCTGTATATTATGTTGTTGTGAAGCGTCACGGGCTCTTCTGAGATGAAACACAATGAAAGTTGAAGGAGTAATAGTAGTAGTAGTAGTAGTATGTTGTTGTAATATGGTAGTAGTAGTAAGAGGGAAGGAGTTGGAGGAGAAGTACTACTAGTAGTAGCAGCAGAGTGATAGTAATAGAAGTAGTATAGTGATAGTATTAGTGTAATGGTGATTGATAATAGAAGTAGCAGCAGCAGCATTAGTTGTTTTAGTAGTAGTGGTAGTAGTAATACTAGTAGTATCATGAATACCTTTATCATCATCATCATCATCATCATTATATATATATTATATTATTATTATTATTATTATTATTATTATTATTATTATTATTATTATTATTATTATTATTATTATTATTATATTATTATTATTATTATCATTATTATTATTATATTATTATTATTATTATTATTATTATTATTATTATATTATTTTCATCATCATTATTGTTATTATAACAATAACAACAATAATGGTGATGATGATAATAATATTATCACCTTTTCATTATTATCATTATTATTGTTGATATTGTTGTATATTATCATTATAGACGTGAGCTGAATATACGTGAATGATAAAGATGCCGAAGCTGATTTTACTACGATAAAGCCACCACATATGTGACCCATTTTCACGAAATGAGTCCTAACTCGCAGGCAGCGAAAAGCATAGAGGCCCGGAAAAGGATGATGGGTCGATTTTGCCAATTTTTACTTTTCGTCAAAAATGGAATATTTAATCTTTAACTTTACATATACATGCATTCAGCACTTTATAATTCAATCGGAAAATGTATTTTAAATGCGTTCTAACCAGATAACCCGTAGCAATGATCCTCAATAAATGGTAAAAGCAGACATGATTTTGATCAACATTCGTGTAGAGCACCCTTTACAGGGCCTCAGCATCTTGCACCTCGTTGGAAAGGTCATGAACTCTACTTTCTTTGACACGCGTTCACTGCGTGAAAATCAGCTTATCAGAAACATTGTTTCGAAATCTTTGGCATAAACAAAAAGTGAAGGAGGTCGAACCAATAGACCAATGAGAGATCGCGTTACGAACTGTTCATGGTAACTGCAGGACATCGCACATAGGGATTAGCTGACCCATCATTAGTCTATGCCTTTTTGCCGTGAACAACATGGCTTCGAAAACCACGATTTGCAAAGAAAGACTGTCTTTTTTGCTCAGTGCTGGTCAGTCTTCAACTCTACAGCAGTAAATCAAGATGAACTGGGCAAAGTGGTGACCGAATATTTCGCTGCAAGTGATTATGAAGACGAAGACACGCTTGACAGTGATGATGACTGTGAAACTTTGCCGGTCGATTCCATGGAGCTTGACCCAACACAAGATGAAGTTGACGAACCCCTCGTCCACGTACAAGAAGTAAGAGGAGGTGCAGGTGTGATATGGATGTTGACAACGGCGTATCAGATTTAATAGTTTAGAAATGACTTTGATTTAAATTTGCAGCTGACCTGTATGCATGCTGATCAGTTCTAGTTGTATTCTCAGTCACTTATTTTTTCTCTCACAGCATGCTTTTTGAGTCAGAAAAAGGGATATATAAACTTAAATAACGAGCAATTACAGCAGATTTTCACACCAATTTTGTGTGCTATTGTGGCATGATGTGGTTTACCCTGGTACACAATTTGGTAAAGATTGGTGAAGTAGAAATACCTGTTGTTAAGGTAAAACTTCACTCAAGTGGTGAACATTTTAAAACTTGATTTTCTCAAAATGGCTGTTTGCTATGTTACACACTTCAAACACCCATGTTTTCCTTATTTTTAGGAGTAGATTAATAAATTTCATCATATTAAAATAATCTGGACATTTTGAAAATCATAATATCCTAAAATATGTTTTTTCACCTTAGGACTCATTTTGTTAAAACGGGTCACATATGATTTACTGTCACACTTTGTGCCCTGTTCCTACGGATGATCTCAGTTTAGAAAACATGTTGAAAATATACGTCCTCGAATGCCCCAAGCGTGAAGGTCAGTGCAAGCAATTCCAGTCAGGTGCTCTGGAACTGACAAGATGAGCGGTCTGAACTGACCCTAGGACTTGCTGGAGACTTGACAAATCATTCCATGCTTGACATCTCTGGCTCCTGTGGGTTGCCTGGCACTCAAACTTCGACTGAATGAACTTGAGGTTCGTGGTGACTGTATTGCCGGAATGAGTTCCAAGGGGTCAACGCCACTGAAGTTGCGAAGAATTTCGAACGCTAGATAATCTTTTCTCTCTGTGTCTCTCTCTGTCTCTCTGTCTGTCTCTTTCTCTTTCTTTCTTTCTCTTCTCTCTCTCTCTCTCTCTCTCTCCTCTCCTCTCTCTCTCTCTCTCCATTAGAAAAAAAAATTAAATGGATGTAATGTCAGCCATGACTATATTTATAAATCTTTATTTCGCGAAAACGTCGCCGTAAAATTTTAATGAATTTGTTTTATGCTCCTTGCCACAAGGACAAAAATGTCAATGGCAATAAACCATTTCATTTCAGTTTCAGTTTCAGTTTCAGTTTCAGTTTTCAGTTCTCTCTCTCTCGTCTCCTCTCTTTCTCTCTCTCTCTCTCTCTTCTCCTCCTCTCTCTCTCTCTCTCTCTCTCTCAGTCACTCTCTTCTCTCTCTCTCTCACACACACACACACACACACACACCACACACACACACACACACACACAACACCACACACCACACAAACACAACAACACACACACAAAACACACACACACACACACACACACCCACAACACAAAACACACACACACACACACACACACACAAAACACACACACACAACAAACAAACAACACAACACACACACAACACACACAACACACACACACACAACACACACACACACACACACACACACACAACACATACACACGCAAACACATACACACACACCACGCAGCACGCACGCACCACAAAACACGTCTCTTTGTTGCCTTTCAGAGTGCCATGATAATGTCCAGCGTAAGACGATACACGAACTTAAATGTCACATCTTTAGACACACAAGTCCTTGATAATGTAATTGTTTTATCTGAAATGCTCGCTTGTTTTTCACTAGATTTCTTGTTTGTTCTAGAACATGCAATGCGTCTGTGAATAGCTGGGTTCAGCACTCTATTCACATTAATTTGTACATTGCAGTCTTGGCTATCATTCTTTTACCCATACCCAAGAACGTTGAAACATCCAGCAACGTACCTTTAACGTAGATCGATTGGGGAGGGGGGGGGGTGAATACCTGTCTTATGTACGATTCGAACCTAGGCAATCGAGTCCAAGGCAGATGCTTTAACCACTAAGCCACCCACTTCATTGCTTGCCTTAGGGGAAAAAATCAAAGGGCAGGGAATCACTCACCAGGAAAAAAATCAAATGACAGAATGGAAAGTGGGTAGAATTTCTGTCAGGATTGCCTTTGTGACTTTAATGCACATGTTGCATGTTTCTACAACACTATCCCACAGTAAAATTAGATGTCTACAAATCTGTCTGTGTGGGCAAATCGCCGGTTTTAACGGTCCCTCAAAAAGTGATAAAGAAAAACTGTTCTTCAAAGTAAGTGAAAGAAAACATATATTTCAATTAAATGCATTATATATTTGTAGCAACACGTTGTGAAGAAAGTGAAACTTTTTTCAGGTTAACATAAATGTTATATAACTGTCGCAGGAATTTAAACAGCACTTTTCTTCAGACCATAAAACATAAGATACATTTTGAAGACATCTTGAGTTATTTATCTCAATGCGTTTCCATGTTAACCTTGACCTAATTTCACCAAAACAATCAACGTCTATGTTAGTTTCGCAATCTGCCCCATGCTAATGTTCTCTTCATGCTTTTCAATTTTGTTTACATTTATCTAATTTTAACGTTCCGATTTCTACTGGATGAGTATATGCGCATAATCTGTTTGCCAGGTTTTGCAAGTAGTATACTGACGTAGAGTGTTTGTTCCGTTTTGATGTCGTCGTTGTTGTTGTTGTTGTTGTTTTATTATTTGCATAAGTCACCTCACGTTGTTAGATTTCCGCGTGTGTTTAGAGACAAAGGGGATCCATGTTCTAACAAGTCTGTATACATGCTGACCTGGAAGATCACAACATTCTTCACCCTTTACCCATCAGACAGGAGGTACCAGGCTGGATCGAATTAAGACCTTTCGATTGGAAGTCTGGTGTCTTAGCACTTTGACTATCAGACTGTCAGTCATGCTTTTAATTTTTGATTTTGTCATCTTACCAATTCACCCAGTTTCATTTCTCTTCTTCTTCTTCTTCTTCTTCTTCTTTCTTCTTCTTCTTCTTCTTCTTCTTCTTCTTCTTCTTCTTCTTCTTCTTCTTCTTCTTTTTTCTTCTTTTTCTTCTTCTTCTTCTTCTTCTTCTCTATTTTTTTATTTTTTTCTTACAATAGATAATAGTTAGATAGATAGATAGATAGATAGATAGATAATAATAGGTAGGTAGAGTAGTATAGATAAATGGATAGATTGATTCGATAGATAGATATACATAGATAGATACATAGATAGACAGGTAGATACATTGATAGATACATAGATAGATACTAGTAAGCTAACTAGCTAGCTGGGTAGAAAGATACAAATGTAGATGTAGGTTGTGTGTCTCTCTTCTCTCTTCTCTTCTCTCTCTCTCTCTCTCTTATATATATATATATATATATATATATTATATATATATTAATATATATTATATAGAAGAGAGAAGAGAGTAGAGAGAGAGAGAGAGGAGAGATAATAGATATGATACATAGATATAATAATATAATATATATATTATATATATATATATAATAGATGCATACATGTATATGTTTTAGTGTTGTTTGTTTTTGGTTGTTTGGTTCTTTTTTGTTTGGTTGTTTGTTTGGTTGTTTGTTTAGACTGTGCAAACCTCCTATCATAGCAGACTATTACATTGTTTGCTTCTGTCAGTAGGCTCCCATTCCCCAAACATGACGCCAAAATGTCCATCCAGTTACAGACATCTCCGTGAGCCTTTCTGGTGCTGTGGAAACTTTCAGTACGTAGCTAACTGGGGAATCTGAATCAGGTAGAATAGTTTCCTGGGGAAAGAAATGGAAATGAGAGTAAAGGAGCACTTGGAATTTGACCGTTGTTTCTGGTTTAACTACTTTGTTTAACTCGATTTGTTTCAAGTTCCCAGACACTTCTTCCGGGATAACATTGGGTGTCTATTGATCTAAGAGAGAGAAGAGAGAGAGGGGGGGGAGGGAGAAATGAGGGATCGTGAAAGAGAGAGAAGAGAAGAGAGAGAGATAGACTGAGAGAGAGAGAGTGAAAGAGAGACAGACAGACAGACAGAAACAAAGAGAGATAGAGAGAGACTGACAGAAACTGACAGAGAAACAGAGAACAGACAGAGAGATAGGAACGAGAAAGAGAGAGAGAGAGAGAGAGAGAGAGAGAGAGAGAGAGATGAGGAGAGAGAAGAGATCAAAAGACAGAGAGAAGAGAAGGAGAGAGAGTCAGAAAGAGACGCAAAAACGGAGGAGTACAGAGATGAGACAAAGAGAGAGGAGAGAGAGACGAAGAGAGAGAGAGAGAGAGAGAGAGAGAGATGGAGAAGAGAGAAGAGAGAGAGAGATGTAAAAAGTTACGTTCATCGAAAAAGTATGCAAATGGATTCCTAAGAAAACATCAAGTTCTGAACTGTAGTCTTCGGAGAAAAAGAACAGAAGAAATAACATTAGCAAATGCGATGATCTATTCACGTAAACAGATTTCTTAAAAAGTAACTACTTCAAAAGAGTGGAATATATGGTTTGCCATAACTGTGTAAATGTTATGCTGCTGCACAGTCGATTTACTGAGTCTACGGTGGGTATGCTGACTGGCGTGTTCAAGTTTCTATATCCATCGGGCAATGACATGCTAATGTGATTTTTTTGTACACGTTGCAATCTGTACGTTTGTCTAGCATGTGTATTTACAATGAGGTTGGCCGAACATATGTACACAAGATTAATCTGCGAGATCTGAAAATAATTTCTTTATTTGCCTTACAGTGGGATATTCTAGGTCAAGTCTGACCTGTTCACTTGGAGCTGATGTCTTGTTCATGTACTATCTCGCCTGTGGCACATAATGATTCTGATAAGTTATGTTTTTCTTGCTCTATCTTTGTTCTGATGATTAATTTCGAGTGATATTCTAGTATTCATCATCTCTCGGATTGATCTTTGTCATTTTTATTGGGTTCAAGTTATTCTTCACACAAACCGTGCTGGTAAAGACAAGTTTTGATCTTTGTTGACGTTTTTTCAGTTACTTCTCTGATTTCTTTCTCAATATCTCCATTTAATACATGTTGGTAAACTTCATAACATTAAATCTCCACCATACCACTAGTAACAGTTATACCTTTCCCACTCCTGTCGTATGACCCCACCAACCTCTCTTTCATTTTCGTTAGTCTGGGGCTTAAGCAAGAAGCGTTCAGAAAAGACAGTGTTAAATTCCACTGAAGAGACCCAACAGAATGCACGGTTTCCTCCAGTAGGTAACCATGTGGTGGTTTGAAATCTATGCTTCCCATGGCACTGGGACTGGGACTGAATAAGCTCGAGGTTGGTGGTGTGCTGTGAAGCCGGAATGAGCAGTGCGGAATTACCACTACCGAGGTGGCGTGGACTTCGAGACAAAACAATAGGTGAGGGGGAGAGAGAGAGAGAGAGAGAGAGAGAGAGAGAGAGAGAGAGAGAGAGAGAGAGAGAGAGAGAGAGAGAAGAGAGCGAGAGAGAGAGAGAAAGAGAGGGGAGAGAGAGAGAGTGGGTCAGAGGAAGGGAAACAGGGAGACAGACAGAAAGAGAGAGAGTGAGGGAGAGAGAGGCAGGGAGAGACAGAGAGGGACACACACGAAAAGAGAGAAGGGAGGGAGAGAAGGACAGAAAGAAGACAGACAGAGAGAGATAATGAGAGAAAGAGAGAGAGAGAAAGGCAGGGACAGATACAGAGAGAGAGAGAGAGAGACAGGCAGGGAGGAGAATGGAGAAAAAGAGAGCGAGAGACAGAGACCGACAGATACACAGAAGACAGATAGACAGATGACAGACAGAGACACATAGAGAAACAAAAAGAGAGAGAGAGAGCGACAGACAGACAGACAGAGATACATAGAGAAACAAAGAGAGAGAGAGAGAAACAGAGACAGAGACAGCGACAGAGAGGCAGAGAGGTAGAGACAGAGACAGAGAAAATGAGACAAAACATTTTTTCTTCGGTACCGTCCACTAAAACTGGAGATGGAAAGCCACCAGTCCTACACCATTAGCATTATCCATTGTCTGTGCTCTTTTGTAAACATCTCAAATATGGGACTTGGAAGAGTGGCCAGACCAATATTTTGCTTCTTCTCTCAACAGTCATTTTGTTTTCCTTCCATCAGTGTGAGCGTCGTGTTGCATTTGGAATCAAAAGTCTGCATTGCAAAGCCTATTGATTGGTACTAAACTTCTGAGACTAAAAGTCTGCTTTGAACTAATGCGAAGGACATTTTAAGCCAGGACATTTTCATACCTTTCTGTCTCCGTCTCCCTCTCTTTGTCTGGCTGTCTGTCTGCCAATCCATCTGACAGTAGGTCTGTCTGCCTATCCATTTGTAAGTCTGTCTCTTTGTCTGTCTGTCTCTCTCTGTCTGTTCTCTGTCTCCTTCGCTGTGTCTCTCTCAGTGTCTCTGTCTGTCTGTCTGTCTGTCTCTTCTCTCTCTCTCTATCTATCTATCTATCTATCTATCTATCTATCTATCTATTATCTATCATCTATCTTCTATCTATCTATCTATCTATCTATCTATTATTATCTATTATCTATCTATTCTTCTTCTATCTATCTATCTATCTATCTATCTGTCTATCTATCTATCTATCTTTATCTATCTATCTATCCCTCTTTCGCTTTTCAACTTTCCATCTTTCTATACTTTTCTACCTATAAATGTTTTATGTTTACTTTATAGTCTTGCATTACATAAGTTTTAAAATAAAACTAGTACTGTCAAAGTATTGACGACCCATACATCTATAGCTACAATTTAATGATGTCAACACAACTAAAATTGTTCATATTTCTTTATACAGAGTTCAATGCTCCATATAATTCTAAATAGCACCCAAGTCAATTACATGATATGGAATGAAATTGAATGTTGTATATTAGGTATTGTTGACAATAATTTCTCACTTTTTCACATGCATACCAACTTCGTTTAGAAAAGGGATTTTAGTCTCTATTGACAGCTCATTATATTCATATTGTTCTCTTTCTCTTCTCTCTCTTACTCCCCCTCTCTCTCTCTCTCTCTCTCTCTCTCCCCTCTCTCTCTCTCTCTCTCTTTCTTTCTTTATCTCCAATTTATTTTCTATTGGTTTCCACATGAATACCAACTTCGTTTATAAAAGGGTCTTAGTGTCTATTGACAGATCATTCATATTTATTTCTCTCTCTCTCTCTCTCTCTCTCTCTCTCTCTCTCTCTCTCTCTCTTCTCGCTTCTCTCTTTCTTTCTCTTTTCTCTGTCTCTTTCTTCTTCTCTGTCTCTCTCTGTCTCTCTGTGTCTCTCTCTTTTTCTCTCCTTTTCTCTCACACTCTCTCTCTTCTTTCTCTCTCGCTCTCTCTCTCTCCACTCTCTCTCTCTCTCTCTTTCTCTCTCTCCAATTCATTTTCTCATTGGTTTTCACATGCATACCAACTTCGTTTACAAAAGGTCTTTGTATCAATTGACAGCTATTCATATTCATCTTCTCTCTCTCTCTCTCTCTCTCTCTCTCTCTCTTCTCTCTCTCTCTCTCTCTCCATGTATACATTCTCTTGTTTAGAATATAGGTGAAGAATTTGCTTACGATGTTCATAAGGAAATCCTCGATATCTATCCTCATGGAGTATGGCCCTAAAGTGTAAAAATTCAGAACATTTCAGAAATTTGGCGATGTTCATATTTTATGTTTAAAGCTTCTAGAAGAGGTAACAGTCTGAAAATGTTTGTGCATTGTACTTCAAAACGGACGACGAATGAAAAGTATTGCAAGATGTATGTTAACATGTAATCCCCCCCCCCCCCATGCCTGGTTTGTGTGTGGGTCGATGGCCTTCACAATAAACCATGTGTCAGTGTCAGTGTCAGTGTCAGTCTCTCTCTCTCTCTCTCTCTCTCTCTCTCTCTCTCTCTCTCACTATCATCATGAATCGTCCATCTTTGTTCAGTGACTCAAGGGAAGCATCGTAGGGCCAAACGTCTGTGGTGTTGTGCAACTGTCTTAGGAGTATGAAAAATGACGTGTGTGTGGGGGGGGGGGGGTCTATTGCTAGAGCTAAACTTGGCGACAGTGGAACATAAGTCATATCCTGACAGTATTTCAATTCCCACTGGAAATCACAAGACGTTTGATACGTACGACTGTTGTGGCTCTCTGAATCCATATGTGAGAAGTGTTCAATAAATGTATATATAATATTAAATGTATTATTATGTATGTATATAATACATGTATGTATCTATGTATTAATGATATTGATATGGATATACTGTTGTGTATGTGTGTAAGTGTGTTGTGTGTTGTGTATGTAGTTGTGTGTTGTAGCTGTTGTTGTGTGTGTGTGTATGTGTGTGCTGCATTTGATCTATGTGTGTGTGAGTGTATGTGTGTGTGTGTGTGTGTGTGGGGGGGGTGTATGTGTATGTCTGCATTTGCACCCTATGTGTGTGTGTGTGCGTGTGAGTGGTGTGTAAGCCCGTGTGAAAATATGTGAACGTGGATGTTTCACTTTTCTTGTTGTCGTTGTCATTGGTTTTTTTCGTTTGTTGGCTGACAGGCTGGTTGGTTGGTTGTTGGTTGGTTGGTTGGTTGGTTGGTTGGTTGGTTGGTTGGTTGGTGGTTGGTGTTGGTTGGTTGGTTGGTTGGTTGATCGATTGGCTTGGTTATTGTTTGATTGTTGATTGTTTGTTTGTTGTTTGCTTGTTTGTTTGCCTGCTTGCTTGCTCGCTTGCTTGTAAGTCTGTTCGTTTGTTTGTTTGTTGTTATTGTTGTTGCTTTTTTTTGTTTTGCTTGTCTGTTTGTTTGTTACATTTGTGGGCGTTTGTGTTGATAGACTTTCTGCATATGATTGCAAGACAAAGACACAGAGATACGTAAACAGACAATTTCAAACTTCTGAACACTGTATTGTGCAGAGACAGTAGCTTTATTCCCATTGGACATACCCTTAAACTAGACCTTACTACTCACCATCATCATCATATGCCCTGCCGCGTGGAGTTGGCGATCATGCCCCCAACCCCCCATACGAACGTGTCCCTAGACCTTACTGCTCTACAAATATGTCATAAGCCTTGTTACAGAGATGCATGAACCATAGACATATAACGTAGAAGAAGGTATAAACATGAGTTATAATAAAATAGTGACGTCGGTATGCCAACTGGTTCAGCACTTTTACAAAAGCATGTGACACAGAGGCACACGCACTTAGACATAGACAGAGAGATGTGGAAGGAGGAAAAGACATGAAATAGAAAAGCAAGGAAACTGACCAAGATGCAGAAAAGCCCAAAACAAAAGTGCCAACATGGAAACCTTTGCTTCCACTCGGTGAAGATGCTATCGATGTGTCTTTTCGAGCAGGGGAAATTTGCGTGTGAGTATGTGTGTGTACGCGAAAGAGAGAGAGAGAGAGAGAGAGAGAGAGAGAGAGAGAGAGAGAGAGAGGGAGAGACAGAGAGAGGGAGAGAGAGGGGGAAGAGAGAGAGAGACACAGAGAGAGACAGAGAGAGAGACACACACAAAGAGAGAGACAAAGAGAGAGACAAGAGAGAGAGACAGAGAGACACAGAGAGACACAGAGAGACACAGAGAGAGACAGAGAGAGAGAGGAGAGTTTTATTCATTGGTAACTCGTCGTTTTTTTTTTTTTTAACACCACAAATGGACAAAGCTATAATGCAAGAAATTTAAGAAAATGAAACAGAAAAAAAACCAAAAAAAAAGAAGATAAAAAGAACAAGATGAAGAACAACAATAATGACGAGAGGACGAAGACTAAAAAAGACGATCAAGAAATAAAGAAGGAGGGCGAGGAAACGTAGAAGAACAAAATAAAGAATAAGGAGACGAAAAATAAGAAAACAGAAAGAATAGAATCAAACAGCAGGACTAGATTTTCCTAACAACAAAGGGAGATTCCATTTCCTGATTGGCAAGTCTTAACACACTTGCTGTCAGGTTTGCCAAGTTCTCTTAGTGTCACACGAAATACGAGGTATGTCACGCTGCCATTTCTCAGGTGATAAACCTTTCTCCTAGAACATTGTTGGGAGCTTAATCAGGCAAAATGACAGCAGATTCTGTTACCAATTAATTATCCAAATTCAAGCATTCGAATTCCTTCCTCTTCTATACTATGAAATCTGATTTGTTGGCTAAGAAACATCAGCACAGTGTTCGATTATTCATGTCGACAAAGACGTATATGCTTCGTATTATAATCTTGCAAAATAAAAGTTGGAATTCGTACTTTACTGAATTTCTTTCAGTGTTCAGCAAAACAAGATGGGTGCAAAACGTACCTTCCGATTTAGTTCCTGAATTATCTTTCATTTTAGAATTAATAATCTTCAATTATAAAGCGTATAAACTTGCACCTAGACCATTGTTTTACAGAACAGTGATGGCATTCAGACTATTGTGAAATAATGTCTGTTCTTCTATGGATGGCAATGGAAACGCATAGTGTGTCCATACCATTTTATATTTCTTCTGGCTGAGGCATATTCCATGCTGATGAACAGAGAGAGAAACAGATAAAGGCGTGGTAATTTCTATAACAACTTAAACAAGAAGCAGTAGTAATTTGATAAGAATTGAAACATCTTTCGAATAATCCAAATATAGCCTAGATCAGTTTGTTTATAATTGACAATAGATATGTATTAAAGGTTAAAAAAATCATAGATATCATTTAGGCACACTTTGGTAGTTTTAAGAACATACACACAAAGAAACAAATCAAGGCGTCAGTTGATTTCAGTGAATTCCATGGGAAAAACCCAGCAACAACAGTATCAACATTGCAAAATGTTCAAACTCATATAAAGACTTAACTAAATGCCTGTGAAGGGATGTAAGGCTCTTAAGTAAAGATTGTTTGACCTTTGATAGTTGTGCACCATTGCAAAATGCCAGGAAAAAGATTTTACAGCCAAAGAGATATCAAGAAGACTTAAAATAATTAGGGCAGCAGGGCAGTTCTTTCTCAGTTTTTTTTTTTAACTTTGTGATGGTACGCAATTCAATGGACTGGGGACTTTACTCTCTCTCTCTCTCATTCTCTCTCTCTCTCTCTCTCTCTCTCTCTCTCTCACGCACACACATACACACACTCTCTCTTTCTTTGTCTCTCTCTCTCTCTTTCTCTCTCTCTCTCTTTCTTTGTCTCTCTCTCTCTGTCTTTCTCTCCCTCCCTCTCTCCTCCCTCTCTCGCTGTCTCTGTCTGTCTATCTGTCTGTCTGTCTGTCTGTCTCATTCTCTCTCTCTCTTTCTCTCATTCTCTCTCCTCTTCTCTCTCTCTTCTCTTTTTGTCTCTCATTCTCTCTCTCTCTTTCTCTCTTTCTTTGTCTCTCTCTCTTTCTCTCTTTTCTTTTTCTTTGTCTCTCTCTCTCTGTCTTCTCTCCCTCCCAATCCCCATCCCTCTCTCTCTCTCATACATTCACATGCATTCTTTCTATCTCTTTCTTTCTGTTTCTGTCTCTCCCTGTCTTTATCTGTCTGTTTATCTGTCTCTGTATCTCTGTATCTCTATTCTCGCTCTTTCTCTATCTCTCTCTCTTTCCCTCTCTCACTTTTTCTCTTTCTCTCATACACACACATGTCTCTATTTTTCTATTGCTTTCTTTCCCTGTCTCTCTGCATCGTTATGTCTCTCTCTATCTCGCTATAGCTCTGTCGCTGTGTCTGTCTGTCTATACGTCTGTCTGTCTGTCTGTCTCTCTCTCTCTCTCTTTATCTCTCTCTCTCTCCTCTCTCCTCTCTCTCTCTCTACTCTCTCTCTCTCCCCTCCCAGTACTTGTCATCATAACTTTTCTGCGTTCAGCCACTCAGGGGAAAAAGGAACGTGATGGACAAACACCCATGGAGTCTTACAACTTTGTCATAGTGCTGTGAAATATGACCTGTGTGGATGTATCTAAAGCTCAGGTGGACATTGTGGCAAAGAGAGTTCAATTACCTATTGACAGTTGAATAGCTCCCTAGGGGAATCATACCGGATCTACGTTTATGTGTGTGTGTGTGCACATGGAGGGGTAGAGTAGGTTAAGGGGAAGGGAAGATTGAGGCAGAACGATTTTGTTGTTGTTGTTGTTGTTTGTGTTGTTGTTGGTGTTGTTGGTGGTGGTGGTGGTGGTGGTGGTGGTGGCGTCATTGTTTTTAGGATTATCACACTCTGGGAGATTTTCTTTGTGCTCATTTTTTTTTGTCGCATATTCTATGCCAACTTGATGATTGCAGAAGCTGGCACAGCTTTTTATAATGTGATGATG
>CM060310.1:84793024-84794133 GCA_030674185.1 Monoplex corrugatus | reverse complement strand
TCACCACTTGCATGAAGTTTTACCTTAACAACAGGTATTTCTACTTCACCAATCTTTACCAAATTTTGTACCAGGGTACTGTAATTGTCTTGTTATTTAAGTTTATATATCCCTTTTTCTGACACAAAAAGCATGCCGTGAGAGAAAAAAAATAAGTGACTAAGAATACAGGCTAGAATTGATCAGCATGCATACAGGTCAGCTGCAAATATGAATCAAAGTTATTTCTAAACTATTAAATCTGGCATGCCGTTGTCGACATCCATTCACACGCTGCACCTCCTCTTACTACTTATATGTGGACGAGGGTTTCGTCAACTTCATCTTGTGTTGGGTCAAGCTCCATGGAATCCACCGGCGAAGTTTCACAGTCATCGTCACTGTCAAGCGTGTCCTCGTCTTCATAATCACTTGCACCGAAATATTTGGTCACCACTTTGCCCAATTCATCTTGATCTACTGCCGGTAGAGTTGAAGAGTGACCAGCACTGAGCAATAAAGACAGTCTTTCTTAAAAAATCGTGGTTTTCGAAGCCATGTTGTTCGCGGCAAAAAAGCATAAACGATGATGGGTCAGCCAATCCATATGTGCGATGTCCTGCAGTTACCACGAAAAGTTTGTAACGCGATCTCTCATTGATCTATTGGTTCGATCTCCTTCACTTTTTGTTCATGCCAAAGATTTCGAAACAATGTTTCTGATAAGCTGATTTTCACGCAGCGAACGCGTGTCAAAGAAAGTAGAGTTCATGACCTTTCCAACGAGGTACAACGTGCTGAGACCCTGTAAAGGGTGCTCTACACGAATGTTGATCAAAATCATGTCTGCTTTTACCTTTTACTGAGGATCATTGCTACGGATTATCTGGTTAGAACGCATTTTAAATACATTTTCCGATTGAATTATAAAATGCTGAGTGCATGTACATGTAAGTTAAAGATTAACTATTCCATTTTTGATGAAAAGTAAAAATTGACAAAATCGACGCATCACAACTTTTCCGGGCCTCTACGCTTTTCGCTGCCTGCGAGTTAGGACTCATTTCGTGAAAACGGGTCACATATGTGGTGGCTTTATCGTAGTGAAATCAGCTTTGGCATCTTTATCA
>CM060310.1:84760524-84788024 GCA_030674185.1 Monoplex corrugatus | reverse complement strand
CAGTGTCGTATATTGCATTTCGGAGGACTGTTATTTTTTCTATGCCAAATTCCTCCAGGGCTTCAATCATCTCTGTAGTAATGTTGTCTGGTTCTGGGGCTTTTCCTGGTTTCATCTTTTTCAGTGCTGCTCTGACTTCATTTTTTATTATGAGTGGTCCTTCAAAGTTCTTTTTTATAATGTGTTCTTCCTTTCTGTCATCCTCAAAAGGTCTTTAATGTACTCTCCTTATCTGTCCAGTATTTTGTCTTTTTCCAGGGTAAGCGTGCCATCTTTCGATTTTAAGCAACCAGTTGATGTGCATGTATTTTTCCTGTGGACATTTTCTTCAATTCGTCTGTACTTACCCTGAGGATCCATTTTGTGTCGTTTTTCTATCTGTTTGCATTTTATGTTCAGCCAAGCTTCCTTAGCTTCTTTGCACCTATACTTGATTTCTTTGTTTATCGTCCTGTATATCTCTTCGTTTTTCTTTGCCTTCCTCCTTTCCTCCATCAAGCCCAGAATTTCATTAGTCATCCAGCTCTTTTTTGCCTTTCTATCTGCCTTAGGGATCTCTTCACAAGCTTCATTTATCGAATTTCTCAACCTTGTCCATTGTTCCTCACTGTCACCAACGTCTTCCAATACGTTTACGTAAAATACTTCACAAAGTTTCATATTAAGTTTGAATATGTATGTAGAGAATGCCTTACAGTTCGTAGTACATTCACGAATGACAGACGTGGCAGTCAAGTAAGTAAAACATCAGAATTCCAATCAGAAAGTCAGCAATTCGACCCTGCCATGTTACTCCCGCCTGGTGGGTAAAGGATGGGAATACTTCTGATCCCTGTTGGCAACATGTGTGCAGACCTGTTTGTGTGTAAACCTCCTGCTTATGTACACGTACGGGAAACATCAAACATGCACGTTAAGGACTTTGTAAGTTATGTCTCTGTCTGTAGCTTAATTTTTTAGGTTCCCGAACTCTGTCCACCAGCATCCTGCATTGTCAACCACGCTAGCAAAGCAAAAGCCTAACCCTGGACGTGGGAGTCAAAGGGTTACAGAAATAATAAAACATCTGTCTTACACGCCTGCAAGAGATGGACAGTGCAGACTGTGCGACAATATACCACCTGCACAGTGTGAATAAAACAGCATGTATACATGCATCCAGGGAAAAAATCATAATGATTAAAATAGCAACCACAAATGCTGTGCAGTGGAATGCACATGATAAATCCTATAAATCACGTCAGTGGTTGGCTAATGGAAACAGAGAAAGATCGAGCATGCACGCCCTCTAAAATCACAGAGAAAGTAACATCATACTGGAATGTGTTCAATTCATCCATCAGCTTGAGTTCTCCTTGCCTTGCCAAATGGTTTTATGATGACGCGTAAAGGGCAATGGATCCAAATTAGTCTGGGGAACAGCTCAACACAAGAATGATCTACAACAGTGATATGTAAATGCAGTCAAGATGCTAGCTGTTTTAGCTCGTAGCTATATTGCAATGAAAGGACAGCTATTACGTTTCCTAACACACATTTCCAATGAAGGTACAGCTAACAGTTCTACCACAACTATAAAGCAGTCAAAACATAAGATAGTATAGATTGTAGAGGGAAGAGAATCAGCAGCAGTCTAACTCAGGTAGTCTCCAGACAAGATGGCTGTCCACGTCTCCTTCAGCAGACGTCCATTTGGTGAGTGTAGACTGGAGACAGACATCTGCCAAACTTGTGTCTGGCTGAACTGACAGGGAAATCTTATTTGTGACCAGTCCATCATTAGATTACACTGTGCTCACTACCAGAAAGAAGAAACCCTTCCTAGAGGAAGATATTGTACTTGTATGCACCGTAGCGTTGTTGGCGGCTCTTTGCAGTGCCAGATTAAGTTATCTGTCCTATTACCCTTCATCAGTGTGGGGAATTTTGAAGATCTGTTCATCCCTCTGCTCCCTTTCGCTCAGAATCTGTCATTTACTGTGTCAGTGGTGGTCATTTGAGGATAACTGGAGGGCACCTGATGTCGGTAGTAAGCACGCCAATGGGAAGCACAAATTTACCGTTCCTCAACTGACTTGTTCACTTCTCCTAAATGTGATCTGTGGTTGTTGTGCATGTGACGTCACCACTCCCAGTCGTTTCAAAGTTACAGATACCAGTAGGGTCCCTGTCAACATTTACCTTAACCATAATGGTGTATTCTTGATCCATCTATACACATGTATTTGATTACATCACTAAAACTCTTACGAAACATTCGTTGTCATTGAGAGCTGGTGTTTAATATTGCTAGCCACAAGCATGGAGGTAAAGAATTCGATCATCTAAGGGAAAGCTCAGGGATACCTTTTGTCAGTGCTGGTCATATTCTAAGGGTCTCGTTTACCCCAGATTTACATCGTTCCATTTCGACTGTATTTGGTCAAGTTTGGCTGCTAAAACAAATGTGCGTTACCCTTTGTGGTAAAGGGAAGATTATGCAGTGAAGGAAGAAAGTATTGCCTTTATGGTGCTGACCCTGAGGTACTTTGTAAGTTTTCACCATATTTCGTTCTTAAACAACCTCATCGTAATGGAACAACTATTAGCTTTTTTTAGTCAGACACTTTTGGAGGTGAGGTGACCTTATTTCAAAGTGTAGGCTAAAGATACTCTGCCAATCACCAGTCTGTACCATCGAGTTCCAATGTGGTGCCCTCACAAGATGTCATGACAACTCCCATCTATTAATTCATTCTTGACTTCTCTGTGCTACTTTGTAGACCTTCAAATCGCTTATTTTCGTGATGTTGTTTACGTAGGAGGTGAGTAGTCTGCAGGGATTTCTTTTGGCTTCAACTTTTCCTTGCAAAATTGCTGTCAGTAGAGTTGTATTGGTGTTGCAGATTGCATGGCCAGTGTGTTTCTTTCTTTCTTTTTTTTTCTTTTGTTGATATCTACCAGCAGGTAACGTTAAATTCTGAGTTCGTTCAAAATGCTTTCAAATTTCACCTAATATCCATCTGAACACACACAACACACACACACACACACACACACACACACACACACACACACACACACACACACACACACACACACACACACACACACACACACCACCACACACACACACACACACACACACACCACACACACACACCACCACACACACACAACACACACAACCACACACACAACACAACAACACACACACACACAACACACACAACACACAACACAACACAACACACACATACAACACACACACACACACAACACACACACACACACACACAACACAACACACACCACACACACACACACACAACACACACACACACACACACACACACACACAACACACACACACACACACACAACACCACAACCACACACACACAACAACACACCACACACAACACAACACACACAACCACACACACAAACACAAAAACGCACGCACACAATGCACACACACACTACGCGCACACACACAAAACACACACACACACACAACACACACACACACATGCTTGCGCGCACACACACACACACACACACATGCACACACACACACATACACACACCGCGCGCGCACACACACACAAACACCACCACACACACACACACACCACACACAGAGCCTGAAGACATCGTTAACAATCATAAGTAGACCAGCCAGGCGAATACGATGTGCTTCTCACGGCTAATGTCTAAAGCATGTCTGACCTGCACCTGATTTTTGTGAATTGTTTTCAGCTAACACAAAATGTGCCAGTGTTGGAAAAGGTATGAAACACTCATCACAAGGTGCAGCCTCTCGTTTTGAATAGAAGGCTTCACGCACGTACACACTCGAATGCTTGCAAAGTGGTTCGTGGCTCTCTTTGCCTTATAAGAAGACAAGAGCAGACAATGCGCTTATGATTTTCATCAGGTCTGATCAATCCAATTCTTCTCTTCAACTTTCTGCAACCACGCCTTGAGTGAAAGCAGGAAGGCTGGGGAAATTATGCGTTCACATTTCATTAAATGAATTAATAACAACAATAACAAAAATATGAGGAGAGGAGCATCATCATCATCATCATCATCATCATCATCATCATCATCATCATCATCACATCAAACAACAACAATATAATCATCCTAATGAGAATGAGAATGATAATGATAATAATACATTGTTAGACTATACTACTACTGCTACTATTACTACTATTGCTATGATTATGTAATAATAACAGCAATATTACTACTATTACTACTATTTCTACCATTGTTATTTAATTATAAGATTGCAAATCTTGATATATACACCAAATCAACGTGTGCGTGCACGTGTGGGTGTGTGTGTGTGTGTGTGTGTGTGTGTGTGTGTGTGTGTGTGTGTGTGTGTGTGTGTGTGTGTGTGTGTGTGTGTGTGTGTGTGTGTGTGTGTGTTGTTTATATGTGTGTTGTGTACGTGGTGTGTTGTGTTGTGTGTGTGTGTGTGTGTGTGTGTGTGTGGTGTGTGGTGTGTGTGTGTGTGTTGTGTGTGTGTGCGTGCGTGGTGTGTGTGTGTGTGTGTGTGTGTGTGTGTGTGGTGCGTGCGTGGTGGTGTGTGTGTGTGGTGTGTGTGTGTGTGTACAGGAATCGATAGCATGCAGGTGCATAGTAATGTGACAATAACACATTAGTTAGCAAATAAAAACAAATACTGCCACTTATTGTGGAAAAAGCTACTCTTGGTCAGACAGCAGATAGTCGGTGGTGAGATGTGATACAAAAGAGAAGGGGAAAAACAAACCAGCCGCTGTCAAACTCATGTGTTGTCCAGACAAGATGACTGTCTTCGTCTCCTTCAGCGGATGTCCTGTTGGTGAAAGGAGACCGGACACAGACTGCTGGCCAAATGTACCTGCCTGAACTGGCAGGGAAACCTCATTTGTGGCCAGTCCTTCATTGGATTACACTCTTACCGCCGTCAGGCAGTCAGAAAGAAGGAAAGCACTCTGTATAATACAATATTCACATGCACTGCAGCAATGCTGGTGGCTCTTTGCAGTGCTACATTTGATTATCTCCCTCACTGCCCTTTCATCAGGATGGAGAAGTTCCAAAATCTTTTCAGTATCTTGCTCCTCTCTTGTCTAGAATCAATCCATTTTACATGCCAGAGGCGGTCAAATGAGGACAATTGAAAGGCACCCGATGTCGCAGAAAGCATGACGAATGGAGGGACAAACTTATATCTGCTTTTCAACTCACGTGTTAACTTCAAATCAGCACGTTTGTGTTGTCGTGATGTCACCCTCTTCTTGGCTCCTGCTGACTAACATATAACAGCAGGCAACCTGAGACCGTCAATTTCAGTATTTTCCCTAACTAATGCAGAAGTTTTCATGATTCTTCTATTCAATAAAGATTCAACTTCTGCCCACCCACCCCATTACCATGCCCCAAACACGTCATACAAACATTTGTTTTTACTTACTGGCTTATGTTGGTTGTCATAATTTAGGAGAAAGATTCAGATCCTTTATGTCAGCTCAAATGTATCTGTGCAAACTCCAGACTTCAATGGGAATTTGAACAAAATGAGTGGATTACAGGCCATGTGGCAAGGTTGGGATTATTCAAGATCTTTTTCTGTTACACTATCCACCCCAGTCCTATACACACATACAAATGCATGTGATATAATTTCACAAAATTATTGAACTGGAACCAAACTTTTGCAGCAGGTTCACCCAGTACACCCTGTACTCACGCTGCGCCCTCCCCTCCAACACACTCCACACACACACACACAACACACACAACACACCACACACACAACACACACACACACACACACACACCGACACTCACGCACACACACACACCACACACACGAATGTCAGACACAGTATCGTCCTTTACATTTCTTTCACACTGTCAGCACAACGAGTTTAATGAAAGGACGACAAAGAGAAAGAGAAGAGAGGAGAGAGAGAGAGAGAGAGAGAGAGAGAGAGAGAGAGATTAGAGTTGTAGAGAGAGAGAACAACAAGTGATAGACAAAGGACAGACAGGGTAAAGAGCGAGAGTAGACAGACTGGATACGAAAGACACAGTAGAAAGAGACACAGAGATAGACAAAAAAGAAAAGAGAGGGAGGAGAGGGAGTGAAAAATAGACAGAGAGAGGAGACAGATATGGCGACAGACACACAGTAGACAGACGAAGACAGAGAAACAGAGAGAGAGAGAGAGAGAGAGATGACGAGAGAGACGAGAGGAGAAAGAACAGGATCAGAGAGAGAGAGCAGACAGACAAATGACAGGAGGAAGACGACAGACAAGAGGCAAGAGACAGGAGAGAAAGAGAGAGACAAGAAGAGAGAGAGAGAGAGAGAGAGAGCCAGAGAGAGACAGAGAGAAGAAGAGAGATGAGAGAGCATCATTTACGTTTTAATGTCTCTCAGAACTCACTTTGCATCTGCAAAAAGCTTATACAGACACAAAAGAAAAGACCAACAGCAAGTTTCGAAGTGATAATTATGTTCACATGGAATGCTGTAGTTTGCTCAATGAAATCGTTCTAACGAAGTGAAAATGGTTCACTATTACAAAGAAAAACAAAAACAAACAAGCAAGCAAGCAAACAACAAACAATAAACAAATAACAAAACACATGTGGTCCGCTGAGCTTAACCTACAGATTTGAAAAGTTTATTCTAAGAATGAAATCTGGATGAATACAGCTGAAAACACATGAAACATACACACCACCCACCTACCACACACACACACACATACACACACACACACACACACACACACACACACACACACACACACACACACACACACACACACACACACACACACACATACACATATAGGCAAGCACACACAGGCTGAAAAGTCTTAATCTTTCCCCTATTTCAGAAACATATCCAAGGGGCAAAATATGTGCTTATCCAGTCTTGTGAGGTACAAGGACAGAAAGCAGGATGCCCACACAGAAATACAGACAGATCGGTAGACATCCAATTTCAGACTGAGGAAGAAGTGTCTGGGAACTTTTGACAGATCGATTTCAACAGGAAAGCTAACCCAGAAACAAGGGGTTAACCTCCACGCATTCCCTTACTCCCGGTTCTATTCTTCCTTCCGTTTCCTCTCGTTTGCTTGCCCTGCCAGCTCCATAACGGACAGTTCCACGGCACATGCTCACACAGTGTGTCACGTGATGGGATGGTCGTTTCAACGCCAAGTGGCCGGTGATGTCACATGTGACTTTATGTCAAACTGAGTCAGCAGCTGATTTGCTGATTTTTTTTAAATGGTAAACACCTCACGTGTATCTGTTGCGTGTGTGAGAGAATGAGAGCACGGATCGTTGTAAAATGAACCAGCCTATACACACATTAAACTATACAGGCTGTATGAGTGGACACTTACCTACAAGCTCATGCACACGGATACACACACACACACACACACACACACACACACACACACACACACACACACACACACCACGCCACACACACACACACACACACACCACACACACACAAGCATGCATACACACACACAGAGCAGGAAATGGGTAGGTGAGCATGTAGATACTGTGAACATTTTTGTTATCAACCAACCAACCTGACTGACATCGCCACCAGTTTAGCCCAAAGAATACATAATTGAAACAAACTGATGCGCGTACATTGCCTATTGTATACAAACGTCATCACAAATATGTTCATATTGGATCATATTGCTTTTAGCCCAGCCTACTACTAAACCCATATCAGGGCTGACACCACTTCATCACAAATATGTCTTACTTTGTTTATATAAAAATCATCACAGATACATGTCACTTGGCTCTTACTAAAAGCATAACAGGAGTCAATCCAGACATCAGTCTCTGCATTTCAGTCTCAGGTGGCAGATGATTGGTTGCTGTTGACGATATCAACAACCATCTACCTGCTCGTTTAGGGATGTAATCGCATGTCATGACCTGGTGGCTTAGAATATGATGATAACGCTGGGTCGTGGATCTTATTTTCGAGGCATGCTACAATTTTCAGTGGCCATACCAACCCAGTTCGTTAGATCGCCATGGAGATAACGCAGAAATCGAAGGTTCAAATCCTGGATGGCTCAAGTTTTCATTAACCCTGTTAGCTTACTTAACTGGCTTGAGCACCATGCAGGTAAACAGCAGTCGTAGTCTCCAACCGTCAGACGAGTCATAATTTCTGTGGCCCTGATAGCTCAGTTGTTTAAAACACCATGACATTCATGCAGAGATGATAGGTTTGACTCTGGCGGGTTGTAGCTTAACTTCAGCTGGCTAGCTCTTTTGATAGAGAACAGGACGTAAGATCTCATGTCTTGAATTCAATATTACTTCGCAATAGTAAAAAAAATGCCTGCATAGCGCCCATTTCATAGCTTTAATTAGTTTGGTGTTGTTAGCTTTTGTGTTTCATACTCTCTTCCCATTTTAGGACGGAGCCAGTCGCAATAGTTTTGGTTCTTCTCAAATAGTTTGGCTCGTGACTGCTGGCAGATTTGGATGGTGCATATATTGACTTTTTGAATGCATGTAAACTCTCTTGAACAAACTTTTAAACTCCAAATTCCAAACTTCTTCCATTTCCTGTGAATTGATTTTCCCTGCTAGATCTATTTCTACAGACATGCCACACAGGGTGGCACTTGATGGGATGGTACTTTAATGCTATGTTTTTGGACTAAAAGCCAATAAAGTGCAGCACAGCGGACAAAGTGCTGGGACCCAGGTGCACACGCTCGTTTTGTACAGTCCTGAGTTTTATGGTCTGGAGTCTTAAGTTGTTTTAAAGGGTTTTCCTGTACCTAGACATCCCACAATCTGCTCCAGTCAAATCTTTAAGCTATTTTCTGGCAGATATTGAGCCTTCACAAAAAAGCCATAAGTACTGCCAAGGTCTTGAAATGGGGAGGAGGAACAGGATTCATAAAACATTAAGCTGACACCACTAGATTGACTGTAGCATTAAGAAGGGCACCAAACAGGCAAGTTTTTATTCCGAGTTCGATAAATCACTCTTCAACGAACTCAGACTCAGACCGTGGTCACGATACTCAGTCAGACAGAATGTGGTGGCATGCTCCTCCCAATGGAATGAACACAAAATGGCCATCAGAAGGTACAACTAGCTATTGGTTTGGGCCATGTTCCAAGTCCCATCTTCAGATGTTTACAGAAGAGGACAGACAACGGATACCAATAGTTGTGACGGGGAAGGGGTGGTAGCGTGGAAGACTGTTGGCCTTTAACTGTCTGCTGTTTTGGGGAGGATGTCTACAATGAAAGGCTGGAAGATTCGAGGAAAGGGACTTGAAAGAGAGCAGTGAAAGAGACCATAAAGGCAAAAGTTAAAGAAATCAAATAAAAAAACAAACTACACTACAGACAAACAGATACCACCAAAATCTTAAAAGACTGTACAAACTGAGAAGAGTTTTGAAAGCTCTTTTTTTTTACATGAAGCCTTGAAAGAAGATAACTTGAAAGCACATCACACACACACACACACACACACACACACACACACACAAAACACAACACAACACACATGCACGCACGCACGCACACCACACATCACACACACACATGCACACACACACATGCACGAGCACACACATACACACATACACACCACGCACCATACACACACGCACGCACACATGACACACACACCCCACACACACACACATAGAAAGCAAATGAAAACAAACAAACAAACATACAAAACCAAAATTGTTGAAATCACATGGATGTAAAACACCCAGAAAATTAAGTATCACTGATAGAATCATTGTTGCCAGAATGAATATATATGCTGTTCACGCACGCTTATACTGTAAAAAAATCACTGCGAAAATTAGGACTGTATTTCAATATCAACTAAATGAAATAAATTCCATGATATCGATGTTCACTAAAAACAATGTGTTTTGTATTTGTAACAACACTAGAAAAATCTCACGATTTTTACCAAATTGTAGTAGTTGTGAGGGAAAATAAAGAAACCATCAATCTGCTTGTCCAATCTTGTAAAGGCATAGGATTGAGAGTGGCATTCCCACACAGAAATACAGACGGTTGGTAGACATCCAATTTTACATCACGGAAGAAGTGTCTGGGAACTTTTAACAAATCGATTTCAACAGGAAAGCTAACCCAGAAACAGGGGATTAACCCTCCACGCATTCCTTTACCTGTATTCCATTTCTTTTTTCCATTTCGTCCTATTCATTTCTCCGTGATTACTCAATACCGGATATTTCCACAGCGCATGTGCACACAGTGTGGCACGTGATGGGATGTGACTTGACCGCCATGGTTATTGGCTATAGCGTGGCCACATTTTGCCCAGTTAGAAGCCATGTTGGTGACACAGGTGATATAGAGTTGATTTTCATGTGGGCCACAATTTTACCCTTGACTCCCACGCTCTATACACCAACTGCAAAAATCGAACCCTTTGAATCTCCAACTTATCCATCATCTTCATACAGGGAGCTGGTGGAAAGGGTGAGGGATGAAAGGGTTCAGTTTCTGTTTTGCTAGCACAGTCATCCAACAATAAAGGATCGGGTGACAGAGTGCGAGAGTCAAACGGTAAACGCTGGCTGAATGATTGCTTTCATTAAAACATGGACTCAAGACGATTTTTAAATTCTATCCCACCATAGGATCCAAGACTGCAACCCAAAAACTGCCTGATTGCTATCCATCTTAAAACGTCAATCATTCTGGTAGTGTCAGTTTAGGCTATTGTGCAGGCTCAAGGAGTTTGCCAGATACTAGCAGGTTTGGATGGAATGATTATGGAACTGTTCAAGTGCGTTAAATTCGTCTTGAACAAAACTCCAGACTGGATGTCTGAGATCATCACACTTAACTCCACACTGGATATCAAGGTCAATACACACTTGACTACCACTCGTCAACGAAAAGACAACAGAGACTCCATGATGAGATGAACGTAAAGGGAGGGGGAAACAAAACCAGCAGTAGTCAATTCATTCGTTGTCCAGAGAAGATGACTGTCCTCCCCGTTGGTGAGTGGAAACCGGACACAGACTGCTGGCCAAATGTGCCCACTAAACATGACAGGGAAATCTCATTTGGCCAGTCCTTCATTGGATTACACTCTGTCCGTCATACGACAATCAGAAAGAAGGGAAGCCACTCTGATAAAAATTCAATATTCACATGTACTACAGCAATTTTGCAGTGCTAGATTTAATTATCTCCACTGACTGCCCTTCATCAGGATAGAGAAATTCCAACATCTGTTCATTCTCTTGCTCCTCTCTCGTCTAGAATCAATCCATTTTGCATGCCAGAGGCGGTCAAATGAGGACAATTGAAAGGTACCCGATATTGGCAGAAAACATGACGAATGGAAGGACAAACATCTCCGCTTCTCAACTCACGTGTTCACTTCAAATTAACACGGTTTGTGGTTGTCGTGATGTCACCTCTCTTAGCCCCTGTTGACTGACAAATAACAGCAGACAACCTGAGACCATCAATGCTCCCTCTATTCAATAAAGATTCAACTTATGCCCACTTACCCCCATTACATTCCCCAAAACCTCGTTGAATAAACACTTGTTGTTGCTTACTGGTTAATGTTGGTTGACAGAACTAAGTTGAAAGATATACAGATCCTCCTCATGTCAGCTGAAATGTATCTGTGTAAACTTCAATCTCCTGGGAATTGAGAAACAAATGAATGGGTTATAGCCATGTGGTAAGGCTTGATCTACTGAGTCGATCTGTCTGTTACACTGTGACCCCCCTCTTCTTACACACACACACACACACACACACACACACAAAACACACACACACAAACACACGCACACACACACACACACACACACACACACACACACACACCACACACACACACACACAAAATGAATGTGATTCAATTTCACCAAAGACATACTGAACTAGAACTAAACTTTTTTGCCAGCAGGTTCACCCCATCCATCCTTCACATTTCTTTTTTTTTTTGCACTAGGTATCTCAATACAAACATGTTTTGATGAACAGTACCGACAAAGAGAGAGAAAGAGAGAAACAGAGAGAGAGAGAGAGAGAGAGAGAGAGAGAGAGAGAGAGAGAGAGAGAAGAGAGAGAGAGAGAGAGAGAGGAACAGACAGATGAACAGAGACAGACAGGGAAACAGAGACAGGCAAAGAGCAAAAGATTGACAGACAAACACAATGAGAGAGTCGAAAGACAGACACAGAGATAGACAAAGAAAGAAAAAAAGTGAGGGAGGGAGAGAGAGAGAGCGAGAAACAGACAGAGATGGAGTGAGAAACAGACAGAGATGGAGCGAGAAACAGCAGAGAGACAGACTGATGAAGAGACTGATGCAGAGTAGAAAAACGAAAATAGAGATAGACAAAGAAACGGCAGAAAACATAGAGACAGACAGACAGACAAGGAGACAGGCAGGCAGAGACAGTCAGAAAGAGAGAGAGAGAGAGAGTGAGAAGAGAGGAGAGAGAGAGAGAGAGAGTGAGAGAGAGAGGAGAGAGAGAGAGAGAGAGAGAGAGAGAGAGAGGGAGACAAACAGACAGAGACCGAGAGCGATATATACAGAAAGAGAGACAGAGAGAGAAGGAGGAGAGAGAGAGAGAGAGAGAGAGAGAGAGAGAGAGAGAGAGAGAGAGAGAGAGAGAGAGTGACAGAGGTAGTAGGTTTTAGCTGAACTTCAGCTGTTTGGCTGTTTTAGAGTCATTGCCGTTATTTGAGGCATTTCAAGAGAGATTCACCACACTCAGACAACTCCCTGTGCGATCCACCCAAATCTGCCTACAATTATTTAACAGATTTCCTGAGCCTGCATAAAGGCCTATGTGCTGTCAAGGTCATGAGATGGGCGTAACATATCATGTCTTGAACCCGTACTAGCTTCCAGATGGTCTGCATGGTGCTCACTTTATTGCTTCGTTTATTTTGAAGTTGTCTGCTTAGCGTTTCATAGTCTCCTCCCCATTTTAGAATTGAGCCAGCGCATGGGGATTGGATCCTTCTCAAGAAGTCTGGCACATAATTTCTGGTAGATTTGGATGGTGTACATACAGAATATTCTGAATGCATGTAATCCCTCCTAAACAAACTTTTAAACTAAAATATCCAAACTTCTTCCATTTCCTCTAAATCGTATTTTTCTCCTGCTGGATCTACACCTGACATTTCTGCAGTCATGCACACACAGGGTGGCACGTGATGGGATGGTTGCCTTATAGCTATGCTTGTTTTGGACTAAAAGCCAATAAAGTGCAGCAAAGTGGACAAACTGTGTTATAGAGTGCTGGGACCCAGCTGCACACATTCGGTTTGTACAGTGCCGAGTTTTATGGTCTGGGGTCTTGAAAGTTGGTTCAACGCGATTGTGTGTGCTTAGACAGTCCCATCTCTGCTCCAGTCAATTTTTTTAGCTATTATCTAGCAGACATTGAGCCTTCATGAGAAACCTTAACCGATGCCAAGTCTTGAGGTGGGAGGTGGAACAGCACGTGTGAAACATTAAGCTGACACCACTAGATTGAGTGTAACATTAAGAAGTTCAACAAGCAGACCAGTTTTTGTTCTTAGTTTGATGACTCACTCTTTAACGAACTACAGACTCCAGACTCTGACCAGCTAAGCTGACGTGGTCACGATACTCAGTCAGACAGAATGTGGTGCCATGCTCTCAATGGAACGAACACAAAATGGCCATCAGAAGGTACACCTAGGCTTTTGGCTTGGACCATAATAGAAGTCCCATCTTCAGATGTTTACAAAAGAGGAGAGACAACGGATAGCAATAGTAGTGATGAGGAAGGGGCGGTAGTGGTGGAAGACTGTTGGATGATGTCTACAAGGAAAAGCCAGGAAGGTTCATGTAAAGGATCTTGAAAGATAGCAGATGAAAGTGATTGTGAAGGCAAAAGTCACAGAAATCAAACAATCAAACATACCTACACTATCGAACAAACAAATACGAACAAAAAATTAAAAGAAGGTATAGATAGAGAAGAGTTTGAAAACTCTCTTTTTTGAAATGAGGTCTACTTGAAGTTAACTTGAAAATGCATCAGACACACAGACACACATACACACAGACACACACACACCCACCACGCACAAACACACACAGATACACATATACACAAACATACACATACACACACTCACACGCGCACGCATACTTACACCCATGGACTCACACACGCATACTCACACACACACACACACTCACACATAAACTATCTCTCTCTCTCTCTCTCTCTCTCTCTCTCTCACACACACACACACACACACACACACAGAGTCAAACACACATAGACACACACATACACAGACAGACATATAAACACAAAACACACAACCCAACAAAACCCAACTCGACCCAAATCAACACAATACAACAGACACACAACACACACTGACACGCACACACACGCATCACACACCCCACACACACCACACACACACACACACACACATACACACACACACACACACACCACACACGCGCGCGCGCGCGCGCGCGCACACACACACACAGCTTTAAGACATCATTAACAATCATAAGTAGACCAGCCAGGCGATTAAGATGTGCTTCTCACGGCTAATGTCTAAAGCATGTGTGACCTGCACCTGATTTTTGTGAAGTGTTTTCAGCTAACACAAAATGTGCCAGTGTTGGAAAAGGTGTGAAGCACTCATCAAATGTGCAGCTTCCCGTTTTAAATAGAAGGCTGCACGCACGTGCACACTTGAAGCTTGCAAAGTGGCTTGTGGCCCTCTTTGCCCCCTAAGAAGACAAGAGCAGACAATGCGCTTATGATTTTCATTAGGTCTGATCAATCCAATTCCTCTCTTCAATTTTCTGCAGCCTGGAGTGAAAGCTTGAAGGCTGGGGAAAATTCTACGTTCAAATTTCGTTAAATGAATTAACAACAACAACAATGATGGTGATGGTGATCATCATCATCATCATCATCACCGTCGTCGTCGTCATCATCATCATCATCCATCATCATCATCATCATCATCATCAACAACAACAACAACAACAACAACAACAACAACAACAACAACAACGACAACATAATTTCATTGATAAAAAATATATAATAATGATAACAACACTGACAATAACAATGATAATAAAACAACAACAATAATAATAATAATAATAATAATAATAATAAAATAATAATAATAATAATAAAAAATAAAAAAATTAATATTAATAATGAGATAATAATAATAACAACAGTAATAATGATAATAATGATACATGACTACTACTACTACTGCTACTACTACTACTACTACTACACTGCTACTACTACTCACTGCTACTACTACTACTACTACTACTACTACAGGTATGTGATAATAATACCAATGTTGTAACAGCTACTACTACTACTACTATTATTGCTACTTCTACTACTATTATGAAATTATGGGGCCCCAAATCTTGATATATACACCAAATCAATGCTTGTGACGTGTTTGTTTATGTGCGAGTGTGTGTGTGTGTCTGTGTGCGTGCGTATGTGTGTGTGTGTGTGTGTGTGTGTGTGTGTGTGTGTGTGTGTGTGTGTGTGTGAGTATGTATGTATGTGTGTGTGTGTTCATGTGCGCATGCGTGGGCGTGTGTGCGTGTGTGTGTATATAAATATAAGGCTCATATTCATACATTTTCTTTTGTTTTATTAAACCCACTTTTTTCTATATAGTGCATGTACTCTTTCATGATTCCCCCCAAAAGAAAAAAAAAATGTCATGAAACTTTGCCAATGCAGGTAAATTGATGAATTGTATAAAAAAAGAGTGAGAGAGTGAGATAGAGAGAGGGGGGAGGGAGAGAGAGAGAGACTTGATTTTATGCGAGTTACCTTCATCAGTTACGAGCATTATGGCCCCTAATCCATCTTTTCTTGAAAAATGACTTTTTCCCTCCAGTGACTTGCGCGCCATTTCTGAATGTAAATATGTCTGTATGTTCTTTACGTACATTAATGAGCACCCAAAAGTCTGTAGGTGTCAAATCCTTTATGGGTATTTGTGTGAACAGGTTTTCAGTATACATATGAGTACAGTACATTTCCATGTTTTTTCCCATATTCTCAAGCACAGTAGTCTGTTATCAATTACAAGATCGATATTCAAGAAATTAAAAAATCAAAACTGCATGGTTTTAACATCAAATGCTAATTTCACGCCCTGTAAAACTGATCATCAACATCATAGTCATCATGATTGTCGTCTTTGTCATCATCATCTTCGTTGTCATCATTATCGTGTCATCATCCTCATCGTCATCATCATCATCATTATCCATCCACCATCTTGAAGGGGATTATCGGTTGTTGTTGTTTTTTTCCTTCGTGAAAATGATGTTACTATTTTTCTTACTAACAAAATCTTTCTCATAAAGAACGATCCTATTATCTCTCTTATCCACTTAGACACTGTCGAAATGTTACTACCATATTATTGAGAGGTGACAGAGATAATCAGCGAAGAAACCATGAATGAGCTGTTAGCATAATATACTTTACAATATAACAGTCAAATGAAAGGAATACAATAACATGTCAGGTGCCACGGTAACATGACAACTAACAAATTGGTTAATAAATGAAAGAATTACCAGTGATTGTAGAAAAAGTTTTTTCTTGGTCAGACACCAGAGACTCCATGGTGACATGTAATATAGAAGAGAAGGAGAAACAAAGGAGCAGTAGTAAAACTCATAAGTTGACCAGACAAGATGACCATCTCATCTCCTTCAGCAGACGTCCAGTTGGTGAGTGGAGACAGACTGCTGGCCAAATGTGCCCTCCAGAAATGACAGGGAAATCTCATTAGTGACCAGTCGTCTATTGGATTACACCCTGTCCACCATAGGGCAGTCAGAAAGAAGGGAAGCCAGTCTGGTAGAATACAATATTCACATGCACTGCAGCGATGCTGGTGGCTCTGTGCAGTGCTAGATTTGATTATCTCCCCTCAATGCCCTTCATCAGGATGGAGAAGTTCCAACAACCTTTCATTCTCTTGCTCCTCTCCCGTCTAGAATCAATCCATTTTACATGCCAGAGGTGGTCAAATGACGACAATTGAAAGGCACCCGATTTCGGCAGACAGCATGACGAATGGAGGGACAAACTTATATCTGCTTCTCAACTCACGTGTTAACTTCAAATCAGCACAGTTTGTGGTTGTCGTGATGTCACCCTCTTCTTGGCTCCTACTGAATAACAGATAACAGCAGACAACCTGAGACGTCAATGTCAGTATTTTCTCTAACCAAGGCAGAAGTTTTCATGATTCTTCTATTCAATAAAGATTCAACTTCTACCCACCTAACCCATCACCATGTCCCAAAACACGTTATGTAAACATTTGTTTTTCCCACACTGGATATCAAGGTCTTACACACTTGACTACCACTCGTCAACGAAAAGACAACAGAGACTCCATGATGAGATGAACTGTACAAGGGAGGGGGGAAACAAACCAGCAGTAGTCAATTCATTCGTTGTCCAGAGAAGATGACTGTCCTCCCAGTTGGTGAGTGGAAACCGAACACAGACTGCTGGCCAAATGTACCCACCTAAACTGACAGGGGAAATCTCATTTGTGGCCAGTCCTTCATTGGGTTACACTCTGTCCGTCGTACGGCAGTCAGAAAGAAGGGAAGCCACTCTGATAGAATTCAATATTCACATGCACTAATGCTGGTGGCATTTTGAAGTGCTAGAATTATCTCCCCTGACTGCCCTTCATCAGGATAGAGAAATTCCAACATCTGTTCATTCTCTTGCTCCTCTCTCATCTAGAATCAATTCATTGTGCATGCCAAAGGCGTCAAATGAGGACAATTGAAAGGTACCCGTGTTGGCAGAAAGCATGACGAATGGAAGGACAAATATCTCCGCTTCTCAACTCACGTGTTTACTTCAAATTAACACGGTTTGTGGTTGTCGTGATGTCACCTCTCATAGCCCCTGTTGACTGACAAATAACAGCAGACAACGTGAGACCATCAATGTGAATATGTTCACTAACTAATGCAGGTGTTTTCATGCTCCCTCTATTCAATAAAGATTCAACTTCTGCCCACTTACCCCCATTACATTCCCCCAAATTCGTTGAATAAATACTTGTTTTTGCTCACTGGTTAATGTTGGTTGACAGAACTTAGAATAAAGATATTCAGATCCTCCTCATGTCAGCTGAAATGTATCTGCGTAAACTCCAAACTCCTGGGGAATTTGAGAAACAAATGAATGGATTACAGGCCATGTGGTAAGGCTTGGTCTACTGACTCGATCTGTTTGTTACACTGTGACCCCCCCCCCCCCTCCATTCTTACACATATACAAATGCATGTGATCCAATTGCATCAAAGACCTACTGAACGGGAAGTAAACTTTTTTGCCAGCAGGTTCACTCCATCCATCCTTTACACATCTTTATTTGCACTAGGTATCTCAGTACAAACAGCTTTTGATGAACAGTACCAACAAAGAGAGAGAAAGAGAGAGAGAGAGAGAGAGAGAGAGAGAGAGAGAGAGACAGCAGAGACAGAGACAGAGACATAGACAGAGAGACAGAGACATAAACAGAAACACAGAGAGAGAGAGAGAGAGAGAGAGAGAGAGAGAGAGAGAGAGAGAGAAGGAACAGACAAACGAACAGATACAGACAGGGAAACATAGGCAAAGAGCCAGTGATTGACAGACAGACACAAAACACAGAGTTGAAAGATAGACACAGAGATAGACAAAGAAAGAAAAGAATGGTGTGTGTGTGTGTGTGTGTGTGTGTGTGTGTGAGAGAGAGAGAGAGAGAGAGAGAGAGAGAGAGAGATGGGGCGAGAAACAGACAAAGAGACAGACGGATAGAGACAGACGCAAAGTAGAAAGACGAAAATATAGATAGAAAAAGAAAGAGCAGAAAACATATCTATAGAGACAGACAGACAGACAGACAAGCAGAGACAGAGAGAAAGAGAGAGAGAGAGAGAGAGAGAGAGAGAGAGAGAAAGAGAAAGAGAGACAGACAGACAGATACAGAGAGCGATATATATACAGAAAGAGAGACAGATAAGGAAGTAAGAGAGAGAGAGAGACAGAGATAGAGAAAGCAATTGAGAGAGTTAGAAAAAGACAGCAAGAGACAGAGATAAACAGAGATAGATAGAGAGAGACAGAGACAGAGAGAGTGAGAGGGGGGGGGGGAGAGACAGAGGAAAGACATGGATAGAGAGATAGAGACAGAGACAGAAACAGGGAGAGAGCATCGTTTACATCAGTTTACGTTTTGATGTCTCTCAGAACTGTCTTTGCATCTGCAAAACTCATTATTACAGACATCAAAGAGAAAACACCAACAAGTAGTCTTTGAAATGAAAATATTATGCTCAGTCAATTTGGAATTTGTAGTTTGCTCAAGAGGTAGAACGAAGTGAACAAATGGGCCACTATAACAAAGAAACAAAGAGACAACAAGCACGCACGCAAGCAAACAAATAAACAAACAAATAAACGGAAATACATTGTGCCTGTCCTAAGGCTTGAATCCACAGAGTTGAAAAGTTTTTAAAACGAAATATTGTTGGATACTACTTGAAAACACATGAAACACAAACATTCATCCACCCACCAAAACACCAAAACACACACACACACACACACACACACACACACACACACACACACACACAACACACACACACACACACACACACACAACACACACACACACACACACACACACACACACACACACACAACACATACACTTAAAAGTCTTAATCTTTACCCATTTTGCATTAACTTACTGAGAGGCATAATATATGTTTATCCAGTCCTGTAAGGTACAAGGACAGAAAGCAGCCTGCCTACACAGAAATACTGACAGATTGGTAGAAATTCAATTTCAGCTTGAGGGAGAAGTATCTGGGAACTTTTGACAAATCGATTTCAACGGGAAAGCTAACCCAGAAACAGGGGGTTAACTTGCACGCATTCCCTTACTCCCAGTTCTATTTCTTCCTTCCGTTTCCTCTCGTTTGCTTGCCCTGCCATCTCCATACGGGACATTTCCACGGCGCATGCTCACACAGTGTGTCACATGGTGGGATGATCGTTTCAACGCCAAGTGGTCAGTGATCTGACGTTCGACTTTATCTCAAACTGAGCCAGTAGCTGGTTTCCTGATTTGTTTTTACATGGCAAACATCTCACGTGCATTTGTTATGTGTATGAGAGAGAATGAGTAGCACGGGTTGGTGTAAACTGACTGGCAAACACCTCATGTGTATTTGTTGTGTGTGTGAGAGAATGAGAGCATGGATTAGTGTAAACTGACTGGCAAAACATCAGTGTATCTCTTGTGTGGTAGTGTGTTGTGTGGTAGTGTGTGTGTGGTGTGTGTGTGTTGTGTGTGTGTGTGTGTGTGTGTGTGTGAGAGAGAGAGAGAGAGAGAGAGAGAGAGGAGAGAGGAGAGAGGAGAGAGAGAGAGAGAATGAGAGCATGGATCAGTGCAAACTGACTGGCATACACCTCATGTGTATCTGTTGTGTGTTTGAGAGAATGAGAACATGGGTCAGTGTAAGCTAAATCAGCCTATACACACAGTAATTATACAGGCTATGCGAGTGGACACTTACCTACACGCACATCTACAAGAACACACACACATACAATTACACAAAGCATCATCATCATCATGGTCAGGTGCCTTGCCGCATGGCGTTGGCGATTATGGACTTCCATCTGTCTCTATCTCTTGTTGCCTCAAGCATATCTTCCACCCTCCTTGTCCCCAGCCACTCTGCATGTCCGTCTAGCATCTCCCTGGGTTTACCCAGTGCTCCCTTTCCCTCCAGCTTTCCCGTTGTGACCAGGTGTTCCAATTCCCCTTTTCTCATAAAATGGCCTATAAATGTTGCCTGTCTTTTCCTAATCTTCCCTATGAATGATCTACTTGTGTCTGCCTCCATCAAGACTGTCTCATTTTATTTTCTTTGCTGTCCATGGAACTCTCAACATCCCTTCTTAGAAACTACATTTCGGCTGCCTCAATCTTGTTCTCGCTTTGCTTGTTGACTGTCCACGCCTCGCAACCGCACAGCAATATTGGTTCTATATAACATTCAAACACTCTCTTCCTGATGTTAATTGATAGGCATTTGTTGGTAAGAATGCTTTTTCATCTTCTTGAATGTTGTTTTGGCTTGGCCGATTCTGCTGGCTATTTCTGATGTGCATCTGCCATCTGGTGAAATAATCGTTCCCAGGTATTTAAACTTATCAACCTGTCTCAAGGTTGTGCCATTCACTGTTATTTTGCCTGAAGGGATTTCTTGTTTTTTACTGATAACCATGACTTCAGTCTGCCTGCTATTTAGTTCCAAGTCCTTACCTTTGCTTTCTACTTCAAGTATATTTACAAGGTTTTGTAGGTCCCTTTCATTTTCTGCAATTAGCATAAAGCAGGAAAGATAAAGGTGAACATACAAATACCATGAACGTTTTTCATCAGAAATCAACCAACTTGGTTGACATCACGATCAGTTAAATCTAAAGAAGATAGAATTGAAACAAACTGATGCTCGTTCGTTGCCCAGTTGTATAAAAAGGTCATCACAGATACATTTACTTAGCTCTTACTAAAAGAAGACAATGGTGTCTACATTCCAGCTTCTGTTAGCAGATAATTGGTTGCTGTTGACGCTATCAACCAATCAGCTACCTGCTTGTTTTGGGATGTAATCGCATGTCATGATCTCAAAGGGTTAGAATGTCGTGGTGATAACGCTGGGTCCTGGGTGTGACTATTGAGTCATGCTACAACTTTCAGTGGTCTCACCAACTCAGTTCGTTAGATCGCATAGAGATAACGCAGAGACTGAGGGTTCAGACCCGTGGGTGTGGTCCGGTTTTTATTGACTCTGTTACCTTACTTAACTGGCTGGAGCACCATGCTGGTAATGCAGAAAATGTGGTCTCCAACCCTCAGAGGAGTCACAATTTCAGTAGCCCCGATAGCTCAGCTATTCACAACACCAAGTCAATCACACAGAGATCATGGGTTTAACCTCAACCAGGTTGCAGCTTGACATCAAGTGGGTTGTAGCTGAACTTCAGCTGTTGGCTGTTTTAGAGTTATTGGCGTTATTAGAGGGATTTCAACAGTGATTCACTACGCTCAGACAGCTCCCTATGCGTTCCACCCAAATCTGCCTGCAATTATTTGACAATTTCCTGAGCCTGCATAAAGGCCTATGCGCTGGCAAGGTCTTGAGATGGATAAAGGGGGAAGGGACCTATCAATCACTGAGTCAGCACCACCAGAATGATGGAAACATTAAGATGGGCAGCGAACAGGCCAGATTTTAACGTTGCAGGCTGAGATTAAACTCAAGATATCAGATCTTGAGTACATGGCTTTACCAACTAGAGCTCCGGACGTAACATCTCATGTCTTGAACCCTTACTAGCTTCCAACAGAAAAATTGGTTTGCATGATGCCCACTTTATTGCTTCGTTTATTTGATGTTGTCTGCTCAGCGTTTCATAGTCTCCTCCCCATTTTAGGACTGAGCCAGCACAAAGGGTTTGGATCCTTCTCAAGAAGTCTGGCACATAATTACTGGTAGATTAAGATGGTGTACATACAGAATATTCTGAATGCATGCAATCCCTCTTGAACAAACTTTTAAACTAAAAAAATCAAAACTTCTTCCATTTACTCTAAATCGTATTTTTTCTCCTGCTAGATCTACACCTGGCATTTCTGCAGTCATGCACACACAGGGTGGCACGTAGTGGGATGGTGGCTTTAATGCTATGTTTGTTTGGATAAAAGCCAAAGAAGTGCAACAAAGTGGACAAACTGTGTTATAGAGTGCTGGGACCCAACTGCACACATTCGGTTTGTGGTTATAGATCTTGAAAGTTGATTCTACGGGATTGTGTGTGCTTAGACAGTCCCATATCTGCTCCAGTCAAATCTTTTAGCTATTATCTAGCAGACACTGAGCCTTCATGAGAAACCCTAACAATGCCAAGTCTTATGGTGGGAGATGGAACAGGACGTATGAAACACTAAGCTGTCACCACTAGATTGACTGTAACATGAAGAAGGACACCAAACATACCAGGTTTTGTTCTGAGTTCCATGACTCACTCTTCAACGAACTACAGACTCAGACTCTGACCAGCTAAGCTGACGTGTTCACGATACTCAGTCAGACAGAAAGTGGCGCCATGCTCCAATGGAACGAACACAAAATGGCCATCAGAAGGTACACCTAGGCTTTTGGTTGGGGCCATAATCGAAGTCCCATCTTCAGATGTTTACAAAAGAGGACAGACAACGGATATCAATAGTGGTGATGGGGTAGGGGCAGTAGTGGTGGAAGACTGTTGACCTTTTGTCTCCCGTTTCTGGGGAGGATGTCTACAAGGAAATGCCAGGAAGGTTCTAGTAAAAGAACTTGAAAGGTAGCAGATGAAAGTGATTGTGAAGGCAAAACGTCACAGAAATCAAATAATCAAACATACCTACACTGTCGAACAAACAAATACGAACAAAAAATTAAAAGAAGGTATTGATGGAGAAGAGTTTGAAAACTCTTTTTTGAAACGAGGTCACTGAAGTACTTGAAAACACACAGACACACACGACAACACACAGACACACAACACACACACACACGCAACACAATCGCACAAACACACACATATACACATATACACAACATGCACATACACACACTCGCACGCGTCACGCATACTACACCAACGCACGCATGCACGCACGCTCACAACACACACACACACACACACACACACACCACACCACACACACACACTCACATACACACACACACACACAACACACACACACACAACCACAACATACTAACACACAAACTCCTCTCTCTCTCTCTCTCTCTCTCAGTCAACACACATAGACACACACATACACAGACAGATAAACACAAAACACACAACCCAACACAACCAAATCAACACAACACAACAGAGCACAATACACACTCACACACACGCACACACACACACACTCACACACACACACACACACACACACACACACACACACACACACACACACACACACACACACACACACACACACACACACACAGCTTTAAGACATCGTTAACAATCATAAGTAGACCAGCCAGGCGATTAAGATGTGCTTCTCACGGCTAATGTCTAAAGCATGTGTGACCTGCACTTAATTTTTGTGAAGGTTTTCAGCTAACACAAAATGTGCCAGTGTTGGAAAAGGTGTGAAGCACTCATCACAATGTGCAGTCTCCCGTTTTGAATAGAAGGCTTCACGCACGTGCACACTTGAAGGTTGCAAAGTGGCTCTGATTCTCTGTGCCCCATAAGAAGACAAGAGCAGACAATGCGCTTATGATTTTCATCAGGTCTGATCAATCCAATTCCTCTCTTCAATTTTCTGCAGCCTGGAGTGAAAGCTTGAAGGCTGGGGAAAATTCTGCGTTCACATTTCGTTAAATGAATTAACAACAACACATGATGGTGATGGTGATCATCATCATCATCATCACATCATCATCATCATCATCATCATCAACATCATCATCATCATCATCATCATCATCATCATTCATCCCCATAAAAACCCCAAAACACATCACATCATCATAACCAACAACAACAACAAAAACAACAACATAATTTCAATGATAAAAATAAGTTAATAATGATAACAATAACTAATGATTAATAACGATAACAATAATAATGACTAATAATAATAATAATAATGATGAATGATATATATAATAATAATGATAATGATAATAATGATAATAATAATAATAATATAATATAATATAATATAATAATAATAATGATAATAATAATAATAATAATAATAATAATAATAATAATAATATAATAATAATAAGATAATATTAATAACAACAGTAATAAAGATAATGATATTACATGCCTACTACTACTACTACTACTACTACTACTACTACTACTACTACTACTACTACTACTACTACTACTACTATACTACTACTACTACTACTACTACTACGACTACTACAACTACTTCTATACGTATGTAATAATAATACCAATGATGTAATAGCTACTGCTACTACTATTATTGCTACTTCTACTACTATTATGAAATTATGGGGCCCTAAATCTAGATATATACACCAAATCAATGCTTGCGCACATGTTTGTTTATGTGCATGTGTGTGTGTGTTTGCGCCCACACGTGTGTGTGTGTGTGTGTGTGTGTGTGTGTGTGTGTGTGTGTGTGTGTGTGTGTGTGTGTGTGTGTGTGTGTGTGTGTGTGTGGTGTGTGTTGTGTATGTTCGTGTGCGCACGCGCGGGCGTGTGTGCGTGTGTGTGTGCATATAAATATGAGGCTCATATTCATACATTTTCTTTTGTTTTATTAAACCAACTTTTTCTATATAGTGTATGCACTCTTTCATGATTCACCCCCAATGGAAAAAAAAATGTCAAGAAATTTTGACACCGCAGGTAAATTGATGAATAGTATAAAAGAGAGTGAGAGAGAGAGAGAGAGAGAGAGAGAGAGAGAGAGAGAGAGAGAGAGAGAGAAAGACAAATAGAGAGAGGGAGAGAGAGAGAGAGAGGGACTTGGCTTTATGCCAGTTACCTTCATCAGTTACGAGCATTATGTCCCCTATTCCATATCTTCTTTTGAAATGACCTGTTCCTTCCAGTGACTTGCGAGCCATATCTGAATGTAAATATATCTGTACGTTCTTTACGTACATTAATGAAGACCCAAAAGTCTGTAGATGTTAAAGCATTTACGAGTATTTGTGTGAACAGGTTTTCAGTATACATACGAGCACAATATATTTTTTTTCCCATATTCTCAATCAAAGTAGTTTATTAGCAAATACAAGATCGATATTCAGGAAACTACAAAATCAAAACTGCATGATTATAACATTAGACGAAATGCCTCAGACATATGTTGACTAGACTTGGCTTAATTCATGTTAATTTTCACCCCCAGTAAAACTGTTCATCAACATCGTAATCATCATGATTGTCATCTTTGTTATCATCATCTTCGTTGTCATCATCACCATCATCATCCATCCACCATCTTGATGGGGATTATCAGTTGTTGTTTTTTTTCCTTCGTGATAATGATGTTAGTTTTATTTCTTACTAACAGAATCTTTCTCATAAAAAAAACGATCCTATTATCTCTCTTATCCACTTAGCCACTGTCTAAATGTTGCTACCATATTGTTGACAGGTGACAGAGATAATCAGCAAAGAAATCATGAATCAGCTGTTAGTATAATTTACTTTACAATATAACAGTCAAGTCAAAGGAATACAATAACATGTCAGGTGCCACGGTAACATGACAACTAACAAATTAGTAAATGAAAGAATTGCCAGTGATTGTAGAACAAGTTTATCTTGGTCAGACACCAGAGACTCCATGGTGACATGTAATATAGAAGAGAGGGAGAAACAAACCAGCAGTAGTAAAACTCATGAGTTGACCAGACAAGATGACCATCCTCATCTCCTTCAGCAGACGTCCAGTTGGTGAGTGGAGACCAGACACAGACTGCTGGCCAAATATGCCCTCCAGAACTGACAGGGAAATCTCATTTGTGGCCAATCCCCCATTGGATTACACTCTGTCCACCATAGGGCAGTCAGAAAGAAGGGAAGCCACTCTGGTAGAATACAATATTCACATGCACTGCAGCAATGCTGGTGGCTCTGTGCAGTGATAGATTTGATCATCTCCCCTGACTGCGCTTCATCAGGATGGAGAAGTTCCAAAATCTTTTCAGTCTCTTGTTCCTCTTTCGTCTACAATCAATCCATTTTGCATGCCAGAGGCGGTCAAATGAGGACAATTGAAAGGCACCCGATGACGGCAAAAAGCATGACAAATGGAGGGAAAAAATATCCCCGCTTCTCAACTCACGTGTTTACTTCAAATCAGCACAGTTTGTGGTTGTCCTGATGTCAGCCTTTTCTTGGCTCCTATTTACTAACAGATAACAGGAGACAACCCGAGACAATCAATTTCAATAGTTGTCCTAACTTATGCAGGTGTTTTCGTGATTCTTCTATTCAATAAAGGTTCAATTTCTGCCCACTTACCCCCATTATCGTTCCCCCAAAACTCGTTATGTAAACATTTGTTTTTTGCATATGGGTTACTGTTGGTTGACAGAACTTATAAAAAGAAAATTCAAATCCTTCAAACACCTGGGGATTTGGAGTAAAAATGAATGGATTACCAGCCATGTGGCAAGGCTTGGTCTTTCAGGTCGATCTGTCTGTTACACTGTGACCCCCCCCCCCCCTTTTTTTTTTTTCTCACACACGTACAAATGC
>CM060310.1:84753024-84758024 GCA_030674185.1 Monoplex corrugatus | reverse complement strand
TTCTATTTCTTCCTTCCGTTTCATGTTTACTTGCCCCTGCCAGCTCCATACAGGACAGTTCCACGGCGCATGCTCACACAGTGTGTCACGTGATGGGATGGTGGTTTCAACGCCAAGCGGCCAGTGATCTGACATGTGACTTTATCTCAACCTGAGCCAGCGTCTAAATTGCTGCTTTTTTTTTTTACTTGGGCGGGTTGTAGCTTAACTTCAGTTGACTGGCTTTTTATATAGAGACCCTGACCTAAGATCTCATGTCCTGAATTCAATACTATATCGCAACAGAAAAAAAATGGTCTGCTTGGTGCCCATTTCATTGCTTCAATTATTTTGGTTTTGTTAGCTTAGTGTTTCATACTCTCTTCCCCATTTTAGGACCGAGCCAGCGCAATAGGTTTTGATCCTTCTCAAATAGTCTGGCACATGACTGCTGGCAGATTTGGTTGGTGCGTATATGGACTCAAGAAGTCTGGCACCTAATTACTGGTAGATTTGGATGGTGTACATGCAAAATATTCTGAATGCATGTAAACTCTCTTGAACAAACTTTTAAACTCCAAATTCCAAACTTCTTCCATTTCCTCTAAATCGTATTTTCTCAGCTAGATCTACACCTGACATTTCTACAGTCATGCACACACATGGTGGCATGTGATGGGATGGTCGCTTTAATGCTATGTTTGCTTTAGACTAAAAGCCAACAAAGTGCAGCAAAGAGGGCAAACTGTGTTATAGAGTGCTGGGACCTAACTGCACATACTCGTTTTGTACAGTCCTGAGTTTTATGGTCTGGAGTCTTGAAGTTTGTTTTAAAGGGATTTCCTGTACTTAGACAGTCCTCAATCTGCTCCAGTCACATTTTTAAGCTATTTTCTTGCAGATATTGAGCCTTCACGAAAAACTCCTAAGTACTGCCAAGGTCTTGAAATGGGGAGGAACAAGATTTGTGAAACACTAAACTGACACCACTAGATTGACTGTAGCATTAAGAAGGGCACCAAACAAGCAAGTTTTTATTCCGCGTTCGATGAATCACTCTTCAACGGATTCCAGACGCCAGACTCAGACGTGGTCACGATACTCAGTCAGACAGAATGTGGTGCCATGCTCCTGCCAATGGAATGAACACAAAATAGCCACCAGAAGGTACAACTACGCTACTGGTTTGGGTCGTGTTCCAAGTCCCATCTTAAGATGTTTACACAAGAGGACAGACAACGGATATCAATAATTGTGACGGGAAAGATGGAAGACTGTTGGCCTTTAACTGTCTGCTGTTTCTGGGGAGGATGTCTACAATGAAAGGCCAGGAAGATTCGAGGAAATGGACTTGAAAGAGAGCAGCTGAAAGAGACCATGAAGGCAAAAGTTAAAGAAAATCAAATAAAAAAACAAACCTACACTAACGGACAAACAGATACCACCACAATCTTAAAAGACTGTACAAACTAAGAAGTTGACAGTTGGTTCAACGGGATTTTGTGTGCTTAGACAGTCTCATATCTGCTCCAGTCAAATCTTTAACTATTTTCTAGCAGACACTGAGCCTTCATGAGAAACCCTAACCGATGCCAAGTCTTGAGGTGGGAGATGGAACAGCACGTAGAGAAACACCAAGCTGTCACCACTAGATTGACTGTAACATGAAGAAGGACACCAAACAGACCAGGTTTTGTTCTGAGTTCCATGACTCACTCTTCAACGAACTACAGACTCCAGACTCTGACCAGCTAAGCTGACGTGGTCATGATACTCAGTCAGACAGAAAGTGGCGCCATGCTCTCAATGGAATGAACACAAAATGGCCATCAGAAGGTACACCTAGGCTTTTGGTTGGGGCTATAATCGAAGTCCCATCTTCAGATGTTTACAAAAGAGAACAGACAACGGATATCAATAGTGGTGATGGGGTAGGGGCAGTAGTGGTGGAAGACTGTTGACCTTTTGTCTCCCATTTCTGGGGAGGATGTCTACAAGGAAATGCCAAATCAACACAACACAACAGAGCACGGTACACACTGACACACACACACACACACACACACACACACACACACACACACACACACACACACACACACACACACACACACACACACACACACACACACACACACACCACACCCACCCACCCACCCACACACACACACACACACACACACCACTCACGCACACACACACACACACACACACACACACAACACACACACACACACACACACACACACACACACACACACACACACACACACACACACACACACACACACACATACAGAGAGCCTTAAGACATCGTTAACAATCATAAGTAGACAAGCATGGCGATTAACATGTGCTTCTCACGGCTAATGTCTAAAGCATGTGTGACCTGCACCTGATTTATGTGAATTTTTTTCAACTAACACAAAATGTGCCAGTGTTGGAAAGGGTGTGAAGCACTCATCACAATGTGCAGCCTCCCGTTTTAAATAGAAGGCTTCACGCACGTGAACACTTGAAGCTTGCAAAGTGGCTCATGGCTCTCTGTGCCTCCATAAAAAGACAAGAGCAGACAATGCGCTTATGATTTTCATCAGGTCTGATCAATCCAATTCCTCTCTTCAATTTTCTGCAGCCTGGAGTGAAAGCTTGAAGGCTGGGGAAATTCTGCGTTCACATTTCGTTAAATGAATTAACAACAACAATGATGGTGATGGTGATCATCATCATCATCGTCATCATCATCATCATCATAAACAACAACAACAACAACAAAAACAACAACATAATTTCAATGATAAAAAATAAGTAATAATGATAACAATACTTATAATAATAACGATAACAATAATAATGACAATAATGATAATAATAATAATAATAATAATAATAATAATAATAATAATAATAATAATAATGATAAGATAATAATGATAATAAGATAATAATAATAACAGTAATAATGATAATGATATTACATGCCTACTACTACTACTACTACTACTACTACTACTACTACTACTACTACTCCTACTACAAACTACTTCTATAAGTATGCAATATAATACCAATGCTGTAATAGCTACTGCTACTACTATTATTGCTACTTCTACTACTATTATGAAATTATGGGGCCCCACATCTTGATATATACACCAAAACAATGCTTGCGCACGTGTTTGTTTATGTGCGTGTGTGTGTGTGTGTGTTTGCGCCCACACGTGTGTGTGTGTGTATGTATGTGTGTGTGTGTGTGTGTGTGTGTGTGTGTGTGTGTGTGTGTGTGTGTGTGTGTGTTCATGTGCGCACGCGCAGGCGTGTGTGCGTGTGTGTGTATAAAAATATGAGGCTCATATTCATACATTTTTTGTTGTTTTATTAAACCAACTTTTTCTATATAGTGTATGTACTCTTTCATGATTCCCCCCAATGGGAAAAAAAATGTCAAGACATTTTTGTCACTGCATGTAAATTGATGAAGAGCATAAAAGAGAGTGAGAGAGAGAGAGAAAGACAAAGAGAGAGAGAGTGAGGGAGAGAGAGAGGGACTTGGCTTTATGCCAATTACCTCCATCAGTTACGAGCGTTATGTCCCTGATTCCATCTCTTTTTTTGAAGTGACCTGTTCCCTCCAGTGACTTGCGCGCCATATCTGAATGTAAATAATTATGTCTGTACGTTCTTTACGTACATTAATGAAGACCCAAAAGTCTGTAGGTGTTAAAGCCTTTAGGGGTATTGGTGTGAACAGGTTTTCAGTATACATACGAGCACAATATATTTCCTTTTTTTTCCATATTCTCAATCAAAGTAGTTTATTAGCAAATACAAGATCGGTATTCAGGAAACTACAAAATCAAAACTGCATGATTATAACATTAGACGAAATGCCTCAGACATATGTTGACTAGACTTGGCTTAATTCATGTTAATTTTCACCCCCAGTAAAACTGTTCATCAACATCGTAATCATCATGATTGTCATCTTTGTTATCATCATCTTCGTTGTCATCATCACCATCATCATCCATCCACCATCTTGATGGGATTATCAGTTGTTGTTTTTTTCCTTCGTGATAATGATGTTAGTTTTATTTTTACTAACAAAATCTTTCTCATAAAAAAAAACGATCCTATTATCTCTCTTATCCACTTAGCCACTGTCTAAATGTTACTACCATATTGTTGACAGGTGACAGAGATAATCAGCAAAAAAATCATGAATCAGCTGTTAGTATAATTTACTTTACAATATAACAGTCAAGTCAAAGGAATACAATAACATGTCAGGTGCCACGGTAACATGACAACTAACAAATTAGTAAATGAAAGAATTGCCAGTGATTGTAGAACAAGTTTATCTTGGTCAGACACTGGAGACTCCATGGTGACATGTAATATAGAAGAGAGGGAGAAACAAACCAGCAGTAGTAAAACTCATGAGTTGACCAGACAAGATGACCATCCTCATCTCCTTCAGCAGAGACGTCCAGTTGGTGAGTGGAGACCGGACACAGAGTGCTGGCCAAATATGCCCTCCAGAACTGACAGGGAAATCTCATTTGTGGCCAATCCCCCATTGGATTACACTCTGTCCACCATAGGGCAGTCAGAAAGAAGGGAAGCCACTCTGGTAGAATACAATATTCACATGCACTGCAGCGATGCTGGTGGCTCTGTGCAGTGCTAGATTTGATCATCTCCCCTGACTGCGCTTCATCAGGATGGAGAAGTTCCAAAATCTTTTCAGTCTCTTGTTCCTCTTTCGTCTACAATCAATCTATTTTGCATGCCAGAGGCGGTCAAATGACGACAATTGAAAGGCACCCGATGTCAGCAAAAAGCATGACAAATGGAGGGAAAAACTTATCCCCGCTTCTCAACTCACGTGTTTACTTCAAATCAGCACAGTTTATGGTTGTCGTGATGTCAGCCTTTTCTTGGCTCCTGCTTACTAACAGATAACAGGAGACAACCCGAGACAATCAATTTCAATAGTTGTCCTAACTTATGCAGTGATT
>CM060310.1:84748024-84750524 GCA_030674185.1 Monoplex corrugatus | reverse complement strand
CCACACAGAAATACAGACAGATCGGTAGACATCCAATTTCGGATTGAGGAAGAAGTGTCTGGGAACTTTTGACAAATCGATTTCAACAGGAAAGCTAACCCAGAAACAGGGGTTAACCTCCACGCATTCCATTACTCCCAGTTCTATTTCTTCCTTCCGTTTCATGTTTACTTGCCCCTGCCAGCTCCATACAGGACAGTTCCACGGCGCATGCTCACACAGTGTGTCACGTGATGGATGGTGGTTTCAACGCCAAGCGGCCAGTGATCTGACATGTGACTTTATCTCAACCTGAGCCTGCATCTAAATTGCTGCTTTTTTTTTTTTTTACTTTGGCGGGTTGTAGCTTAACTTCAGTTGACTGGCTTTTTATATAGAGACCCTGACCTAAGATCTCATGTCCTGAATTCAGTACTATATCGCAACAGAAAAAAAATGGTCTGCTTGGTGCCCATTTCATTGCTTCAATTATTTTGGTTTTGTTAGCTTTAGTGTTTCATACTCTCTTCCCCATTTTAGGACCGATCCAGCGCAATAGGTTTTGATCCTTCTCAAATAGTCTGGCACATGACTGCTGGCAGATTTGGTTGGTGCGTATATGGACTCAAGAAGTCTGGCACCTAATTACTGGTAGATTTGGATGGTGTACATCCAAAATATTCTGAATGCATGTAAACTCTCTTGAACAAACTTTTAAACTCCAAATTCCAAACTTCTTCCATTTCCTCTAAATCGTATTTTCTCAGCTAGATCTACACCTGACATTTCTACAGTCATGCACACACATGGTGGCATGTGATGGGATGGTCGCTTTAATGCTATGTTTGCTTTGGACTAAAAGCCAACAAAGTGCAGCAAAGAGGGCAAACTGTGTTATAGAGTGCTGGGACTCAACTGCACATACTCGTTTTGTACAGTCCTGAGTTTTATGGTCTGGAGTCTTGAAGTTTGTTTTAAAGGGATTTCCTGTACTTAGACAGTCCTCAATCTGCTCCAGTCACATTTTAAAGCTATTTTCTTGCAGATATTGAGCCTTCACGTAAAACTCCTAAGTACTGCCAAGGTCTTGAAATGGGGAGGAACAAGATTTGTGAAACACTAAGCTGACACCACTAGATTGACTGTAGCATTAAGAAGGGCACCAAACAAGCAAGTTTTTATTCCGCGTTCGATGAACCACTCTTCAACGGATTCCAGACGCCAGACTCAGACGTGATCACGATACTCAGTCAGACAGAATGTGATGCCATGCTCCTGCCAATGGAATGAACACAAAATGGCCATCAGAAGGTACAACTACGCTATTGGTTTGGTCCGAATTCCAAGTCCCATCTTCAGATGTTTACAGAAGAGGACAGACAACGGATATCAATAATTGTGACGGAAAGATGGAAGACTGTTGGCCTTTAACTGTCTGCTGTTTCTGGGGAGGATGTCTACAATGAAAGGCCAGGAAGATTCGAGGAAATGGACTTGAAAGAGACAGCTGAAAGAGACCATGAAGGCAAAAGTTAAAGAAAATCAAATAAAAAAAAAAAAAACCTACACTAACGGACAAACAGATACCACCACAATCTTAAAAGACGGTACAAACTAAGAAGTTTGAAAGCTCTCTTTTTTGACATGAAGTTTACTAGAAGATAACTTGAAAGCACATCGCACACACCGACACGCACACAGACACAGACACAGACACAGAGAGAGACACACACACACACACACACACATACACACAAGCACACACATTCGCATGCACACACATGCCGACACATGCACACATACACACGCACGAACACACATATACACACAGATACACACGCACATACACACACACATACATACACACACACACATGCACACACACACATTCACGCACACACACACACACACACACACACAACACACACACACACACACACACACACACACACACACACACACACACACACACACACATGAAAGCAAATGAAAACAAACAAACACAAAACCAAAATTGTTGAAACCACATGGGTCATAATACACCCAGAAAATTAGGAACATCATTGATAGTAATCATTGCTGCCAGCTGAATATACATGCTGTTTAGTGCACGCTTATACTGTAAAAAAGATCTCTGCGAAATTAGAAATGTATTTCAATATTACCTAAATAAAATAAATCCCATGTTATTGATGTTCACTAAAAACAATGTGTTTTGTATTTGTAACAACACAAGAAAAATCTTACGATTTTTACCCATATTGTAGCAGTATGTGAGGTAAATAAGGAAAACATCAATCTGCTTGTCCAATCTTGTGGAGGCATTAGGATTGAGAGTGGCATTCCCACACAGAAATACAGACGGATCGGTAGACATCCAATTTGACATCACGGAAGAAGTATCTGGGAACTTTTAACAAATCGATTTCAACAGGAAAGCTAACCCAGAAACAGGGGATTAACCTCCACACATTCCTTTACTTCTGTCTTCCTTCCATTTCCTCTTATTCATTTGTTTGTG
>CM060310.1:84728024-84730524 GCA_030674185.1 Monoplex corrugatus | reverse complement strand
AACATCAAAATCAAAGCACATTTCACACTTTTCGTATGATTATTTTTTACAAATTATAACTTTTTGCAGTTTGATAATCAGACATAAACAATAATGTGGTAACAGAAATGATATCAGTTTATACTGTATATAAGACAAGTAGTATTCATATACGAACAACTGTAATATACAACACAAATGTAACAACATTCTAACAATAAAGATTTCATTGTGTACATCAACATTTAAGTACATAACATGTGATGAAGAAAATCTGTTTTCTACGACGACACATTTGGAATAGACTTTTTCCATTGAGTATTAAAATTGACAGGTGAAAGTTTATTTTGGCATCATGCTGTTTAATTTTGAATCTCAAATTTAGCATTCTTTGGAAAGTATGTACATTCCAAATACATTTGTCAGTTTTGCATATTATAGATAAATGATTTTGCAAGCATTATCATGTGATCAAATATTCTTCTGTTTTTATATTTTAATCAACACCGAACAACACAAGGTTTTGTATGATTTTGATGTTGAAGGTATTTTCGCATTTTTCGTTGGTTACTTTTTCTAATAAGTTCCAAAATGTATGAACAGAGTAACAGTTCTACAGAAAATATTCAATAGGGTCTCAGGCGCCATTGCACCATGTGCAATTTATCGTACCTGCTGTACCCAAAAGGAGTCAAAGAGAAATGTTTTTGCAGTTGATGGATATTGTGTTGGAATCAAAAGGTTTAAGATTTGCACATGTGTTAGCTAGGAGAGTGGAAAAACCAACAACCTTTACCTACCAGGCAGAATGTACCCAGGCAGATCTGAAATCCAGAATTTTCAGAATGGAAGTCTATGTCCTACCCACTTGAATACTTTGACTACTGTGTCCACAAGGACCACTGCCGGGAGAAACAATCAGAATAACAGTCAGAGAGTAGACAGAAGGGACACTAAACCCTCCAGCTGAGTCGCCCAACCTCTCTCAATCGATACGTGTGTCCAGACATCTTTCCCAGGTTGAATGTGATGTCTGTCAGTCTCTGTCTTATGCTGATGTACTCATCAATGTCATTGTCAAAACCCGACAAAAAAATAAAAAATCATGAATTTCTCATATCAAATGTTTGCTGTCTTAAGCATCAGTTTGCCAAGTATGACAAGATCCTTTTTGTGTGTGTAGATATTACTTTCTTTACTTCATGCTAACCAAAATCCAAAACAAGTGTGACTGCCCGCGTTCATGCAAACAGGAACCAGGAAAAAAAACACGAACAAAGAATAAGAACGCGTATTTAACACAAGACAAGACAGGCGCAAAGTTTCAGCCAACTGGCCTTTGTTAAGCGTAAGATCACAAACAAACACCAGATACAAAAATTACGAGAAAAAGACTGAGACATCCCTGCTGCTCTGTCCAGTGTGTTTGTTTGTGATCTTACGCTTGACAAAGGCCAGCTGGCCAAAAATTTGAGACTGTCTTGTCTTCTTAAATTAAATACTTGTTCTTATTCTTTTTTGTGTGCTTTTTCTGGTTCATGTTATCTGTTTGTTTTTGTACTGGAAGGTGTTGTGTGGAAGATTGAGCTGACGGTACGCAGGGAGACGGGAATTCTGACGTAAAGTCATGGTATAGATATGGAGAACGTCTGTCACTCTTTGTATACAGTGCACCTATGGACTTCCTTTAACCCCGAAGCCCGGCCATATGGCACCGTAAGCTTGAAGGGCTGATTGGCTGGCTACCATCGTGGTCAGATGGCCGAGCCACTTGATGTGATGTTGTTTGATGCTATTGGTTACATGCAAATCTGTCCGAACTCCCGCTCGAGCATGTCTACGACTGCACTCACGTGTATTTTACACAAGCCGGTGTATTTCTACGTCCTCTTGCAACACGCTTGAGAAACAGTGCATGACAATATTGCTAACGGGGTAGAAGTGTGAATGTTCTAAATGTCCGTCTTATGTATTCATGGTTTTGTGCATTCATATCCATTTAGATTCTTGCAACAAGAAAATCGTCTTGTTTTTCTCACATCCTGTGTTGACTACGGATTTAAAAAATTTTTTCGAGTGTTTCTGGTTCCTGCTATCTTGAACACCGGCAGTCACTTTAATATAGAATGTACACATTTTAACCCTTTGATTCTGGCACCCTGTCTACCAACATCCTGAATCATCAAGTGTGCTAGCAAAGCAAAAACTGAACTATTTGACTCCCTCACCCCATCCGCCAGCTTCCTGCAGGAAGCTGGTGGATAGGGTGAGGTAGTCGAAGGGTTAAGTTTTTGCAGTTGTTGGATAGAGTGTAGGAGTCAAAGGGTTAGATGTTGCAGTTCTGCAAGAAGTTTGTAACACGCCAGTGGAGGGCAAGTTTATATCTTGATCCTCACTACCCTCCAAGTGTATTTGCTTGGAGACAAACTTTACAAGTGACATCTAAGTTCATTGGAACTGGCAACATAGGCAGCCTCGATGGACTCCATGGCTTCGTTAACTCTACAGTGTCAGTGAACCA
>CM060310.1:84713024-84715524 GCA_030674185.1 Monoplex corrugatus | reverse complement strand
GATATGTGTACTTGGTTTGCACCATTCTGTTACGATTTGTTCATTGTACTGTTTGGTACCATTCAAAAACGCCACTTCCTTAGGTAAAGGCATATACGTACCCATCTAATCATGCGCCCGGAGTATGTGGGTATGTTTTATAGTCTACAGTGATCATGGAGAAAATGTATGGGCAAGAATTGGAGAGGATAGTGTAATATGATTTTACAAGTTTCCAGACATCCTTTCCATCAATAAAATATGATGTCTGGTACATTTCCTGTAAGCATGCAAACGTCAGTCCAGATCACAGTTATCCAGTTTATATCCATTTAACATTACCCATTAACCTAAACTGCAACAGTGACCTAGAGGGTTCAACAAAAATGCAGAACATGAAAACAGCCGCAGCCGAAATAAGTCTGCTGTCATTCGTCAGTCATCAAGGGCCGAAAGTCGTGGCATCGCCACAGTCATACACCTTGCTGATTTGAAATTAACAAATGTTTTAAAGAACGTTAAGCGGTGTGTCCCTGCAATTATCAGGATTACTGCCGGCAGCAGGCACTTTCCAAATGCCAATATCTGGTTGCGATTAGCACGTTAAGTAGATTTTCTCCAAGCGAGAGAAGCTGGCGAATGAGAACATTTTCAAACATCTCCACCCTAATTAAGGGTAATCCGGAGCAATAATTTAATCCTGTCCTCCAAAGAGCCATTGGCATTTTCTACATTGCAAACTCTTTCACTACAGTAACGTCCCTTCATTCTAGTGGACCCTCAGTGGGCAGAGTCTAACTCAGCGGGAGGACTGGCCATGAATTTGAATTTTGTTTCAGTTTCCTGGCTATCATCACTTATTAAAGCTTTTCACTATGAGTGTTCAACGTCCCTGCTTTATACGCCCCACTGGCTTTTTATTCATATTAGATACCAGGCTGCCTGTATGTGCTACAATGACGTCTCTGGTACTGCTTTGGCTTGTATCTCTGATTTGCTCCATGCCTATTCTCCTTCCCGTATTCTTTGCTCTTCTGAAAATCCATCGATACAGAGGCAAGAATTATGTTCTCCGATCTTTTGCCCATTTTTTGACTTTTTCTTTTGAATAATCTTCACTTGAAAATGTGCTTAACTTGTCTTCATTTTAGGCTTAACTTAATTAAGGCCCATCATTGCTGTGATTCCTTCTGTTTAAATGAACTTTTTTATAAAGACCATAATAATTGATCAGATCTTGTCTTAGTGAAGTCTTCTGGCATGTTGTATATGGATGTTATTGAAAGTGTGTGCATGATGCTAATGATCGAAAACAGTAACTGTGTGTTACGTACATATTTCATTTACTTTTGTTTTGTTGAATTGTAAATGCCTAGAATCTAGAACACTGTTTTGTTTTGCGACTGCAGCAGTGTTTTTGCTTGTGTCTAAACACTGTTTCATACTGTAGAAATATAAGCGCCTAGAGCACTGTCATATGGATCATAAATATACATTCTTTTTCTTTGTCTTCTTCTTTTTCTTCTTCTTCTAATAATGATTATTAATTATGATTATCATTATGATTATGATGATGACGATGATGATGATGGTGATTAGCATTATTATTATCATTATTGCCATCGTCATTATTATTGTTATTCTTATCATCATTATCGTTATTATCATTATTATTATTATTGCTGTTATTATATTATTATTGTTATTATTATTATTATTATTATTATTGATATCACTTTATTATTATTATTATTATTATTATTATTATTATTATTCTTCTTCTTCTTCTTCTTCTTCTTGCTATCTTCACTATAATCATGTTCATCATTATAAACCCATGTCAAGTTGGTTCGTAAGGTGTTATAGGCTAAAACGATCCATCATAAATTTCTTTCAATAAATATCTTGTAAACTTTCTCAGACCATACTCTCCAATACTGTTGTTTCAAAGCATATGTTCTGTGTGAAGAAAGCAGTGACACATAAGCTTACAATCATTTTGTTTTCAATCTGTAATTTCTTAATGTCAGTCCTGTAAGTTTTGGTAAACTGCTTTGAAATTCTATGAAGGGAGAGTTTTATAAAGTGATATATGTTGCAATTCAACATGTTGACATCGATTATATGTTGGATAGATTAAAACAAAAAGAAAAACGATTGCTCTCTGCACTGCTTGAAATTGACGTCCATTACCGAGCCTCTCTCATATTCTAAAGTAAAATATTATGCTTACACATTTAGATTTGATCGTCTAAAGAACGTGCCCCAGAATTCATTTACTACATGACATCACAGGAAGAGGGGGTCATTGGGAAAAAACACTAAAGCACACACATACACGCAACACACACACACACACACACACACACACACACACACACACACACACACACACACACACACACACACACACACACACACACACACACATACACACACACGCACACGCACACGCACACACTCACACACAGACACACACATACGCACGCAAACACACAGACACACACACACACACACACAC
>CM060310.1:84695524-84708024 GCA_030674185.1 Monoplex corrugatus | reverse complement strand
TTGCCAGCTTGTGTCCATCAACATTATCTCATATACCAGAAAAAGCCCACATTTACTAAATGGTTTGACAATATGGGCGGAAACTATTTATAAAAGATGGCGATGCGCATGACGGCCCTGTCTGAACTGAAATAAGGGAGTTGGAACACAAACTGTTGGAGCCTGATAACACTGTCTGAAGTGAAAGAAGCGTTCAAAGTGACGGAGTCCCAGAGAGTGTGCTGACATCTGACACTTGTCAAGGGGCGAGAGTGAAAATATCGTGAGAACAACAAAAGTTATGAAACAGAACTGAAGATGTACGTTATTGTTATTCTTGTTTCAAGCCCAGCCGACTGCGTAGAGCCATATCAAGGTTATAACTGATTGGAAACATATATCAAATTTCAACAGGAAAATAACACAAAAAACAAACAAACAAACAAACAAACAAAAAACACACAAAAATTAAGAACACATATCAATGCATTCGAGCGCATGATGTAAGGAGATGCCCCTGGCGTTGACTATTCCGTCCAATTTATCGCACAGGGGATTTAAAAACACACACTTGACCTGAATACAAAGTTGAACATACCTAAGGACAACAATGCAACGCTAAGTTTGTCATTCCAAGTCGCTTACTGCATCATGTGTCTTTCAACTGTGTTCAAATGATCACCAGTTTGCATACTAAATAGATTGATTCCAATCGAGAGGAGTTGGCTTATGAGAAGATATTCAAACCTACCCACCCTGATGAAGGGCGGTTAGAAGAGATAACTCCATCTTGTTCTGTGAAGAGCAACCCATTTCACTGCACTGCACTGCAAGCGAATACAAAAATCTTCCGCTGGAATGGCTTCTCTCTCTCTCTCTCTCTCTCTCTCTCTCTCTCTCTCTCTCTCTCTCTCTCTCTCTCTCTCTCTCTCTCTCTCTCTCTCTCTCTCTCTTCTCTGTGTCTCTCTTCCGCTGGAGTGGCTCTCTCTCTCTCTCTCTTTCTCTCTCTCTCTTTTCCTGTTGGAGAGCCTCTCTTTCCTCTCTGTCTCTCTATGTCTCTGTCTCTCTCTCTTTCGCTCTCTCTCTTCCGCTGGAGTGCTTCTCTCTCTCTGTCTCTGTCTCTCTGTCTCTGTCTTTGTCTCTGTCTCTGTCTCTGTCTCTGTCTCTCTGTCTCTCTGTCTCTCTGTCTCTCTTTTTTCTTTTTCTTTTTAGTTATCTGGTGGACCTGCGGCAGGCAGAGTGTAACCCAGTGAAGGACTGGCCACAAATGAGATTTCGGTGTCAGTTCAGCCAGGCGAAAGTTGGGCAGATGTCTGTCGCCAGTCTCCATTGACCAAAAATGGTCTCTGCTGAAGGAGATGTGTACAGTCATCTTGTCTGTGAACCACCTGATATAGACTGCTTCTGATTCTGTCCCTCTTTTGCATCTGCCATCAACATCCCCCATGTCTTTGACTTGTGTGGTTATTACTAACATGTAATATCATTTTTGTATTTTAATTGAACTGTCAGTGTCAATAATGTCAAACTAACGTTGGCTTATCTGTCTTTCTATCCATGTATGCATGTATGTATGTATGTATTTATGTGTGTATGTATATATGTATGTATGTATGCATGTATGTATGTATATATGTACGTATGTATGTATGTACGTATGTATGTATGTATGTATGTATATATGTATGTACATGTATGTATGTATGTATGTATGTATGTAAACCTATGTTCCATACTTCCCATGTTCTGATGGACACTATGCAACTAAAATGGACTTTCCTTGCATTCATTACAAAGATTGAAAAAAAATGATTTGAAAAGAAACTAATTGTTAAGTGTGATATGCACAAACAACAATGCTGTCTTTAGCAATATCTAATTGAAAGGACTAGATAAAACAATGAATTACGTCAGATTTCTTTCAGTTTGACTTCGACGATCAGGACATATTTGCTGGGCACGGGAAATTTGTCTGACTTCAGTCAACACATTTTACTACCCTTACCAGACCTACCTGTATATTCAAATGAAAGTTGATAGCAAAACAAAAGGACACCGAACATCAGCTTGGAAAAACTGGTTGAAAGAAATATTGTTTTTTGTCAAAGTCGTATTCTTTCATTAAAATATAGAATAATGTGAAATGCTTATGATGGCTGGTAGGACTTGGACAAGGCAAACATATGCATTGCCGTGTAGACACCTAACACAAATAAGAAAATAGCTAAGTCAGTCGCCATCGTACATACAGTGTTGTACAAATGTCCTGACCAAAGCTGTGGGTATCTTCCTCTCCAGCTTGGTTGATGCCATGATATATTGTGGAGGGAGCGCAAAGTACAGCCACGTAAAGCAGTCTCAGTCCACAGTGGAGCTCCTTTGAATGCCATACTGACGTAGATTGAATGCCATACTGACGTAGATTGAATGCCATACTGACGTAGATTGAATGCCATACTGACGTAGATTGAATGCCAAACTGACGTAGATTGAATGCCAAAGAGACGTAGATTGAATGCCATACTGACGTAGATTGAATGCCATACTGACGTAGATTGAATGCCAAACTGATGTAGATTGAATGCCAAACACACGTAGATTGAATGCCATACTGACGTAGATTGCATACCAAAGAGACGTAGATTGAATGCCATACTGACGTAGATTGAATGCCATACTGACGTAGATTGCATGCCAAAGAGACGTAGATTGAATGTCATACTGACGTAGATTGAATGCCATAGAGACGTAGATTGAATGCCATACTGACGTAGATTGAATGCCATACTTACGTAGATTGCATGCCAAAGAGACGTAGATTGAATGCCAAACAGACGTAGATTGAATGCCATACAGACGTAGATTAAATACCAAACAGACGTAGATCGAATGCCAAACAGACGTAGATTGAATGCCAAACAGACGTAGATTGTTTGTCATGCACCATCAAAACATTGACAACAATTGTTCTAGAGTCTGCGGCCAGTGGACGTAGATAATAGGATAGATGGAAAACAAAAACAAAAACTGACAGCAATTGTTCTGGAGTCTGTGGCCAGTGAGTGGGCGTAGATAATAGGATAACTGAAACTTTTCTTTTTCAAAAATAATGTGAAGACGATGCCAAACTGTTCATGTTTTCTACTGTTTTGTAACATACCTAATTATGATATTAATTTTGTTAAAAAAAACGTGTGGCTCTTATGCAATCTCACGAAAGAGTTGGTTTGGCTTTGCAACCTGCAGATCTGTTGACGATTTATATTCCAATATGAGACAAGTTTAAAAACTATCGTTGTTGACACGCTTGGACGTGATCACATGAAACTTGTAATGTCTCGTGTGAAACGTAGTGTGTGTGTATGTGTATGTAACAGCTTGCAATTTCAAGTCTTTGTTTCATAATTTTCTAAAATTGAACTTTGTAAAGCTGTCAGGAAACTTTCATGAAATTTTAAATGTGGGGTACTTAAAAAGTATTCCTCGTTGAAAAGTAAATTGCTGAAGTGTATTATTTTTCAAACAGAGTTTGTCTTATAAAATGTTGACAACATAATTAAAGTAAATGACAATGTTTGCAATTTGAAATTGGAGAAGTGGAAAGATATGTGAGAGTGCTTGCCCTACATAATACAATACAAGATGGGAGAATGATCAAGAAATAAGAAAGGTAACATATATTAAACACGCATTCTGAATCTATTTTTGATTTTTTTTATTCCTACTCGATTAAACGCCAAACAGTTATCTGCAATCTTCAATATGTAAGGTCAGCCGTCATCCTTGACTATTGGTGACCCGTGTGCGCAGAGGCGTACTGTGACTTAAACAACAATCAGTAAAAATCCCAGACGCTTTCTTTCCATCTTACCCTCCCCCTCCTCTCTCTCTATCTACACACAGACACACGCACACAGACATACATACACACACACACACACGACACACACACACACACACACACACACACACACACACACACACACACACGCACGCACGCACGCACGCACGCACGCACGCACGCACACACACACACACACACACAACACACACACACACACACACACACACCACACTAACAATGAAAGAGCATTGTCTACCCCAGAGGTGTGATGTACCAGAGTCGAAGAATCAACCAAGTACAAAACAGCACGCCTGGGCAGTGGTGATTATCAGACTGGTCAGAATTGACAATATTCTTCTCTTGTTACAACAGACACTGTCCATGTCAGTCTCATCATGTATGCCACCACATCTAGCACTCACGGTTGACGCCTTCTTATGTAATTCTTTGACTCCCCTGAATGCTATTTATCAACTGCAAAACCTAAACCCTTTGAATCCCTTACCCTTTCCACCAGCTTCCTACAAGGAGCTGGTGGAAAGGGTGAGTGATTTAAAGGGTTATTTTTTTTTGCTTTGTTAGCATGGTTGGCAATGCAGGATGCTGGTGGACAGGGTCCGGGAGTAAAAGGGTTAATAAAGGGGAAAAAAGAAGGTACTATAAGAATACGTTCTACGCAGTTAGAATATACCTTGGAAGGCTCAGGAGCAAGAAGCTATTTTATGTTGTATCCTCTATCTGTTAGTTTTGTCTGGTTCATGAAATGCTATGGCTATAGAGTTTCCACCAGACAACCATGCCGTTTACTGCTTCCACCCCAGGCAAGGGAGCTAAACTGATTGATTAGTCCTGATGAAAACCGTAAGCACATTATCTGCCCTTGTCTTTTTGTAGCGCGTCATAGTGGCCTCTAGGGCGTGAATTAATTTCATCGAGTATTTGGCCAACGTCGAAAAAGAGCATATTTAAGCTTTCGTGAGACTGTCTGATTTTGTCTCTGAGCTTCAACTACAACGCCTCTGATCGCCAAGTTTCATGACAGTCTGCAGGAACTGGGACAAAAAAACAATGTCCTCAACTGTTGCCTGATCATGTCGACAGAGAACGAATGAAAAAGTCTCTCAGCTTGCGTTGGACGGTATTGATTATGTCTATACAGCGACAGCTATCCGTTACCAGTACGTGTGGATATGTTAGCTGGAATTCCAGTGATTCGATGGAAGATGCTAACAGCATTTTGCGTGAGCTAAACCATTGAACTTGACATACTCTCCAGCAGTAGACTGCTACTGACGTCTGTCAAATGTCCAGTGGGCTGAGTGGTGATGTCATGACAACCACAAATCTTGTTGAGTGGAAGTGAACAAGTGAGTTGAGGAGCGGTAAGAGGTTTGTCCCTCCAATCGTCATGTTTACTGCCGACATCAGGCGCCTTTTCAATTGTCCTCGTTTGGCCGCCATTGGCACGCTAAGTGGATTGATTCTGGGCGAGGTGGGAGCAGGCGAATGAACAGATATTCAAACCTCCCCGCCCTGATGAAGGTCAGTCAGGGGAAATAACTTAATCTGCCACGTCAAAGAGCCACCAGGACTACTGCAGTGCATATGAATAGAATATCTTCCACTGGAGTGATTTTTCTTTTTTCTTGGTTCCCCGTGGTGAACGAAGAGTAATCGGAATTGAGGACTGGCCACAAAGGGGATTTCTGTGTCAGTTCAGTCAGGCACAAGTTGGGCAGATGTCTGTCTTCAGTCTCCACCCACCAGTTGGGCGTCTGCTGAAGGAGACGTGGAAAGGAGTCTTGTATGGTGACCACCCGAGTCAGATTGCTCCTGATTCTGTTACTGATCTCCCATCTATCACCTGTTAACCTCAGACTGATGTCTGACTCCCAACTGATCTCTTAGTTGTATTAGTTGTACCAATTATTGAAGTTGTCTCTGTGTCCGAGGCATATTTGACAATTGTAACACTATTTGTTGCACAGCGTTTTGATGTGTTAATCATTTTCCCAGCACATGATCTTATCTGAATACAGTGTTGATATCAGCTTTAACTAAAATTAAATTATTTCTGTGATTTGTTTATTAACTGTGACTGCCAACTGCGTATCACAAATAACGATTCTATTTTCTGGAAAACATGTGTTATGCATTTGATGTTTCATGTTGTCTCCAAAAGGAACACAAATGTTGTATTTAATGTGTTTAGTGTAAAGTTCAGGACATGCTTCATGAACTGCAACAAGACCAAGAACATCAGCAACAAAACAACAGCAACAACAGCAATGTATAAGTAACCAAAACACTCTCTATCAGTTTTTGAGTTACTCAACAGTTTTGACGTTTATGCAAGATTTTCATTTGTTTTAATGTCCAGTGTCATATTTATCAAAATAAACTAGAAGTCTCTAGATGTCCATGTTTCTGATAATGGCCCAGTTTGAATTGTAACCTTATGGGAAAATTGTTTCCTTTACCAGGTCAGAGAACCTCGATACGAAATCTGAAACTGCACATATGTTAGCATGTGTGTGTCAATATACAATACAATACAACAATATTTTATTTATATAGCGCAAAATCTTGATAAAATCAAATCTAAGCGCTGAACAGACATACACACACGCACGCACACACACACACGCACGAACGCACGCACACACACACACACACACACACACACACACACACACACACACACACACACACACACACACACACACACACACACGCGCGGGCGCGCGCGCGCACAACGGCTATAAATGGGGAGAAAGAATAAAAGCAATGGAAAATTATAGAGAGCATATTATATACAATTATATATTACAATGTGATTCCCCTCCGAGTGGAGACAGGCTGCAGAGGGGATTGAGTGAGGTCAGGATTTTATGCAAAAGAGAAAAGGTGAGTTTTGAGAGCGGACTTGAAGGAGACAAAAGTAGGTTGCTGACGGACTGAGAAAGGAGGTTTGTTCCAGGAGAGTGGACCAGAAACAGAGAAGGCTCGTGGACCATAGGTATTGAGCTTAGTGCGTGGAAAGCGAAAAGTCAGAGGATCGGAGGCAGAGCGGAGGGTACGTGAGGGAACATAGATCTCAAGTAGGCTTGACAGGTAATCGGGGGCTGCGTTATTGAGGCTTTTGTAGCACATGGTGTCTAGTTTGTTCTGTATTCGCTTTGATACAGGGAGCCAGTGAAGTTGTGCCAGGAGAGGAGATATGTGGTCAGCTTTTTTCTTTTTGAGTACAAGGCGTGCAGCATTGTTTTGAATGCGCTGCAGGATGTGAATGGTGGAGGCAGAAAAACCAGACAGGAGTGAATTGCATTAGTCAATGCGAGACATTATGAAGGAGAGAACGAGTTTTGCAGTTGTTTCGACAGAGAGATACTTCCTGATCAGGCTTATACGATGGAGGTGATAGTAGCAGATCTGGCAGTTTGAGAAACAAAGTTGTTCATGGAGTGGGTAGAGTCAATGCAGACACCAAGGTTTTTAGCTGAATCAGAAATTGGGACTAATGTGTTACATAATGGGAGAGAAAGAGGAGGCAGCTGAGAAAGTTTCTGACGGGTGCCAATGAGGATAGCTTCTGTCTTGTCGTCATTAAGCTGAAAGTTATTGTATGTCATCCAGTTCTTAATGTCCGAGTAACAATCAGTGGTGTGAGTCAAGAGGCGCTGTATATTGTCAGGTGAGTCACTGTCTTGAAGTTGGATGTCATCAGCATAGAAGTGGTGTTTTATAGAGTGGGAGTTGATGATGGTGGACAGGGGGGAGGTGTAAAGAGTGAAAAGAACAGGGCCAAGGACAGATCCTTGTGGAACACCACAGGTCAGGTATGCAGGTTGAGAGTAAGTGCCATTAATGAGAACAGTTTGTTTTCTGTTTGATAGATATGAAGTGAACCAGGAGAGAGCAATGTCAGAAATGCCAAAAGTATGACGAAGTCTAGAAAGGAGAATACCATGATCAATGGTATCAAAGGCTGCAGACAGATCAAGGAGTGTGAGGAGAGAGACTTTGTCAGTATCAGTTGCAAGGAGGAGATTGTTGAGAATGTGTAGCAGGGCAGTTTCAGTGCTATGGCACTGGCGGTATGCTGACTCGAAAGGACTGAGGAGATTGTTGGCAGACAGGTGAGAGTTCAGCTGGTTGAGGACAACATTTTTGATGAGTTTTGACAAGAAAGAGAGATTAGAGATAGGCCGGTAATTTTTCAGTTCATTTGGGTCTAAATTGTATTTCTTGAGGAGAGGGTGAACAATAGCAGACTTGAAAGAATATGGGACAATTCCAGTTTGAAGAGAAGTGTTGATGATGTCAGTGATGAATGGGAGGAGAGTGGGGAGACAGTCAGAGTAGAGAGAACCTGGAAGAGGATCCAGTTCGCAGGTTTTGAACGACATGGATCTGATTGTGTTGAGAATTTCTTCTTGTGAGACAGGGGTAAAAGTAGTAAGAGGTGTGCCAGAGAAGGAAGGGTCAATCCACCAGCATTGGTAAAGGGGAGTAATCATCAAGCCTAAAGTTCTGAAATGTTGTTAGGTTTATATGTGTCTTTACAGAGTATATTGAAGGAATATTGAACTCATAATACATGACAAATTCGGATCCTGACGCATTCTACTACAAATCAGTGTTCACTTAAGACACAATGCATATGTATATAGTGCCTACATTAGACAAAATCAAGACAACAATATTTGTTTCTGTTTCAGTACAAATGTAGGACTTTTACTGTGTTGTACCTAAAAGAGAAACTTAAAACACAATGCAGTTAAGATCAACACTGTTTTCCATGATAACACAAATAGTCCAATTTTCAAGTGGAATTAGTTTTTTCTTCAAATAAAGAAAAGGACCAAACAATTATATTAGATAATGTTAACTTCCTACTTTTAATTATTTAAAAAATCATCACCAAAATCACAATCACAATTATTGAAATCACATCTTCTTAGCATCATATCTTCTTTCTTCTTCTCCTTTCTTCTCTTCTTCTTCTTCTTCTTCTTCTTCTTCTTCTTCTTTCTTTTTCTTCTTCTTCTTCTTCTTCTTCTTCTTCTTCTTCTTCTTTCTTCTTCTTCTTCTTCTTCTTCTTCTTCTTCTTGTCATTATTATCATTATTATTACCACTCTGCTGCTGCTGCTGACGATGATGATGATGATGATGATGATGAAAATTCTTTTATATATATATTTTATAATATCGACCTTACTTTAATCTCACCATCCCTAGCCCCAAACGCCACATGGCAAACAGAGGATGACTTGTTGGGATCAGATCACATCCCCATACGTCTTACCCTAAACCATACTACAGAAATAGACGCCATACCACAAGATAGTTTACCCAAGTTTAATTATAAAAACGCTGACTGGATCAGTTTTAAGGCAATCCTTGAAAAGACAAGAACAGATCTATCTGAAGCAATGAACATAAACGAAACGTACGAAGTTTTCTGTAACTCACTCTTAAGGGCTGCTAACATTTCAATTCCAAAACTTACAGTGTCAAAAATAGGAAAACATCATGGAAATGTCTGGTGGAATGAGGACTGTCAAAAGGCAGTGAACGAAAAGAAAGAAAAATACAAAATTTATTTAGCAAACAGGTCACCTGAAAATCATACAGCGATGAAAAGTGCCAACATTAAGTGTAACAGAATCATAGAGCAAGCCAAAGAACAACACTGGACATCTTTTTGTAAATGTGAAGTAAATAACCACAAAGACACGATAAAGATTTGGGAAAAACTAAAATTAATGAAAAACGGGATTAAGTTGCCATCAATTCCAGTAAAGCTAGAAAATAACCCTATTCCTAGCTCATTGGAAAAAGCAGAAGCTTTTGCAGACGTGTTTGCTGAGGCCTGTCGTGTAGAAGGACTCCCTGTCTCTGATAGAAATTATAGGGAACGAGATGAAAAGAAAGATGTATATAAGGACCCTGCCTCTGACAATACTCACTACATAAATGCATCACTCACACTTCAAGAATTAAAAGATGCCATTCAGTCCCTTCCAAGTAAAAAAACGTCAGTTGGACTAGATGCAATTTCCAATGAGATGCTGAAAAATTTACCAGAAAATTTTATAATCTTGCTACATGACATATTTCAAAAATGCTGGAATAGTGGGATAATGCCTAACAACTGGAAAGAAACAATAGTGGTTCCTGTATTAAAACCAGGTAAATGTAATACCGATTTGAAAAACTACAGGCCAATTGCATTAACATCACATGTATGTAAACTAATGGAGAAAATAATCTTAAAGAGACTGATGCACTATTGTGAAAAGAATAAAATAATACCAGTAAATCAGGCAGGATTTCGAAAAGGCAGGTCACCAGTAGAGATCCTAACAAAGCTAACTACTAATATAAAACAACAATTTGCAAGACGTCAATGTGTTTTAGCTACATTTTTTGATATAACGAAAGCATACGATCAAGTGTGGCACTCCCGATTGTTATTCAAATTTAAAAGTATTGGGCTGACAGGTCACATTTTTGGCTATGTTAAGTGTTTCTTAGAAAATAGAGTATTTCAAACGAGGATTGAAAATGTATATTCCACGAAACGAATTCTTCAAATGGGTATCCCTCAGGGATCAGTTATAGCTCCCCTTCTTTTCGTGATATTAATGCATGACTTACCCAGTAAAGTATCTAAGCATGTAGTTTTAGCTCAATATGCTGACGATTTATGCATGTGGATGCAGGTAAATATGAAAAAGAAAACTCCTTTGCGCTGTATCAATTATACACGCAAGTGCTACCAATTAGAACTTGATAAAATAGCGCGATACATGGTAGAAAATGGGTTACATCTATCCCTGGAAAAAACAAAAATAGTTTTATTTAATAATGGAGCTAACCCAGTAAATATTCCCACTTTCAAACTGGGAGATACTCTTCTTCAGTTTAACGAGTCGATTAAATTCTTAGGAGTTTTCCTTACAGCAAAATTATCTTGGAATCAGCATATTGAATACGTATTAACCAAAGCTCAAAAAAGTTTAAATTTCATAAAAATAGTTCGCAAACAGACATGGGGTCAAGATTCATCAACACTTGTTCATCTTTGTAAATCGCTTGTTAGATCTAAATTAACCTATGCTCAAGAAATCTTCTTCAGTGCACCGAAACACTTACTAAAAAAACTGCAGAGCATAGATTGTAAAGGTTTCAAACTTGCACTGGGTCTTCCAATGCATGCTTCCTGTCTTCGGACATATAATGAAATCAAACTGTTGCCACTTGATGAGCAAAGGAAAGTCGCTTCTACTAAATTTTTGTTAAGAAACACTACCGTAGAAAACATCTCAGAAACAGAAATTAAACTGAGATCAGATACCGACTTTCCAAAACGAGCTAAATCAATATCTTCACAGGTCACACTTGCAACATACACATCTGACGTCATGAAAGGCTCAGGAATTGATCTAGACGTAGATCCTGTATCTATACGACCTTCCTTTTCGCCAGTACCCAGTTGGGAACTCCAAAGAGCACGATTTGACGTACACCACACTAATTTAAAAAAAGGAGACAATATAAACTTACTGGCAAGTCAGGTTAAATGTCATATAAACGACGTATATTCTGATCATTTGAAAATTTACACTGATGGGTCAGTAATTGAAAGAAAAGCAGGCTCAGCGTTTTTAATACCTGCTCTCAAAATTGAAAAATCTTTCTACATAGGACTTGATAAATCTATCTTTACAGCTGAACTCTTTGCAATATTAATGGCTTTAAACTTTCTGATAAGTCTTCCTAGGACAATTTTTCAGATACTTCTTTGCGTTGATTCAAAATCAGTACTTCAGGCTCTTGAATTATCAAAATTACAAACAAGATCAGAAATGATTCTGGAAATAAGTCACTTGATTCATAATTTATCTTTAAGAGGCACTGATATTACTTTCTGCTGGATACCTTCTCATAGTTCTTTTAGTTATAATAATAAAGTTGACAGGGCTGCCAAACGGGGAGCTAATAACTCACCAGATTCAAACAATATCCAGCTTTCTCTCTCGTTGCACGAGAATTACACTTTAGTGGACAACTACGTCTGGAAGCAGTTCCAATTAAAACAGAAAAAGTATGATAAATGTCACATGAATTTTGAAGTTAGCAAAATACTTAAGCAGCTTCATGCCAGCAGAACTATACAGTCCCTTATGTACAGATGGAAACTTGATGCATTCAAAACAAAATATACCAATAACATAGTGTGTCTGTGTGGAAAGAAGATAACACATAGTCATATTCTTTCTTGCGTTAGGGTAAAACGACATATTCCAACACTATCTGTGAGTACAGTTTCTGACATATTTGACTCATCATCATTACTGTATGAATTTTTTGTTAGCCTGTCAAAAAGTCCTATAGCGAATTACCTTTAAAATGTTATTTGACTTGTTCATTGTTGTGGTTAGTCAATTATTAGTTTTACTTTTTATTCATTTCTTCCGGATATTTACTAATTTTGTTTGTCAGTTTGTTTGTTTAAATCGATAATTATGGTAACATTATTTGTTAGTTTTACCTTCCCCTCTTCAAAACAGTTGTTTTCTGGATCATCTTTTCTCAAAATCAAAATTGACAATTTTCAAATATCTTCTTCACTCCTCCTCTATCACTCCCCCCCCCCCTTTTTTTTTT
>CM060310.1:84675524-84688024 GCA_030674185.1 Monoplex corrugatus | reverse complement strand
AAATGACATTTCCACAGTTAATGAAGTATACATATCCATCACATCTTTCCCCTTGCAACTGTGGTATATAGTAACTGAAAATCAATAGAGTTAATCATGAGGGTAAGAGACGAGTGTAGTATGGCTCTACATGTTTCCAGACACTCTTTCCGTCAATAAAATCTGATCTCTTCCATTCTGTTGACTCACTGAGTATCCAAACGTCACTCCAAATCACAGCCTGCCAGTTTGTGTACATCAACATTACCCACAAACCTACATTACATCAGTGATATAAAGGGTTGGGGCTCCAACAAAATACGAGAATGAAAACACAGATATGTCCTAAATAAACACTGAAATTGACAGAATCTCAAGAAGGCAGCTGCCATCTATCAATCGGCAAGAGCCCAAAGTGGCGACGTTACCACATTCATAAAATCTTGTTAAATGGAAGTTAGTGGAAGTTAACAAGTACGCCGAGGAACGTAAGTGGTTTGTTCTCCCAATCATCAGGATTACCGCCGACATCAGGTTCTTTCCAAATGCCAAATATCGCTGCGATTAGCACGTTAAGTAGATTTATTCCACGTGAGAGAAGCTGGTGAATGAGAAGATTTTCAAACCCCTTCACCTTGATGAAGGGCAGTCATGGGAGATAACTTAATCCAATCATGGAAGGAGCCACTGGCATCTCTGCATTGCAATATCTTCCACTGGAGTAACATCCCTTCGTTCTGGTGGCCCTGTAGCGGGCAGAGTTTAATCTAGTAGAAGACTGGCCACGAATAAAAATTTTCTGTCGAAAAACCAGGCACAAGGTAGTAGATGTCTGCCTCCAGCCTCAATTCACAATTGAACTTCTGACGGAGAAGGTGGGGAGAGATGTCTTTTCTGGTGACTATCTGGATACGACTGCTGCTGAATGTGTTTCACTTTCCTGTCTATCGCTTGGGTATTTCATTGCTGTGTTATCCTGACTGACCTGTTTGCTGCACCATTACTCTGAAGTGTCGTTGTTGAATAATCCATTTCTAACTTTGTTTTCTCATTTTAGAGTGTATTGTTTGCTACAATCTGAAAACACCATTTCCACAGTTAATCGCGGTATATTGCTACTGAAAATCAATGGAGAAAATCATGAGTGTGAAAGAAGGGTGTGGTATGACTCCACAAGTTTTGGACACTATTCCTTCAATAAAATCTGATGTCTTGCACTCCATTGACACATTATGTTTTAGCATACAAAAGTCAGTCCAAATCACAGCCTGCCAGTTTGTGTTCATCAAAGTTACCCACTAGCCTACACTACAACAGTGACATAGAGGGTTGGAACTCCAAAACAAAAGGGATAATGAAAATACAGTGCTATGTGATATAAACACTGAAGTTGACAGAATCTCAAGAAGGCTGCTGACTACTATCAATCGTCAAGGATCCAAAGTGGTGACATGACCACAGTAATAAATCTTGTTAAATGAAAGTTAACAAGTACGTTGAGAAACGGTAAGTGGTTTGTCCTCCCATTTGTCAGGATTACTGTCAAAATCAGGCTCTTTCCAAATGTCCACATCTGGCTGCGATTAGCACGTTAAGTAGATTTATTCCAGGCGAGAGAAGCTGGCGAATGACACGATTTTCAAATCCCTTCAGCCTGGTGAAGGGCAGTCATGGGAGATAACTTAATCCAATCATGGAAGGAGCCACTGGCATCTCTGCATTGCAATATCTTCCTCTGAAGTAACATCCCTTCGTTCTGGTGGTCCTGTAGCGGGAATAGTTTAATCTAGTAGAAGACTGGCCACGAATAAGAATTTTCTGTCGAAAAACAGGCACAAGGTAATAGATGTCTGCCTCCAGCCTCAATTCACATATTGAACTTCTGACGGATAAGGTGGGGAGAGATGTCTTTTCTGGTGACTACCTGGATACAGCTGCTGCTGAATGTGTTCCTCTTTCCTGTCAATCATCCACCGCCTTTGGGTATTTGACTGCTGTGTGATCCTGACTGACCTGTTTGCTGTACCATTACTCTGAAGCGTTATTGTCAACAATCCATTTCTAATCTTATTTTCTCATATACAGTGTACTGTTTGCTACACTCTGAAAACGCCATTTCCACAGTTAATGACGTATAAATATCCATTACATCATTTACCAAGTGACTGCAGTATATAGGGACTGAAAATCAATGGAGTAAATCACGAGGGTGAGATGACAGAGAAGTACAGCTCCACAAGTTTCCAGACACCCTTTCCATCAATAAAATCTGATATCTAGCATCGCATTGACACATTTCCGTTGAATTTTGTTTGAGCATACAAACGTCAGCCCAAATCACAGCCTGCCATTTGTGTCCAATAACATGACCCACTAGTTTACATTATAGCTGTGACATAGAGGGTTGGGACTCCAACAAAATGAATGATCGAAAACAAAGTCCTGTCTGAAATAAGCACTGAAATTGACAGCGTCTCAATAAGGCTGCTGACATCAATCAATCGTCGAAGACCCAAAGTGGTGACGTCACCGCAGTCATGAATCTTGTTAAATGGAAGTTAACAAGTACGTTGAGGAACGGTAAGTGGTTTGTCCCTACTATTGTCAGGATTACTGTCGACATCAAGCACTTTCAAAATGTCCACATCTGGCTGCGATTAGCACGTTAAGCAGATTTATTCCAGGTGAGATAAGCTGATTAATGAGAAGATTTTCAAACCTCTTCACCCTGATGAAGATCAGTCATGGGAGATAACTTAATTCAATCCTCGAAAGAGCCACTGACATCTCTGCATTGCAATATGTTCCACTGAAGTAACATCACTTCATTCTGGTGGTCCTGTAGCAGGCAGAGTTTAATCTAGTAGAAGACTGGCCACGAATAAGAATTTTCTGTCGAATAAGCCAGGCACAAGGTAGTAGATGCCTCCAGTCTCAATTCACATATTGAACTTCTGACGGAGAAGGTGGGGAGAGTTGTCTTTTCTGGTGACTATCTGGATACGACTGCTGCTGAATGTGTTTCACTTTTCCTGTCTATCGCTTGGGTATTTCATTGCTGTGTTATCCTGACTGACCTGTTTCCTGCACCATTACTCTGAAGTGTCGTTGTTGAATAAACCATTTCTGACTTAGTTTTCTCATTTTAGAGTGTATTGTTTGCTATAATCTGAAAAAAACTATTTCCACAGTTAATCGCGGTATATTGCGATTGAAAATCAATGGAGAAAATCATGAGAGATCTTGAGATCTATATTCCCTCACGTACCTTCCCCTCGGCCTCCGATCCTCTGACTTTTCGCTTTCCACGCACTAAGCTCAATACCTATGGTCCACGAGCCTTCTCTGTTTCTGGTCCACTTTCCTGGAACAAACTTCCTCTCTCAGTCCGTCAGCAAACTACTTTTGTCTCCAAGTCCGCTCTCAAAACTCACTTTTTCTCCTCTGCATAAAATGCTGACCTCACTCAATCACCTCTGCAGCCTGTCTCCACTCGGACGGGAATCACATTGTAATATATAATTGTATATAATATGCTCATATAATTTTCCATTGCTTTTATTCTTTCTCCCCATTTATAGCCGTGTGCGTGTGTGTGTGTGTGTGTGTGTGTGTGTGTGTGTGTGCGTGCGTGCGTGCGTGCGTGCGTGCGTGCGTGCGTGCGTGTGTGTGCGTGCGTGCGTGTGTGTCTGTTTTAGCGCTTATATTTGATTTTATCAAGATTTTGCGCTATATAAATTAAATATTGTATTGTATTGTATTGTATGAGTGTGAGAGAAGAGTGTAGTATGACTCCACTAGTTTTGGACACTATTCCTTCAATAAAATCTCATGTCTTGCACTCCATTGACACATTATGTTTTAGCATACCAAAGTCAGTCCAAATCACAGCCTGCCAGTTTGTGTTCATCAAAGTTACCCACTAGCCTACACTACAACAGTGACATAGAGGGTTGGAACTCCAAAACAAAAGGGAGAATGAAAATACAGTGCTATGTGAAATAAACACTGAAGTTGACAGAGTCTCAAGAAGGCTGCTGACTACTATCAATCGTCAAGGATCCAAAGTGGTGACATGACCACAGTAATAAATCTTGTTAAATGAAAGTTAACAAGTACGTTGAGAAATGGTAAGTGGTTTGTCCTCCCATTTGTCAGGATTACTGTCAAAATCAGGCACTTTCCAAATGTCCACATCTGGCTGCGATTAGCACGTTAAGTAGATTTATTCCAGGCGAGAGAATCTGGCGAATGACACGATTTTCAAACCCCTTCAGCCTGGTGAAGGACAGTCATGGGAGATAACTTAATCCAATCATGGAAGGAGCCACTGGCATCTCTGCATTGCAATATCTTTCACTGAAGTAACATCCCTTCATTCTGGTGGTCCTGCAGATGGCAGAGGTTTATCCAGTGGAAGACTGTCAACAAATATTAAATTTCTGTCGAATAATCCAGGCATAATGTAGTAGATAGCTGCATCCAATCTCAACTCATCTATTGAACTTATTGTTGAAAGAAGCCGGGAGAGTTGTCTTTTCTGGTGACTACCTGGATAAGACTGGTACTGAATGTGTTCCGTTTTCCCGTCTATCATCCCTCGCCTTTGGTATTTCACTGCTGTGTTTTTCTGACTGACCTGTTTACTGTACCATTACTCTGAGGCATTTTTGTTGAACTATTCATTTCTATGTTTGTTTCCTCATCATACTGTGTAGTTTTTGCTACAATCTGAAAATGACATTTCCACAGTTAATGACGTATACATATCCATCACATCATTCGCCTTGCAACTGTGGTATATATTGACTGAAAATCATAGAGTAAATCATGAGGGTGAGAAAAAAGTGTAGTATGTCTCTACATGTTTGTAGACACCCTTTCCATCAATGTGTTCTGGTGTCTTGCGTTCTGTTGACACATTGAGCATAAAAACGACACTCCAAAATCACAGCCTGCCAGTTTGTGTATATCAACATTACACACAAACCTACACTACAGCAGTGACATAGAGGGTTGGGGCTCCAACAAAATAAGAGAATGGAAACACAGATCTGTCCAAAATAAGCACTGAAATTGACAGAGTGTCAAGAAGGCGGCTGGCATCTAACAATCGCCAAGGATCCAAAGTTGTGACGTCACCACAGTCATAAAATCTTGTTAAATGGAAGTTAGTGGAAGTTAATAAGTACGCCGAGGAACGGTAAGTGGTTTGTTCTCCCAATTATCAGGATTAATGCCGACATCAGGCACTTTCCAAATATCCACATCTGGCTGCAATTAGCACGTTAAGTAGATTTATTCCTGGTGAGAGAAGCTGGTGAATGAGAAAATTTTCAAACCCCTTCACCTTGATGAAGGGCAGTCATGGGAGATAACTTAATCCAATCATGGAAGGAGCCATTGGCATCTCTGCATTGCAATATCTTCCACTGAAGTAACATCCCTTCATTCTGGTGGCCCTGTAGCGGGCAGAGTTTAATCTAGTAGAAGACTGGCCACGAATAAGAATTTTCTATCGAAAAATCCAGGCACAAGGTAATAGATGTCTGCCTCCAGCCTCAATTCACATATTGAACTTCTGATGGAGAAGGTGGGAAGAGTTGTCTTTTCTGGTGACTACCTGGATATGATTGCTACTGAATGTGTTCCGCTTTCCTGTCAATCATCCACCGCCTTTGGGTATTTGACAGCTATGTGATCCTGACTGACCTGTTTGCTGTACCATTACTCTGAGGCGTTATTGTCGAACAGTCCATTTCTAATCTTATTTTCTCGTCTACAGTGTACTATTTGCTATAATCTGAAAACGCCATTTCCACAGTTAATGACGTATAAATACCCATCACATCATTGACCATGTGACTGCGGTAAAATATAGGGACTGAAAATCAATGGCGTAAATCATGAGGGTGAGATGACAGAGAAGTACAGCTCCACAAGTTTCCAGACACCCTTTCCATCAATAAAATCTATCTAGCATCGCATTGACACATTTCCGTTGAATTTTGTTTGAGCATACAAACGTCAGCCGAAATCACAGCCTGCCATTTGTGTCCAATAACATGACCCACTAGCCTACAGTACAGCAGTGACATAGAGGGTTGGGACTCCAACAAAATGAAAGATCGAAAACAAAGTCCTGTCTGAAATAAGCACTGAAATTGACAACGTCTCAATAAGGCTGCTGACATCAATCAATCGTCGAAGGCCCAAAGTGGTGACGTCACCGCAGTCATGAATCTTGTTAAATGGAATTAACAAGTACGTTGAGGAACGGTAAGTGGTTTGTCCCTACTATTGTCAGCGTTACTGTTGACATCAAGCACTTTCCAAATGTCCACATCTGGCTGCGATTAGAACGTTAAGTAGATTTATTCCAGGCGAGAGAACCTGGCGAATGAGAAGATTTTCAAACCCCTTCACCTTGATGAAGGGCAGCCATGGGAGATAACTTAATTCAATCCTCGAAAGAGCCACTGGCATCTCTGCATTGCAATAACTTCCACTGGAGTAACATCCCTTCATTCTGGTAGTCCTGTAGCAGGCAGAGTTTAATCTAGTAGAAGACTGGCCACGAATAAGAATTTTCTGTCGAATAAGCCAGGCACAAGGTAGTAGATGCCTCCAGTCTCAATTCACATATTGAACTTCTGATGAAGAAGGTGGGGAGAGTTGTCTTTTCTGGTGACTATCTGGATACGACTGCTGCTGAATTTGTTTCACTTTCCTGTCTATCGCTTGGGTATTTCATTGCTGTGTTATCCTGACTGACCTGTTTCCTGCACCATTACTCTGAAGTGTCGTTGTTGAATAATCCATTTCTAACTTTGTTTTCTCCTTATATTGTTTTCTACAATCTGAAAACACCATTTCCACAGTTAATCGCGGTATATTGCGACTGAAATCAATGGAGAAAATCATGAGTGTGAGAGAAGAGTGTAGTATGACTCAACAAGTTTGGACACTCAATAAAATCTGATGTCTTTCATTCCATTCACACATTATGTTTTAGTATACAAACGTCAGTCCAAATCACAGCCGCCAGTTTGTGTCCATCAAAGTTACCCACTAGCCTACACTTCATCAGTGACATAGAGGGCTGGAACTACAACACAAAAGGGAGAATGAAAACACAGTGTTATGTGAAATAAACACTGAAGTTGACAGAGTCTCAAGAAGGCTGCTGACTACTATCAATCGTCAAGGACCCAAAGTGGTGACATGACCACAGTAATAAATCTTGTTAAATGAAAGTTAACAAGTACATTGAGAAACGGTAAGTGGTTTGTCCTCCCATTTGTCAGGATTACTGTCAACATCAGGCACTTTCCAAATATCCACATCTGGCTGCGATTAGCACGTTAAATAGATTTATTCCAGGCGAGAGAAACTGGCGAATGACACGATTTTCAAACACATTTCAGCCTGACGGAGGGCAGTCATGGGAGATAACTTAATCCGATCATGGAAGGAGCCACTGGCATCTCTGCATTGCAATATCTTTAACTGAAGTAACATCCCTTCATTCTGGTGGTCCTGCAGATGGCAGAGGTTTATCCAGTGGAAGACTGGCCACAAATATTAAATTTCTGTCGAATAATCCAGGCATAATGTAGTATATATCAGCATCCAATCTCAACTCATCTATTGAACTTATTGTTGAAAGAAGCCGGGAGAGTTGTCTTTTCTGGTGACTACCTGGATAAGACTGGTACTGAATGTGTTCCGTTTTCCCGTCTATCATCCCTCGCCTTTGGTATTTCACTGCTGTGTTTTTCTGACTGACCTGTTTACTGTACCATTACTCTGAGGCATTTTTGTTGAATAATTTATTTCTATGTTTGTTTCCTCATCATACTGTGTAGTTTTTGCTACAGTCTGAAAATGACATTTCCACAGTTAATGACGTATACATATCCATCACATCATTCGCCACGCGACTGTGGTATATATTGACTGAAAATCAATAGAGTAAATCATGAGGGTGTGAGAAGAGTGTAGAATGGCTCTACAAGTTTTCAGACACCCTTTCCATCAATGAAATCTGATGTCTTGCGTTCTGTTGACACACTGAGCATAGAAACGTCACTCCAAATCACAGCCTGCTAGTTTGTGTACATCAACATTCCCCACAAACCTACACTACAGCAATGACATAGATTTTTGGGGCTCCAACAAAAAGAGAGAATGAAAACACAGTCCTGTCCGAAATGAGCACTGACATTGACAGTCTCAAGAAGGCTGCTGACAATCGTCAAGGGCCCAAAGTGGTGACGTCACCACAGTCATAAGTCTTGTTAAATGGTAGTTAACAAGTACGCCGAGGAACGGTAAGTGGTTTGTTCTCCCAATTGTCAGGATTACTGCCGACATCAGGCACTTTCCAAATGTCCACATCTGGCTGCGATTAGCACGTTAAGTAGATTTATTCCAGGCGAGAGAACCTGGTGAATGAGATGTTCAAACCCCTTCACCCTGACGAAAGGCAGTCATGGGAGATAACTTAATCCAATCCTCGAAAGAACCACTGGCATCTCCGCATTGCAATATATTCCACTGGAGTAACATCCCTTCATTCTGGTGACCCTGTAGCAGGCAGAGTTTAATCTAGTAGAAGACTGGTCACGAATAAGAATTTTCTGTCGAATAAGCCAGGCACAATGTAGTAGATGCCTCCAGTCTCAATTCAAATATTGAACTTCTGATGAAGAAGGTGGGTAGAGTTGTCTTTTCTGGTGGCTACCTGGATACGACTGCTGCTGAATGTGTTCCACTTTCCCATCTATCTTCCTTCACCTTTGGGTATTTGACTGCTGTGTGATTCCGACTGACTTGTTTGCTGTACCATTACTGTGCGGCATTTTTGTTGAACAATCCATTTCTAAGTTTGTTTTATCATCATAGCTGTATTTTGGTAGACCTACAGAATCTCATTGTTATTGTATTTCCATCAAATGGCATTTGTGGTATGGTAGATAGGGTAATATTTGTGTTGATATGACACATTTTGAATATGTTGAAACTACATGTATAACATATGCATGAATTGCTTTTGAACATTTTTGTCATGCAAAGTAAGTGATAGACACACACAAATCCTGTACACTCCTTGTCCTAAAGGTAGACGAGCCCTCTTCCAGTCTGATTGAAATAATTGGGGCATGGTTCATTGAAGGAGATATGAAAGGCGTGTTGTGACTTTTAAGTCGGAGTCACTGTCAATAAGTATCAACCACATCCATCGTGTTCAGGGATGGGTAAGGTAATGCAGGGTAAATGTTTACCAACACAAAGTGCTAGGACAAGGAGTGTACAGTCTGCCAACTCGTTCTATACTGATCCTAATTGTGCTACGCTGTTCAATGCTTCATTTAATGTAGTGTTTGTCTTATAATTCACTGTCAAACCAGATCTTAAGTTTCATTTTTTCTTGATGAAAGACCAGGTTTTATAGCATAAGTTTTAAAGAAAAATTCTTTAGTACCAGCTTAAGCTTAGACGTCCTGTACACATGTCAATGTTCTTTCATGATCAATGATAAGCAATCGAAAGTATATGCCAGTGTTGAAGCAAGTGGGACCAAAAAGACGCAAAATCAAAAATCTGAACGCGGATTTTATATGGCAAAGCAACACAAGCGCTTCTCATGCTTTGTCATGTTGAATACGAATTCTGATTATGTTTTTTTTTTATGATAGGCAAACGGATATATATAATAAATTATCCCATGAATATCTTGTGAAAATTCTAAATATGTACTTTTCTGATATTATGTCTCAGGGCCGGTATTATGTGTGAACACAGCGCTGATAAATACGTTTATATAATCAGTTTGGTTTGATTTGGTATTCTTCTGAACATTGATGTTGCATACTCTGACAGGCCATTTTGAAATTTTGTCAAAGGGGAATTTCATTAAATTCTGATTTGCTGAAATGTAACATACTGATATACATAATCTTTACGACAGCTTAAAATCGGCGATTGTATGCTCTCTGTACTGTTTGAAATTGGGGTCCATTATCATAACCATAACCTCTCTTGTATACTAACATTTGGTCAACAAAATGAAAATATTCTCTTCCCATCTTTAGAGTTTTATAATCAAAAGAGCATGTCTCAGAGTACATTTACATATGACAACGCAGGAAAATGGAGTCATGTAAACTAATACACACACACACACACACACACACACACTCTCTCTCTCTCTCTCTCTCTCTCTCTCTTCTCTCTCTCTCCCTCTCTCTCTCTCTCTCTCTCTCTCTGACAGCAAGAGTGCAATGAATCCCTAGTGCTATGATGACCCACAGTTAAAAGAATCAATCAATTACACAGCTTCACAACAGACACAGCCCACATCAACCTCTTCACATCCCCCACTACATCTGACATCCACATCTGAAAACATGACAGTTGAAAAGGAGAAGACTGAAACAGAAGTGAATAAAACATTTTAATCAGAATACTATATTAAGGCAAAGAGGAAAGGATCCATCCTGTGCGACTGCTTCACGTGTCGATTTATTCGTCTAATGAAATTTTGTGACCTCAAGATCTCCTGTCAACCCAGGCCTTCCTGTTTCCGCTCCAGGCATGATTACAAGAGATTGAGGAGCGGAATTAGATTGACCGGCTTTGATGAAAATCATTATTAAATTATCTGCCCTTCTCTTGATACAGGGCTGTTAACGCCAGCTCGTGAGCTTCAAGCGCATATTTCCAAGTGGCCTGCCCTTCAAACTGAAGGTGTTATACATCATACGTATAACACACCACCTCCATCCCTGGCATTTTCCATGTTAATCAAATTGATGTATGACGTTTTTTTTTTCTAACAAAGTGGCATTCAGCAGCATAATGAGATTGCTCCATCATGCCATTGTTTAATCGTTTGCAATTATTTCATGTGTCTCGAAGGATAAAATTTCGTTTCTCTGAAACTGTCTACTCCTTTAAAAAATTCGGTTCACTTCAGACGTTCACCATTTTAACAACATCAGCGCATGGTATGTCTTTCTCTAGAAACTTTGATTATGGTTGGCAATGTGAGTACTATATATTTCGTGATATATATTCAGTTGTCCCTGGCTAATTCTTTGATCAAGTTTGAAAATTATTCTGAAAAAAATAGCTTTGTCAAAATCTAGCATTTTACATTTTACAAAAAATAACACTTGTGCTCTCTCGTTGTGAAGGCTATAATCTTCAGGTTTGTTTAGAAATCCAGATACAAAAATTGATAAATAAAATCTAAATATATTCATGCATACTAACCACAATCAAGAATTCGCAAACAAAAGTATCTATATTTTCTGATCTTGCTGTCCCTCACAGTTAAGATATATTCATAAATGAAATGTTGCACATTTATAGATCATTTGTGCTTTAAGAACTGTGTAAGTACTTGTTTAGACAGACGTTACACATGTGTTTTTAACAGAGAGAGAAGGTATGGGAAACGTGAAAAAATCAAATCGTCCCTGTTCCTAGATTGCAGTAATTGTTTTTCATTTATTTTTTTCTTTCGCCGCTTATCACATGCGTTATTTTTTCTCTCTCATTCATCATTTATCGCTATAGGACAACTCATATATTTATTTTCATAACACCTGCGTTTATTTCCACTTTCAATTTAGCAGAAAATGAGCTATCAAATTGTCAATGGCTATTCATTTAATGTTCACAGTTGGTGTAGGAAACAATTAACCTGCCATAAATTGCATAGTTTGCATACTGTTCAGAAGATACTTTTTGAAGCGTTTCATTTCTCTCATGACGTCTAAAATTTTAATCTATTAATACAAGCAAATAAGTGCACAATCCATGCATATTGGAGCATCTGCATATATCTCATAACACAGCTTGTTTTAATAAAGCTGTTTTTCTCTGTCTCATCTTCTGCGCTGCCTCAGTCACGTTGATCTCACACTGCTCGTTTTGGCTGTACAGTATATCTCTAACTCCGGTTTCATTCAGCTGGCCTCAATGACTGGAAGCCAACTGGGACAGAGATGTCAAGCTGCCATACTGCCATCCACCATAGAAGACCGTGCACTGCTGCTGTGCGTCTGATGGAGTTCAGTAATGTCTGTTCTGGTCCAATATACAAATGCCACTGACCACTTAGCCCACTGCTAATGACAATGATTGCTTATTGGTCCAGGTTCAGTGAGACCCCCTTGGTATGGACGCCAGCACCACAGTCCTCCAACGATTCTCCCTTAGAACAACAAACACCAAAACTGCAACTTGAATTCATCTCAGCACAGAAGAAAAAGAGAAAACCAATAACATAGATGCTGAACACAAATAACAAAATAGGACACACCAGTCGCCATGGTACTGTTTTGCCCAAATGCCCCGACCAGCATATGGTTGAAAGGGAGCATAGCATTATCTACAATAATTCCATATTCTCTTGTCACTGAGTGAGTAGACATGATAGGACAGATGAAACATTTCTTTTACTTTTAGAAAAATAGGAAGAAATTGATCTTGTAGTAAATATTCTGCTG
>CM060310.1:84645524-84668024 GCA_030674185.1 Monoplex corrugatus | reverse complement strand
CAAAAATCAGCTGTCTACAAGTTAGTCCTGAGTAAGTGCATTAGTGAAAGCTCTAGAACTTAATTCCTTAGTGTTCTGCAGAGCACAAACATATTGAGGACACAGAGAGATACAGAGACAAGCAGACAGGCAGAAGGAAGCCAGCCATAGTCTGACAAAGAATATAGCTGTGTTTTGCCTTTATTTACCTATGCTGAAGTTTATATAATGCCGTTGAAATCTCAGTATTTTTTTTATTGAGATAACGTGTGCATTGTATTATATAATAGCAAAATGTCTGATTTTAAAGTTACGCATTGGTTCCTCGTTTGAATAAGAGTCTTTTTACAGTGGAGAAGAATATACAGAAGAAGAAAAAAACAGAAAAAAAATTATCTTTAAGAAAAAAACATTAACCAACAACCGTAATCTAAAAAAACAAAACAAAAACAAAAAACCTACAATGATTCATGTGTACTCTGATAAATAGATTTTCAAATTACTTCAGACAAAATAATAGTTGTGATTTATGTAATAGTTCAAAGCAATTTCTGTTCTGTGGGATATATATGCAGACATGGCATGTAAACAAATCTGATTCTGAAAGCATCATTCTTCCATAAAACATTACACGAGAATCTCTCTCTCTCTCTCTCTCTCTCTCTCTCTCTCTCTCTCTCTCTCTCTCTCTCTCTCTCTCTCTCTCTCTCTCTCTCTCTCTATCTATCTATCTCTATCTCTGTCTCTGTCACTCACTCAGTTACTCACTATCTTTCTCTTTCTGCCTTTGTCTCTCTCTTGTTCTCCCTTACACACACGTGCACTCACACACACCCACCCCCACTCCCACCCCCCACACACATGCGCACACTCATTCACACACAAACACACACGCATACGCACGTACACATATTACACATAGCGTAATGGCAAATGATATGTATATATATATATATATATATATATATATATATATATCTCCCCCCCCTCTCTCTCTCTCTCTCTCTCTCTCTCTATATATATATATATATATATATATATATATATGTATATATATATGTATGTATGCATATGTACACATATACATACATACACACACCACACACACACACACACACACACATATATATATATATATATATATATATATATATATATAAATATATATATATATGTATACACACATATGTATATACATATATATATACATATATATATGCATATATATATATACATATATATATATATATATATATATATATATATATATATATATATATATAGTCATTTGACTTATGAGATTAGCTCAATCCACTATTACCCTATTACTAATATGATTGCACATACATATAGATACAAGAAGAAGAAAAAAAATGTAACGGAAAGACAAGTTTCCATTCATGTCGAATTAAGCAATCTCAATTGATTCTATGACCCACTGGTGCTGCAGACTGCACGTTCGTCCCCATGTTGGCAGAGAACCAGTAATTGCCTGGCATACTGATGTGACTTTGTAAGATAGGCAGAAGGAAGGCAGTGATGCTGTCATCTCATGCCGAGGCACGTGCACACCGAACAGCTAAATTTGTAAGCCATGCTGTCTTTTTTTTTCTTTTCACCAAGTTTCATTTTCTTTGTCTAATGCAAACCATCCGAGTGCAATGGAACTCAGCCCTTCATCACGAATTGTCTACTGCACTGCTTGTCTGCATCAATCATCCTGCATTCCATTAACATGGCATGAAGACACCTCATCAATCGTGTCTTTTGTTTGTGCAGACGCTGTAGAAATATTCAATACAGGGCCAACAGGAAAAGTTGTGTAGGAGAGAGTGGTTAGTTTTCTATGCGGATGGAGGATGGATCAAGAATGAGCCTATTTCAGACGTTAGAAGTCGCCCCGTTCCACCAGTCATAGGTAAAATGTCTGGTTTTAATCAGTGCCTTCCCAAAATAGGCTGTCTAGCAATTTGTCCTGAATAACCACAGTAGTACAAGCTTTATTACATAACGCTTCAGTGCACTGCAGAACACAAAAGTATTGAAGACACAGACAGATAAACAGACAAATAGACACATGAAAAAAAAAGCCAGCCAGAGAGTCTAACAACAAATGCAATTGTGTTTTTCATCTATTTGCATATCCTCAAGTTTATACGATACCCTTTAATTCTGAGTAAATTGTTAAGGTTTGGTTTATGTCTGTATCATGTTGTATACTTGCAAAATGTCTGCATTTATAAATTATGCAATGTTTCATCTTTTGAAAAAAAAAAAATCTTTTTACAGGGGAGAAGAATATATAGAAGAAGAAAAACAGAAAAAAATCAAAGTTAAGAAAACAACAGCATCAACAACAAACAAAAAAACAAAAAAAGCAAAACAAAAAACAAACAAACAAACAAAAACAAACCAAAACCAAAACAAACAAACAAAAAACAACAGTACTCAAAAACAGATGATTTAAAACATAGATACTGCAATTATCTTCTCAGAAAATGACTCTAATGATTCAAGTATTCTTTAAGATATATTTGCAAATTACCGTAGATAATTTGATAATCATAACTTACATAGTAGTTCAAAGCAATTCCTATTCTGCATGATCGATATGCAAAATTTGTCATCTAAACGAAACTGATTCTGAAAGCATTATTCTTCAACACGTCGCTACAAAGAATCTGTTTTTTTTAGAGAGACATTGGAGATCTGCCTTCAATAATTACATTACTAAAAGTTTAACTACTTAACTTGTCAGTGGGATTTGTTATGTGATTGAAGAGCACAGTGTTCAATATATTGGAAGACGCTGTAAATATTTGTCAGTAAATACTACCAAAAATAATTCTAGTGTCAGTATCACACAAACATTTGTTGTGTGGTTTTGGTCAAAATGTAGAAATAGGATATTTGATCTTATAACATGTGCAAAATCATTTATCTATAACTGTAGAATTGACTAATATGTTCTGAGCGTACCTATTTTCAAAAGAATACTAAACTTGAGATTCAGAATTGAACAGTATAATGCCAAAATAAACTGTCACTTGCCCATTTTTAATGATCAATGGAACAACTATACATCAATGTTTCTCCATTGGAGAACAGACTTTCTTCATGACATGTGTATAATCAAACCTTGATGTACACATTGAAACTCTCACTGTTTGAAATATTGTCATATATGTGATCCATTCTCACAAAAGGCACATTAAGTCTCAGTTTAGGCATTTTTAGGTTTTGGTATCACTATAAAGTTTAGAATCTCAGTTTTCAAATGGTACTAAAGTTGAGTTTCTGGCTACAAAAAACAAAAAGGTTATGGGCTTTCAAAGATGAGAGGGGTCGAGTCAGCCATTTTGAGAAAAAACTTTGTTGAAGAGAATAGATCTGAATTGAAAAGGTATGGTCAGAATCACCTTAGCAACAAGCATTAAAATATCAACCAAATCAGCTGAAATTCCATAGTTCCCTTGTTTACTTAATTGTCCATCCATCCAAAGCAACAAAAAGAAAAAGAAATTTTAGAAAAGTGTACTTTAATCACCAAAATGTTATGGAACTTGCGAATATTTTGAAAGGAGATAGTTGCACTTACCACACATTAAAATACACACAAAAATGATACTTATCGATTGAATTTGACTTTGTTGTGTTAGGACATGGTGTAAAAGTGGTAATAGGGCATGGAAATACAGAAAACTTAAAATTGACAAATGTGTTTCTGTTTATAGTTTTCAGCCCACAGCAGCAAAAGGCCTCGCCCAACTTATTGTGCATGTACATTTTGTCAGAACGGGTTACATATGTGCTTTATGCTACGTATTGTTCGTATGTCAACAACACTTTTTGTATGTGTGTATTGATACATTTTCTGTTAATACACTTTTTATGTTTGTTTATCGTACAAAAAAGAAAGAAAAAGAGCAATTGTCAGTATATAAGAGCAAGAATGTGTATATGCAGTATGAACGTTCTTCTACTAATTCGTTTCTTTGGTCTTGTTATCAATGTAATTAAATACTTATATTGTTTCGGACATGTACGTGTGTATATTGAACTAGGTATATATGTCTGTCTGTCTGTCTGTCTGTATATGTATGTATGTATGTATGTATGTACATGAATGTATGTATGTATATGAATGTATGTATGCATGCATGTATGTATATATGCATGTATGTATGTATGTCTGCATGGATGCATGGATGCATGTGTGTATGGGTATGCATGTGTGTATATATGTTTGTATACACATTTATGCATATGTATGTATGGCAATACATGTTCGTGTGTGGGTGGGGTGGGGTTTTTTTTCTGTCGCGTAAATGTTTCAAAATTATCAAAAAGGAAGTTAATCATCTAAAAATATACATATACCTGGTTTTCACCAGCCTTTCATAGTTTGCTGTTTCTTACTCCATTTCTATACTTGATGACGTATAAGTACTCATCAGATCAATCGCCAAGCGACTGTGGTATATAGTGACTGTAAATCAATGGAGTAAATCATGAGGGTGAAACGAGAGCATAGTACAGCCGCACAAGTGTCCAGACACCCTTTCAAACAATAACATCTGATGTCTAGCATTCCATTGACACATTTTGTTTGAGCATACAAACGTCAGCCCAAGTCACAGCCTGCCAGTTTGTGTACATCGACATTACCAACTAGCCTACACTACAACAGTGACGTAGAGGGTTGTAACTCCAACAAAAAAAGAGAGAATGAAAACACAATGCTGTGTGAAATAAACACTGAAGTTGACAGTCTCATGAAGGTGGCTGAAATTAATCAATCATCAAGGGCCCAAAGTGGTGACGTCACCACAGTCATAAATCTTGTTAAAGGGTAGTTAACAAGTACGTTGAGGAACGGTAAGTGGTTTGTCCCTCCAATTGTCAGCGTTACTGCCGACGTCAGGCACTTTCCAAATGTCCACATCTGGCTGCGATTAGCACGTTAAGTAGATTTATTCCAGGCGAGAGAAGCTGGTGAATGAGATGTCCAAACCCCTTCACCCTGACTAAGGGCATTCATGGGAGATAACTTAATCCAATCCTCGAAAGAGCCACTGGCATCTCTGTATTGGAATATCTTCCATTGCAGTAACATCTCTTCATTTAGATGGCCCTGTAGAGGGCAGAGTTTAATCTAGTAGAAGACTGGCCATGAATAAGGATTTTCTGTCGAATAAGCCAGGTACAAGGTACTAGATGCCTCCAGTTTCAATTCACATATTGAACTTCTGATGAAGAAGGGGGAGAGTTGTCTTTTTTACCTGGATAAGACTGCTGCTGAATGTGTTCCACTTTCCCATCTATCTTCCTTCACCTTTGGGTATTTGACTGCTGTGTGATCCTGACTGACTTGTTTGCTGTACCATTACTGTGCGGCATTTTTGTTGAACAATCCATTTCTAAGTTTGTCTTCTCATCATGCTTGCATTTTGGTAGACCTACATAATCTCATTGTTATTGTATTTCCATCAAATGGCATTTGAGGTATGGTAGATAGTGTAATATTTGTGTTGATATGACACGTCTTGAATATATTGAAACTACATGTATAACATATGCATGAATCGTCTTTTGAATATTGATGACACCATGAACATATATGTGACTGGTTCATGCGAACGGGGTCACAAGTCGCAACGTGTGAACTGAGATACGGGCCTGAAAAGGTGGTGAGGGTCGATCTGGGTGATTTGATATTTTTGTTCCTACACATTGTCTGACCATTAATCTATTAATTATGGCACAGATTAAAGTGAAATTTGGGCTGAAAGAGTGTTAAAATAACATTTTAAAGTGATAACCCATCGAGAATGTGCAGATTTTTTCCGTGAAAATGCGTGTTTGAGCTTTAATTTAGGCCATGAAACCGTACAGGGCCTCAGCATATCGCATACCTTTGGAATCAGCTCGCGAAATAGCTAGTATGTAGTGCAGAACCACTTTATCTAACACTTCACTAAGTTTGATGAAGATAGAATACTGGTTGCTAAGGAAAAAACAGATAATTTTGTTGTCCTTCTTTAACTCTGCTTTTCTCAAAATGGCCGTCCCATCACCCACTCCCTTTAAATTACTGTAACTCGCTCGATTTTCCAATTAGACAGTTGAATTATACATCATTGGAAAGAGCATTTTTTCTGCTTTCCGGTGATATAAAATCTCTATACCCCCCAAAATTAACTTGTGACCCCATTCGTGAGAACAGGTCACATATGTCATGCAAACTAAGTGATAACGCTGTCTTCAGACAAACGCAAATCCGTACACTCCATGTCCTAACGGTAGACGAGCCCTCTTCCAGTGTGATTGCAAGAATTGGGGCATGGTTCATTGAAGGAAATATAAAAGGTATGTTTGACTTTTAAGTCGGAGTCACTGTCAATACATATCAACCACATCCATTCTGACAAAAGACCAGGTTTTATAGCATAGGATTTTAAGACAATTCTTTGGCACCAGCTTAAGCTAAGACGTCCTGAACAATGTCAATGTTGTTTCATGGTCAATCGAAAGTAGATGCCAGTGTTGAAGCAAATAGGAACCAAAAAGACACAAAATCAGACATTTGAAGGCGGATTTTAACACAAGCGCTTCTCATGTTTTGTCACATGGAATACGAGATTTGATTCTGTTTTTTTATGATAGGCAAACGAAGATATATCATAAAATTATCCCATGTATATTTTGTGACATTTCTTAATATGTACTTTTCTGATATTCTGTCTCAGGGTAGGTATTACGAATGAAGACAGCGCTGACAAATACTGTTATATAATCATTTTGTTTTGATTTGGTATTATTCTGAACATTGATGTTGCATACTCTGGCAGGCCATTTTGAAATTTTGTCAAAGGGGAATTTCATTAAATTGTGTTTTGCTGAAATGTAACATACTGATACACATCTTTGGGACAGCTTAAAATCGGCGATTGTATGCTCTCTGTACTGTTTGAAATTGAGGTCCATTATCATAATCATAACCTTTCTCATATACAAACATTTCGCCATCAAAATGAAAATATTCTTTTCCCATCTTTAGAGTTCATAATCAAAAGAGCATGCCACAGAATACATTTACTATATGACAACATGGAAAATGGGGTCATGTAAAATAGCACACACACACACACACACACACACACACACACACACACACACACACACACACACACACACACACACACGTACAAACACACACACACACACACACACACACACACACACACACACACACACACACACACACGCACACACACACACACACACAAAACACACAAAAACACACACGCCTCTCCTCTCTCTCTCTCTCTCTCTCTCTCTCTCTCTCTCTCTCTCTCTCTCTCTCTCTCTCTCCTCTCTCTCTCTCTCTCCTCCTCTGACAGCAACAGCGCAATGCATCCCTAGGGCTATGATGATCCACAGTTAAAAGAATCAATCAGTTACACAGCTTCACAACAGACACAGCCCACATCAACCTCTTCACATACCCCACAACATCTGACATCCACATATGAAAACATGACAGTTCAAAAGGAGAAGACTGAAACAGGAAGTGAATAACACATTTTATTTCACTTAATCAGAATACCATATTAAAGCAAAAAGGAAAGGATCCATCTTGTGCGAGTGCTTCACGTGTCGATTTATTCGTCTAATGAAATTTTGTAAACTCAAGATCTCCTGTCAACACAGGCTTTCCTTTGTCCGCTCTGGGCATGATTATAAGAGATTGAGGAGCGGAATTAGATTTACCGGCTCTGATGAAACTCATTATTACATTATCTAGCCTTGTCTTGATGCAGGGCCGTGAAAGCCAGCTTTTGAGCTTCAAGTGCATATTTCCAAGTAGCCTGCCCTTCAAACTGAAGGTGTTGTACATTGTAAGTATAACACACCACCTCCACCCTTGGCATTTTCCATGTTAATCAAGTTGATGTTAGACACTTTTTTCCCAGAAATTGGCATCAGTAGCATAATAAGATTGCTCCATCATACCACGTTGATCGTTTGAAATTATTTCATGCATCTCGAAAGGTAAAACTTCATCTCTCTGAAATTACCTAGTCCTTTAGAAAACTTGGTTCACTTCAGACACTCACCATTTTAACAACATTAACGCATGGTGTCCTTTCTCTAGAAACTTGATTATGGTTGGCAATGTGAGTATAACGAAAAGTACTATATATTTTGTGACATGATATTCGGTTGACTCTGCCTAATTCTTTGATGAAATTTCAAAATAAGATGGGAAGAAAATAGCTTTGTGAAATTATAATATCTTGTACTTTTTTTTTTTTGAAATACCAGTTACGCTCTTTCAAAGTAAGGTTTGTGATATTAAGTTTTGGCAAGAAGTCCAATTCTAAAGAAAATGAATTTACAGCATGCACACGAACATTTGACGATGTAGGAAGTGTAAAATATATTCATGCATACCAACCACAATCAAACATTCGCAAACCAACTCATTTATTTTTCTGGTCGTACTGTTCCTCACAGTTAAAATGTCTGTAAATGAAATGTTACATCTTTTAAGAGTCATTTGTGCTTTATGATCTGTTTATGTACATAATTATACAGACATTGTACTCGTGTTCTCAACACATAATGAAGGTGCTGGAAGCATATGAAAAAATATCTCCTCCCTGTTCTTTGATTGCAGTGGCATTTTCTTGTCTTTTCTTTCGCCACTTGCCTCTTGTGTCTCCCCCCCCCCCCCCCTCACATCCATTATCTATCGCTATAGGACCACTCATCTATCTATTTTCATAATGCCTACTTTTATTTCCGTAATCATTTTAGCACTCAAGGAGCTATCAAACCTCGAATGGCTATGTATGTAATGTTCACAGTTGGTGTAGGAAACAATTAACCCACCAGAAACTGCATTGTTCGCACACTGTTCAGCAGATGCTTTTTAAAGCGTTTCACATTTCTTTCTTGATGTCTTAATCTGTGATCTATTAATACAAACAAACATATGCACAATCCATACATATTGGATCATCTGCATACCTCTCATAATATTTTTTTTCAATGAACACTTTTTTCTCTGTCACATCTTCTGCGCTTTCTCAGTTCTCTGTACGATACATCCCCAAATCCAATTTCATTCTGCTGGTCTCAATGACATGAAGCTGAGGCAGAGATGTCAAGCTGCCATAAGATCACCCACCAGAAAAGACCCGCCACTACCTGATGGAGTGCGATAATGTCTGTTATGAATCCAGTTTACTAAGACCACTATCCACTTAGCCACCATGTTAATGACAATGAATGCTCCTTTGCCAAGACTTATTGAGACTCCTTTGTATGGAAGCAAGCACCACTACCGTCTAGCAACTGGCCTCATAAACAACCAACACAAAAAACTCCAACTCAAATTCACCAGAAGCAAGAAGAAAAAGGGGAAACTGATAATACAGATGCCAAACACAAATCATAAAACAGTACACCAGTCACTGTGGTACAGTGTTACCAAAACGTCCTGACCAACACTACAGGTGTCTGTGTCTCGTTGGTCCAGTTGATGCCATGACATGTTTGAAATGGAGCAAAGGGTACAGCCTGCCAAGCAGTATCGACCCAGAATGGAACAGCACAGCACCTTGTTAAGCATTCCATCATATCATTGTCAAGGATTATTGCACACTCTGTGGTCATTGAAAGAGTAGGGCAGGGCAGGGCAGATGAAATGTTTCTTATAATTTTACAAAAGATAGGAAGAAAATGATCCCGTAGTGAATATTCTGTTGGTCTTGCTCCCCAATACCATTCTTTAACCAAACTAATCTAAATCTGACTAGTTTCCCGTTGTTCTATAATTTATACGAGTAATACGCTTTCTTTTTTCAATAAGGCGCGTTTAGCATGCAGTCTCAAGGAAAGTGGTCTGGCTTTGCAAACTGCGGCTATGTCGACGATGTATGTGTCATATGAGACAAGTTTAAAAGCTCATTGTTGACAAGTGGAAGCAATCATTGCTGCAACTTTTGTTAGGGTCAGACGTGATCTCATAAAACTTTCAAGTTCTTTTAATGTCCCTGTGTTAAGAATGGTGTGCGCGCTACGTGCTCGCGCGCCCCCGCGGTGTGTTTGTGTGTGTGTGTGTGTGTGTGTAGTGTGTTGTGTGTGTGTGTGTGTGTGTTGTGTGTGTGTGTGTGTGTGTTGTGTGTGTGTTTGTGTGTGTGTGTTGTGTGTGTGTGTGTGTTGTGTGTGTTGTGTGTGTGTGTGGTTGCGTTGTTGTGAGTGTGATGTGTGTGATGTGTGTATGTGTATGGTTGTGTATGTGTGTGAGTGTGTGTATGTGTGGTGATGTGTGTTGTGTGTGTGTGTGTGTGTGTGTGTGTGTGTGTGTGTGTGTGTGTGTGAGTGTGTGTGTGTGTGTGTGTGTGTGTGTGTGTCAATTTGTATGTGTATGTGTGTGCGTGCAATGTGTGTGTGTGATGTGTGTGTGTAATGTGTGTGTGTGTTGTGTGTTGTGTTGTGTGTGTGGTGGTGTTGTGTTTGTGTGTGTGTGTGTGTGTGTGTGTGTGTGTGTGTGTGTGTGTGTGTGTGTGTGGTGTGCGCCGCGCGCCGTGTGTGTGTTGTGTGAGTATTCTGATTACAATTTTAACTGCATATTGTGTGTGTGATGATAGTGGTGATAATGGAGATGGCTGGTGTTACAGAGTACGTCCTGTGTACACACACACACACACACACACACACACACACACACACACACACACACACACACACACACAATCATACACTCACACACACCACACACACACACACACACACACACACACACACACACTATAATATCATATATATATAAATATTATATATATATTTATACTATATATATATATATATATATATATATATATACATCAGCTTCTGAAATCAGTTTATCTCCCCCATTTCACCCATGGTGGCACAGACACACAGATAAGAGGAAAAAAAAGACAAAGCACTTATCAGAAAGGCAAGTTTCCATTCACATTGAACAGGGCAATCTCAGTCGATTTTATGACTTAACTGATGCTGCAGACTGCACGTTCGTCCCCAGGTTGGCAGAGAACCAGTGATTGCCCTGGCATACTGATGTGACTTTGTAAGGTAGGAAGAAGGAAGGCAGTGATGCTGTCATCTCATGCTGAGGCACGTGCACACCGAACAGCTAAATTGTAAGCCATTGCCGTCTTTTTTCTTCTCACCAAGTTTTGTTTTCTTTGTCTAATGCAAACCATCCGAGTGCGGTGTAACTCAGCCCTTCATCACGAATTGTCTACTGCACTGCTTGTCCTGCATTCCATTAACGTGACATGAAAGCACCAACAAATGCCTATCAATTGAACATCAGGAAGAGAGTCCCATGAATGCTGTATACAACCAATACTGTTGTACGGATGTGAGGCGTAGACAGTCAGCAAGCAAAGCCAGAGCAAGATTGAGGCAGCCGAGATGTGGTTTCTAAGAAGAATGCTGAGAGTTCCATAGACAGCAATGAAAACAAACGAGACAGCCTTGATGGAGGCAGACACAAGAAGATCACCCATAAGGACGATTAGGAAAAGACAGGCTACATTTATAGGTCATTTTATGAGGAAGGGGGATTTGGAGGACCTGGTCACAACAGGAAAGCTGGAGGGAAAGAGAGCACCAGCTAGACCCAGGGAGAATATGCTAGACATACTTGAGGAGTGGCTGTAGACGAGGATGGTGGAGGAGATGCTTGGGGCAACAAGAAATAGAGACAGATGGAAGTCCATGATCGCGAACGCTCTGCGGCAAGGCACCTGATAATGATAATAATGATGAAGGCATCTCATCAATCGTGTCTTTTGTGTGTGCAGACGCTGTAGAAATGTTCAATACAGGGTAAGCAGGAACATTTGTGTAGGAGGAAGATTTTTTTCTTGGAGGGGTGAAAGATGGATCGAAGATGAGCTTATTTCAGACGTTAGAAATCAAACCCCCTTCTCCTGCGACCTGTCATATGTACATATTTAGTTTTTATCAATGTCTTCCAAACATCGCCTGTCTAGCAGCTAGTCCTGAGTAAGTGCATTATTACAAGCTTAATTCCTCAGTGTCCTACGGAGCAACCCCATCAACAGTCAAACAGACAGACAAAAACATGCCAGCCAGTCATGCATTTGAACTTTTCAACTATTTGCCTTTGCTGAAGTTTATATCATGATCTATAAATCTGAATAAATTGTTTACATTGAAATAATGTTTAGATTGTGTAATGTAATTGCAAAAATATAAGTCATGCATTGTTTTGTAATTTCATAAAAGTCTTTTACAGGGGAAAAGATGTAGAAGAAGAACAAAACAAAACAAAACAAAATCAACATGAAGCGAAAAAGGAGCAGTTGCTCAATATAAGATGAATTAAAGAAATAGATACTCCCATTATCTTCTCAGAGAATATATTACAGTGATTCATAAGTATTTTGATGGATAGATATGCATATTACGTCGGATAATTTAAATAAGCGTAACTTACGTAACACTTAAAACAATTTCTATTCGGTATGATCTACACGGAGACAATGGCATCTAAACGGAATTGATTCTGAAAGCTTTATTCTTCCACAAATCGCTACATAGAATATCTGTCTCTCTGTCTCTGTCTGTCTGTCTGTCTCTCACTATTCTCTCCCTCTCTCTGTTTAGGATTTTTTTCTGTTGCACTCTCTCCCTTTCTTCTTTTTCGCTGAGTTGCACTCCTGTCCCTATGCCGCACACATCTATTTTCGCACACGCACAAAGACATATGCACACATAAGCACACATACATTCATCTACACAAACCCAAGCACACGCACACACATGTACCCACACATGAATACATGGAATGTCCATACACGTTATGCATGCAAGTGCAGACTCATTCTCACACATGTATGGGCACAGCCACGCAGAGACACGCTCCCATGAAGGCATGAACACTTACAAATTCATTCACTCACACAGACACACACAGGCACACACACACACACACACACACACACACACACACACACACACACACACACACACACACATACACATACACACACACACACACACACACACACACACACACCACACACACACACACACGCACACACACACACACGCACACACACACACGCACATACACACACACACACACACACAAAACACACACACACACACACACACACACACACACACACACACATACATACATACATACATACATACACACACACACACATACATACATACACACACACACATACACATTCTTTCAACTCCACCATCAACACGCTGTAATCACATACAACGAACTTCAGCAATCACTACTCCAAAACACCAAATGTTTGTTGACAGGGACAAGACGTCAAGCGTCTCAATATTTTTTCTTAGTGTTATAGTTAACAAGTATAATACATGTAGTGAGTACAACATTTTGATATTGAAAACCTTTGTACATACCATTCCCTTTGGAGCAGATGATGGCGATTAGACCAAAAAGCCAAGACTAGTTTTAAACGTTGTCCCCTCACACACCGAAATAGCAACAAAACTGGCCCTTGTTCTACACAGATCATGAGCTTCTCTCTGTCGATTAACTGTTATAATAAGAAGCATCCCAGTGTGCTTGATTTACCAAGATGAACAATGCCTCACTTCTTCTTCTTTCTTTCTTTCATCTGCCGCTGGTGCCCTTCGGCGTCGCGGGGAGACACAGACGTCTGTCTGCAGCAAGGCGGGAGGCTTGATAGAGTGACAGGTCATGGGCTCGCAGGGTGTCAGCCACGGAGTCGCTCCATCGTCTCCGTGGTCTACCTCTGGCTTTCCAGCCAGTGTATCTGGTGGTGTATGCCCGTAGGGCCGGTTGGTCGGGCGGCATTCTGGTGAGGTGACCAAACCACCTGATCCTTTGTTGTTCGACATGGTGGAGAATTGGTGTTAGTCCGACCATGTTTCTGATCACCTCATTCTTGATCTTGTCGCGTCTGGTCTTGTTGACAGCTTTTCTCAGGCAGCGCATTTCACATGTGACCAATTTTCTCTCTAAGGCTTTTGTTAGGGCCCATGTCTGACACTGGTATGTGAGTGTTGGAACGAAGATGGCGTTGATGAGTTTTGCCTTGGTGCTCATTGGGATGCTGGGATGTTTCAGAAGGGGGCGAGTTGGTAACTGACTGCGTTCGCTTTCTGGCATCTTGTTTCTATCTCTCTGTCCAATTTTCCATCTTCAGTGAAGAGGCTGCCAAGGTATTTAAATTCTTTGGTCTGTTTCAGCTGGGTGCCGTTGATGTTGATGTCCAGCTTTCCTGGATTTCTGCTGACAGACTAACTTCTGTTTTGTTGATACTGATCTTCATATCATACTTCTCGCAGCTTGTGTTGAGTTGGTCTGTGTGTTCTTGAAGAGCTGCTTTGTTCTGATTCATCAAGGACTGGTCGTCAGCAAATAATAGTTCGTTCAGGGCCTCCAGATCTGGATTGGCTTCCTTTGTAATCTGGTCCATGTAGATCACGAAGAGAAGGGGAGAGAGTACGCAGCCTTGCCTGACCCCTGATGTAACCGGGAACCAGTCCGATGTTCCACTGGCTGTTCGGACTGCGCTCCTACTGTTGGCATAGATTGCTCTGATGTTATCAAGCAACTGCCCCTTCACGTCGTACTGCTCCAGGATCTTCCAGAGCTTGTCTCTGTTGACTCGGTCAAAAGCTTTTTCTTGATCAACGAATACTGTATGCAGGTCTTGGTTGTATTCGATGGCTCTTTCACACAGCTGTCGGAGTGCGAAAATGGCATCTGTGCACCCTCTTCCTTTCCGAAAGCCAAACTGGGCATTGCTCAGTAGGTGTTCTGCTTTGGCTCTTGTGCGCTGTTCCAGAATCTTTGCATACATTTTCCCTACATGGCTGAGAAGTGAAATGCCTCTGTATGTGCTGCAGTCTTTCTTGCTGCCCTTCTTCTTCCAAATTGGCACCACTATTGCATTTTGCCAGTCCATTGGTACTTTCCTCTCTTCCCATGCTTTCTGGAAGATGATGGTGAGCCACTTAACTCCCGTTTCTCCGCATGCAAGGATGGCTTCAGTTGTTATGCCATCATTGCCTGCTGCTTTGCCCTTTGGGCTGGTCTTAATTGCTTTTCGTGTTTCTGCTTCAAGGATTTGGGGCTCTAACTGGTCTTTATAGCGTGGTGAGAACTGGGAGCTGGAAGCCTGGACTCCAGATGGGTTTAAAAGGTCTTTAAAATAGTCTTCCCATCTTTTCAGAATTTCTTCTTCTTTGTGTAGTGCCTCTCCATTTGCATCATTCACTACTGTTGTTGGGTTGAATGGCTCATCTCTTACTCTCATCGTCTTCACACTTTTGAAAAATTCTCTTGGGGAGTTCTTGCACATTTCACTTAACTTCTCTCCATAGGTCGCCCAAGATTTTTCTTTGGAGGCTTTCACAACACGTTTACTATGTCTTCTTGCGATTCTGTACTTGACGTAGTCCTCTTCTATCTTGGTCTTGACCCAAGCTTTATATAGCTGCTTCTTTTTCTTGATGGCTTCCTTCACCTCTTGGTTCCACCAGGCTGTAGCTTTCCTGTTTTTACCTCTACATTTCTTTGTCCCGCAAACTTCCCTTAAGGTGTTCAAGAGAGCTGGCTTGAAGGTGTCCCAGGCTTGTTCCATGATGAGGGGGGTTGTATCAATGGGGTCAAGTTTCACCTTGATAGCACTTTCAATCTGTTCTTGCACTTCTTTCTCTTCCAGTTTGAGGAGGTTGATCTTTTCAGGCTGGTTCTTCCTAGCAGTTGTTATTTTCTCCTTCTGAGTACTGGAGGCCAGAATGACAGGCCTGTGGTCAGTGTCAAGGTTGGCATTGGGGATGGCTTTTGAGTCTTTGATGGCGTAACGTGTTCTAGATCTTGCAAGTATGAAGTCGATTTGAGACGAGATGCTGAGGTCGTTCCATTTGTACCAGGTGTAAATTTGGGAGGCTCGATGTTGGAAAAAGGTGTTGGTGATGATCAGATCATGTTCTGCACATAGTTCCAGCACGTGGTTCCCGTTGTAATTGCAAGGTGTTCTGTGGTCACTGTGGGGTCCAAGATGTTTTGTCCACGGGTTTCTTCTCTCACCAACTCTGCCGTTGAAATCCCCCATGACATACAGGTCCTCTTTGTCAGGGGTGCTGTTGATGAGGTCGGAGAGCTCTTGATAGAATGAGTCTTTCTCCTCTTCTGAGTACGAATCGTTACACGGTGCATATGCTTGGATATAGTAGACGATTTTGTTGGACTTTCTTACACCGATTTTAATCAATCTTTCTGATATGTATTCTGTACTCATGAGATTCTTTGCTATGTCTGGGTGTAGAATGAATCCCACACCATGCGTTGCTCTCTGTTCTTTCCTGACACCACTCCAGATGAGAACAAAGTTTGAATGGATTTCTTTCGTTCCTTCTCCTTTCTTCCTAGTGTCTGAAATGCCCAGGATGGAGATCTTTCTTTTGGTCATGAATTCCACAATTTCTGGTTCCTTGTCTGTTAGGCCGCAGATGTTCCATGTTCCAGTGTAGTCGCTATTCCTATCTCGATGTCCGTTTCCATTGCGAGGTCTTTTTCCGTTGGTATCCGTCCGTTTGTATCTCCTTTTAGTTTTCTTAGCGGTTGAAGAATCCACTGTCGGCTTGCTAGGCCAGTCACAGCTTCACCAGAGCCCCGTTAGCCAGCTTGACCTGTTTCCGTCTCCCACGACGTGGACGAGGGGTTGGACTTTGGGTTTTACCGACCTGATAATCATCTCCCAACCAGCGTGGGCTGACTTGCTCTTTTGACAGAGCTGCGGCCTGGGGATTTTGATATCTGAAGTACCGTCCCAGGTCACAACATTAGAAAAAAAAACAACAACCCTTGCCTCTTTGCTGTCTATCTCAATGTTTCTTTTGTTCTGGGGGTGTCAGCTTATTCTTTCACACGTTACTCTCCCTCCTCCCCATTTCAAGATGTTGCCAGTGATTGGTGTTTTGCTTAGGCTCAGGGAGTCTTCCAGATATTGGCTGGCAGATATGGGTGGAGCCCATTTGGATTTTTCCATTGTACTGCATCCCTCTTGAACAAACTCCAAACACTTAACTCTAAACTTCAAACTTCAAACTTCAAACTTCAAACTCAAAACTCCTGACCCTGACATAAACCACTGGGCAATTACATGTACTCCTTGATGATAATCGAGTGCTGCTCATCATCCAGATACTCTTCTAATCGCTAAAATGACACAATAGTTTAGATTTTGAATGGCTTTAAGTATGGCAGCCGCTGTGTTCATTTCCTGGATAGTAAAGTTTGTTGTAGTTGATGATGTTGACGTTGATGTTTTACAGGATTGAAAATGACATCATACTGACCAAAACAAAACAGCAAACAAACAAATAAACAAACAAACAAACAAACAAACAAGCAAACAAACAAAAACAAAACCGGTAAAATGTGAGTGAAAAAGATGTGTTAATAATACTAAATACACACAGTCAGACAGGCACACACACACACACACACACACACACACACACACACACACACACACACACACACACACACACACACACACACATACACACACACACACACACACACACACACACACACACACACACACACACACACACACAGACACACACACATACAGAAACCCTCATTCACATAAATATCATAACACAGACAGACATATAGACAGAGAGACAGACAGACAGACACACACACACACACACACACACACACACACACACACACACACACACACACACACACACACACAACACGCACGCACGCATACACACACACACACACACACACACACACACACACACACACACGCGCGGTCGCATGTAACCCCCCCCCCAACACACACACACACACACACACACACACACACACACACACATCATGAACACATGTATAGTATGATGAAATAAACTCAGGCCAATTCTTACCATCAGTTATTCCCCTTATGTCAATCATTGTGGTACCAGCTTGAACAAGAAGACAGATGAGAGAAGGAGAACAGACAGACTTTGAGTGGAGGTCAAGCTTTTATTCTTACTGAACTAGACAATTTCAATTCATTTCGTGTCTTGCTTCTGCTTCAGATTGCACGTTTGTCTCCAAGTTGACAGAGAAGCAGTGATTGTCTGGCATACAAATGCGTCTTTGTAACATAGGGTGAAGGAAGAGAGTGATGATGTCATTCCATTCTGAGGCACGTGCCCATTCCTTTCTAATTCTTCTCGTTTCACCACTTGTCTTTTTCTATTTGTCTTATGCAAACTGAGTAAGTGTCGTATAATTCTGCACTTCGTCACGAATTGTCCACGACACTGTTTTATGTGCATCAGTCGTCCTACATTCTACATTCTATCAACCTGGCATGAAGGTACTGTTGTCCGTGTGCCTTTGCGTGTGCACAGGCACTGTGGAAATGTTCAGTTCAAAACCAGTAGGGAAACCTGATTGGATGGGGCATTTCTGTTTTATTTTTGGAAGAGAAAGAGAGTGGGGATGAGTGAGTGATATGATGGAAATCCTCCCTCCCTCTCTTGTACCGGGTTACATTTCCAGTTCAAATCAATGTGTTCCAGAATCCCTCTTTTTGAGAGAGAAATTGGATGTCAACCAACTTTATTCTCAATGATCACATTACTAAAAGTTTAACTACCTAACTTCTCAGTGAACTGTAGAGCAGAAATGTGTCTAAGACACAGACAGAAAAACACACCTAAAGATAGTCCAGCAAACAGACAGACAACCAGACAGAAACAGAGACATAGAAAGGATATGTGATTTTATTCGTTTTTGTCCCAAACTGAAAGTTTATGCAATTCACTTTAAATCTGAGTGAACTGTTTACATAGCATAGTGTCTATACTGTGAGAGATAATATGACTTCCTTTATTTTATTATGTTCTCTTGTGCCGCTAATCGTCACGGGGAGATGCAGCTTTCAGATACGGGCCAAATGGGTTGCGTCTGCCATAGTTGAGTCTTTCAGTTGTTTCTTTCACACCTCTTGTCCATGTTTTTCTATGACACCCCTTCCCTTGGATTCAAGACTATTCACGTAATAAGCTTTGTATGATGGCTGTTGGAAGCCTGAAAGCCTCATGAACCATTTCAGCCTCTTTTTTTTTTTTTATATATATATACTAAACATAGCACAGTCCCCACAGTGTCTCTGATGACTTCATTTCTGATCTTGTCTCGACGTGTGACATTTATTATCTATTTGAGACACCTCATCTCGTAAGCTGTTTTTTTTTTTTTTTTTTGTCTTTTGTAACGATCATCTCACCAGACAGCAGATGCACATCAAAAATAGCCAGCAGAATCAGCCAAGCCAAAACAGCATTAAATAAAATAAAAAGCATTCAGATAGAGTGTTCTTGAATGTTGTATAGAACCGATAATGATATACGGTTGTGAGGAGTGGACAGTCGACAATTAAAGCCAGAACAAGATTGAGGCAGCTGAGATGTGGTTTCTAAAAAAAAGAATGTTGAGAGTTCCATGGACAGCAACGAAAACAAACAAGACAGTATTGATGGAGGCAGACACAAAAAGATCATTGATAAGGAAGATTAGGAAAAGACAGGCAACATTAAAAGGCCATTTTATGAGAAAGGGGAATTAAAGCACCTAGTCATAGCAGGAAAGCTGGAGGGAAAGAGAACACCGGGTAGACCCATTGAAAAAAATATTGGACGGACCTGCAGAATGGGTGAAGACAGAGTGGGTGGAAGATGTGCTTGCGGCAACAAAGGATAAATGCATATGGACCGCCATGATCGCCAATGCCATGTGGCAGGGCACTTGATGATGATGACGCGTCCATGCCTTTCACTGATAACAAAGCGTTGGTATAAAAATAGTGCTTCTTTGTTGACCCCTTGTATCCGTAGGTATGTGTAGATGTCATGGCAGAAGGGCTAGCTGATAAGTCACTGCATTTGCTCTGTTTACTGCTATCTCTTTTCCTTCTTTCAGCATTTAGAAACCCACTACCTACTTGCTAGGCCTATCGTAACTTCACCAGTGCCACGTTGGTCAAGATTTTTTAAGGTGATTTGGGTCATCCTTCATAGCTAGCATAGCGCCTAAGAAGTATTATGCCTTTACCCAGTCCCAGCAATCCCCTACTTGATGACAGTGTAGACAAATGTGACTGGTTCTTGCGAACGGGGTCACAAGTCGCAACGTGTGAACTGAGATACGGACCTGAAAAGGTGGTGAGGGTCGATCTGGGTGATTTGAGATTTTTGTTCCTACACATTGTCTGACCATTAATCTATTAATTATGGCACAGATTAAAGTGAAATTTGGGCTGAAAGAGTGTTAAAATAACATTTTAAAGTGATAACCCATCGAGAATGTGCAGATTTTTTCCGTTTTAATTTAGGCCATGAAACCGTACAGGGCCTCAGCATATCGCATACCGTTGGAATCAGCTCGCGAAATAGCTAGTATGTAGTGCAGAACCACTTTATCTATCACTTCACTAAGTTTGATGAAGATAGAATACTGGTTGCTAAGGAAAAAGCAGAGAATTTTGTTGTCCTTCTTTAATTCTGCTTTTCTCAAAATGGCCGTCCCATCACCCACTCCCTTTAAATTACTGTAACTCGCTCGATTTTCCAGTTAGACAGTTGAATTATACATCATTGGAAAGAGCATTTTTTCTGCTTCCCGGTGATATACATATCTTTATACCCCCCAAAATTAAGTTGTGACCCCATTCGTGAGAACAGGTCACAAATGTATTACTATTATTTCATTATCGTAGAATAACGTATATCTACAATACAAGTGAATTTGTTCATTTTTCTTTTTTTCATATGATAGATGAACAATTTCAAAAAGACGAAAAAAAAGTGTACGCGTTACATGAACGATGACCACTAGAAATGTAAAATATCATTTTTCAAAATGGACATCATTATTCCTTCTCAAAGGAAGAAAATTCGGTGATGTATGAATTATCAGATAGTTAGATAGGTAAGTAATTAACGTATTAAGACTTCCTTTTTAATGTCAGGATGTGTATTGAGGCTTTTCACATCAAACTATACATCAAACCCCAGACGTTCTAATATCTGACAACTTGCTATAAGGAATCAAAAAATAATATTTCTCTGTCTGTCTGTCTGTCTGTCTCCCTCCCCCCCTCTCTCTCTCTCTATCTCTCTCTCTCTGTATGTCCGTGTGTCTGTCTTGCTTGCTTTCAATCTCTCTGTCAATGTTTGTCTGTCTCTTTTTTTCTTTCTCTCTGTCTGAATCTCTCTATCTGTTTCTGTCTGTTTCTCTAACGTGACACATAAACAACTGTGTGTGTGTGTGTGTGTGTGTGTGTGTGTGTGTGTGTGTGTGTGTGTGTGTGTGTGTGTTTGTGTGTGTGTGTGTGTGTGTGTGTGTGTGTGTGTGTGTGTGTGTGTGTGTCACACACACTCACAGGCGCTCACTTCCACATGTACATGTACACACACAGGAACACAGACACACACACACAGACACACACACACACACACACACACACACACACACACACACACACACACACACACACACACACACACACACACACACACACGCCAAAACACTCACATGCCTATTCCAATGCACAAACATACACACACACACACACACACAGAGCCAAACTCTGAACCAAGTGGTTCTTTACATGGAAAATACATCAAAGATCTGCATCCCTTCTACTAGTACCATGTCCACCAATTCACAAAGCTGACTCTATTTTCTACTCATCTCACAGGCTCCTCTTTATCCCACATGTTTTTAGGATAAAAGCTGCTCCATGGTGATTATCAAGTACTGACTATCTTTCTGATGCTTCTCCAGTGTCTAACTTCACATGATGTTTGGATGTTCGCATGACTATAATGATAGCAGCAACAGACCAGTTTGTAAATACTGCAGTTCGTTTCGCCCTGATCAGCAGAAGCTGCAATTCAGTTTGACGCTGTGTTCATTTCGTGAAGAGGCTGATGCCTTCGCCATCATTCATATCAATTTCTTAAGCAACTAACATTATGGGGCATTTGACGTCATTTCTTTCATAATCATATTTATATTCATTTGTTTATTCCAGTGAATCTACCATGTGCATCTTGGGCTGCTCTCCCCGTTGATATCGCGTAGCCACAGTACAGCACCACCCATTTTTTATCGGACTTCAGACAGGCAAGAAGGCTAATTGGCCTTCAAGGGGATGGTCCTGGAAAATGAATATATCTGTCCAATATTGCATACCCAGGCAGACAGACAAATGCCATGCTCTTTACGATTTTTAACTGCCGTGGGGTGTTTATTGTGCACAGGCCAGAAAGCACACGAATCCGATTCAGTTTTTCGTCCCTTTCCAAAGGGCTAGACGTGTAGTTCGATTTTCCAGGCAAATTGAGGAGAAAAAGTGAAGGATTGAAAGGGGAACGAACCCTGGAACCTCGGGT
>CM060310.1:84593024-84625524 GCA_030674185.1 Monoplex corrugatus | reverse complement strand
CTCTCCCATTATGTAACACATCAGTCCCAATTTCTGATTCAGCTAAAAACCTTGGTGTCTGCATTGACTCTACCCTCTCCATGAACAACTTTGTTTCTCAAACTGCCAGATCCTGCTACTATCATCTCCATCGTATAAGGCTGATCAGGAAGTATCTCTCTGTCGAAACAACTGCAAAACTCGTTCTCTCCTTCATAATGTCTCGCATTGACTATTGCAATTCACTCCTGTCTGGTCTTCCTGCCTCCACTATTCACATCCTACAGCGCATTCAAAACAATGCTGCACGCCTTGTACTCAAAAAGAAAAAAGCTGACCACATATCTCCTCTCCTGGCACAACTTCACTGGCTCCCTGTATCAAAGCGCATACAGTACAAACTAGACACCATGTGCTACAAAAGCCTCAATAACGCAGCCCCCGATTACCTGTCAAGCCTACTTGAGATCTATCTTCCCTCACGTACCCTCCGCTCTGCCTCCGATCCTCTGACTTTTCGCTTTCCACGCACTAAGCTCAATACCTATGGTCCACGAGCCTTCTCTGTTTCTGGTCCACTCTCCTGGAACAAACTTCCTCTCTCAGTCCGTCAGCAACCTACTTTTGTCTCCTTCAAGTCCGCTCTCAAAACTCACCTTTTCTCCTCTGCATAAAATCCTAACCTCACTCAACCCCCCCCCCCCCCCCTCTGCAGCCTGTCTCCGCTCGGAGGGAATCACATGGTTATAATATATAATTGTATATGCTATGCTCTCTATAATTTTCCATTGGTTTTATTCTTGCTTTTATTGCTTTTATTCTTTCTCCCTATTTATAGCCATGCGTGTGTGTGTGTGTGTGTGTGTGTGTGTGTGTGTGTGTGCGTGCGTGTGTGTGCGTGCGTGCGTGCGTGCGTGCTTGCGTGTGTGTCTGCTCCAGCGCTTAGATTTGATTTTATCAAGATTTTGCGCTATATAAATATTGTAATTATTATTATTATTATTATCTGCGCACGTCAAAAAAACTCACGGCAGCTGAAAATCGAAAAGAGTAGGGAATTTCCTGGCAGCCCTGGCAAAAATGTGCAGTGTACATTTCCACAGCCAATATCAGAGTAAACTCTTCATTTGTGTGGCATGGTTCATCTACAAGACTTCCCTAATCGTGAACACGCTGGGACGATGATACAAAACAAGAACAAGAACAAGAATGGCCAGCCGAATGTCTTTTTGTTTGTTCAGGGTCTGCGTTAATGCAGAAAAAAAAGTAATAGAAATGATTTGGATTCTTGGGAAGGGATTGGGTGTTGGTGAATCTGAGGTAGATGGAGGAAATCACCTATGTCAAAGGTCAGATTTCTGGCCTTAATCAATTTGTCACAAAAACATCTGTGACTGAGACATGGTTATATGTTAACTATTTGACTCCCTGTCCACAATTATCCTGCATTGTCAACCACGCCAACAAAGCGAAAAAGTAACCCTTTGACTCCCTCACCCTGCAGGAGTCAAAGGGTTACGTTTTTTGCAGTTGGTGGATAAGGTTCTGAAGTCAAAGGGTCAAACGATTTGTCCTGAAATGTTACAGCAGTCACCACAATTGAGTACATAACTCCTCAATTGTCGATCAGGTGCTTAGTCGGCTGAGTGTGTTTTCATCGATGTCCACTGATTTGTTTTTGTAGTTGTTGTTTTTTATGTTGTTTTTTTTATAAATCATGACATTTTGCAGACGGAGATACGTTTCTCTAAACTATGGCCTTAGTTTTTAATGCCTGTCAATTAACATCAGGAAGAGAGTTCTTATATGTTATATAGAACCAATACTGTTGTACGGATGCGAGGCGTGGACAGTCAACAAACAAAGCCAGAACAAAATTGAGGCAGCCGAGATGTGGTTTCTAAGAACAATGTTGAGAGTCCCATGGACAGCAAAGAAAACAAACGAGACAGTCTTGATGGAGGCAGACACAAGTAGATCACTGATAAGGAAGAATAGGAAAAGACAGGCAACATTTATAGGCCATTTTATGAGGAAGGGGGATTTGGAGCACCTGGTAGCAACGGGAAAGATGGAGGGTAAGAGAGCACCGGGTAGACCCAGGGAGAAAATGCTGGACGGACTTGCAGAGTGGTTGGGGACGAGGAGGGTGGGGGAGATGCTAGGGGCAACGAGAGAAAGAGGCAGATGGAAGTCCATGATCGCCAACGCCATGCGGCAGGGCACCTGATGATGATGATGATGATGATGGCATTAGTTCTACCACTGACGTGTTGACATAAGGATAGGAAAGATAGGATATAACCCATATGCAAGATAGGATCTCATGAACTTGACATATTTTTATTGATTCATTTCCTTTTCTGTCACAATGGATTTAGCATGTGAAACTCAGTATGCTCTCCCTATTGATAGCTCTAAGCCACAGTGCAGCACTTCCCATTTTTGACCAATACTTCAGAAATGCAAGAAGGCTAATTGGCCTTCAAGTGGAAGGATCTAGGAAATAAAACCGATCTCTCCAATATTTGTATACCAGGATAACTGAGCAAATGGTCTACCCTTCATGATTTTCAACTTCCGTGGGATCTTCAGCGTGTGCAGGGCAGAAAGCATACGGGTCCGACGAGTTCTTTTGTTCCCTTAGTTATTGGCAGGCGAACGTTTGAACCATTCTACCACTCTTCTCGTCTTTGAATTATTGGATTTGCTTATGTTTCTCCATCACACGGTATATGTGGTACAAATGCATATGGAATCTTGTAACGTTGGAGACACCATTCTGAGAAACTGTAACTGAAATTGAAAACTGACGTTTTGCCATCATAAAAGGAACCCATTCACATGATAATTACAAGCACACGCACATGCACACGCACACACACACACACACACACACACACACACACACACACACACACACCACGTACATACACACCACACACACACACACACACACACACACACACACACACACACACACACACACACACACATGGACACACACACACATATAATCAACATCATCGTCATCAATAAAAAACACAAACAAAATGGATTTCGGCAATCACAACAAAAAGTAACTCTACGACACCAAACATACTTTAAATGAGAATGTAAGGGAAATCTAATTTGTCTTTTGGAGTCAATAAAGTCGACTTGAATTGGCTTAAACACATTACAGATATTCAATGTTGTTTTCCTAATTTCATGTTCACCTATTCACACAAAGCAGATGCAAACCAAATCCTATGTTGCACTCACATTCGTTCCTCTTTATTCCTTAGCTTTTAAGGATAACAGCCGCTTCTTAATGGTAATGAAGTTCTGCTCATCTTTCAAATACGTGTTAGCAGCTAATGTGACACAATATTTGAAAATTTGCATAGCGTTACAGTGGCAGTAGAAAGCCTTTTTTTCCCAAGACAGGAAGGGCTGCAAGTCCACCCCTTGTTCATTTCATGGGTAGGGATTTTCTTTGTTTGTTTGTATCAGTTTCTTTCTGTTCCAGAATCAACGAAATAGAGTTTCAGTCTACAAAAGAAATAACTGCACAACGCTAATAAACTATAACAGTTGAACAGATGGGTTGTAATATTTTAAACGGAAACCTGCACACGCAAACACACACACACACACACACACACACACACACACACACACACACACACACACACACACACACACACACACACACACACATACACACACACGCACACACACACACACGCACACACACACACACACACACACACACACACACACACACACACACACACACACACATACACCACACACACACACACACACACACGCACACACACACACAAACACACACACACATACACACACACACACACACACACACACACACACACACACACACACACACATACTTACCTTTGCACGTACGCGCGCACGTGCACAGACACAGACACACAAGCACACACACATACACAAACACACACACTCACATTTGCACGTACTAACGCGCGCGCGCGCGCGCACACACACACACACGCACACACACACACACACACACACACACACACACACTCACACACACATAAGCAAGCATACGCATATACACATACACACGCTACACATACACATGCATAGTGCGATAAGATGAACTCCACGTGACAACTGAGCTGGCACAGATAGACAAAAACCTCGGAAAAAAAAAGAAGAAACAGAAAAGGAACTGAACTGGAGACCAACTGTCTATTCACACTGAGACAGGTACATTCAATTGATTTCACGTCCTGCTGCTGCTGCAGACTACAAGGTTGTCTCCAAGTTGACAGAAAACCAGCGATCGACTGGCAATCTGATGCCACTTTGTGAGATAGTCTGAAGTACGATCATGATGATGTCATCTCATGCTGAGACACATGCATACCCAATCGTAAAATCCTTATCCCTTCCCAACCTTCTTTTTCTTCCGATTTTGATTTTCTTCTTTCAAGGCGAGTGTTTGTCTGCATCAGTCGTCTTGGTTCCTATTGACATGGCGCATGTCTGCATCAATGTTCCTGGTTTCTGTAAACATGGAAACGTAAAGACACTGATCCAGCCCTGTACCTTTTCGTGTTTGCATGCCTATGGAAACTTTTGGTATAGAACAAGCAGGAAAAGCTGTACAGGAAAAGGAATGCTTTTTTCTTTTATGGGAAGGTAGGCATTGCTGAGAGTGTAAGAAGGATGATGAAACACTCCAGCTCCTGTTTTAAGTTAAATTTCTGGCTTCGATCAGTTTGTAACAGGTCATTTCTTCGCAATGCAGAACGCACTGCTCTTTTTTTTTACTGTCAATACTCTCGTTACTAACCAGGTTTAATAAAAAATTAATATCTTCTCGGTGCTCTGTAGAACAGACATGTGTCCAGCAGACAGACAAATAGACAGAAAGACAGACAAACAAATACATAATGCATCCCATTTCTTTTTTTATCTAGTTTTCAGGGCTGTGTGTTTCTATAATACCCTTTAAATTTGAATAAATTGTTCAAACACAGATGACTGTGTCGCAGATAATGTCATAACGGAATGTCAAGTGAAGAAATCATGTATCGGTTTCTTTGAGTGAAAATATGTTTCTATGAACAATGAAGAAGATGAAAAAGAAAAACACAATGAAGAAAATGAAACGTGAAATTGTCAAAATCTACTTTCAAAAAGGATTAATATGTCAGTCAAAGATTTAGTTTCAAATGAATGATACTGTTATTCCTCTCTGAAATGGTATCTGCAGTCTTGTATCAATTTTCTGAGAGACAGTTTCTATCTTATATACACTTTAAAGATTGTTACAGTTATGCAGGATCTTAATGCATACTTTCATTATCAAAGCTCAAAATCTGACTCTAAACGCATGATTTGCAACTAACAATCTATTCATCTCTCGCGCTATCGTTCAGCCCACCCTCTCTGCAGACATAGACGCCTATGTGTGCATACACACTCACAGACATACTAACACATACGCACACACTCATAAACATACACACATACATATGCATGTACATATGCACGCTCACGCATGCAAACATACACTGGCATGCACACGCATGAACAAATACATATGCTCAAACGCACAAACACTTGCGCACAGAGGCAATAACAAAAATGAGTACAAGAAAACACAACGGGCATGCATACATACGTACACACACACTCGATCATACCCGCAGAGTCACACAACACACAAACACACAATAACACACACACACACACACACACAACACACACACCACACACACACACAACACACACACACACACACACACACACACACACACACACACAACACACACACACACGCACGCACACACACACACTCACCAACACACACACACACACACACACACACACACACACACACACACACACACAACACACACACACACACATTAATCACCGACAGAAACAAACACAAAGAAAGTGAAGAGCATCAATCACTTTCAAAGATAACTTTACCAAAATGTGTGTTTACACGAAAAACACACCAAAGACCTCCAGCATCTTTCCTAATATCATGTTCATTCATTCACAAGAGGAAGCAATTACGTAGCTGACTCTATTTTCCACTCATCTCACACGATACCCTTTATCAAAGCTGTTTAGTGATGATAAACAAGCCCTGCTCATCTTTCAGATGCTTCTCCAAGGCTCACCTGACATAATATTTGTTTTTATATTACAAGGCTTTAAATATGGCAGCAGGAAACCATGTTGAATTGGCCAACAGGGGTTGAGAGACACTTTCATTCTGTCTTCCTTTCATGGAAAAGCACGTTGCTTTTGTCATTGTTGCTTTTTACTTTCTCCGCAGCAAACATGATGGTGTTTTTGTCATTATTGCTTTCTACTTTCTTAATAACAAAGAATGATGGTGTTGTTAACATTACTGTTTTCTAATTTCTGAGCAACAAATATGATGGAGCTTTTGTCATTATTGCTTTCTGCTTCTCCGAAACTAAACGTGATGGTTATTTTGTCATTTTTGCTTTCTACTTTCTCAGCAACAAACAATATGGTGCTTTTGTCATTATTGCTTTCTATTTTCTTTCTCAGCCACAAACATGATGGTGCTTTTGTCATGATTGTTTTTTTATTTTCTCAGCAACAAATGTGATGGTGCTTTTGTCATCATTGCCTTCTACTTTCATAGCAACAAACATGATGGTGCTTTTGTCATTGTTGATTGTTGTTTGATCAGTAATGAATGGGAGATGTGTGTTTCCCAAAATGATTAGTAGATAACCCCCCATTTTCGAGTGGAAGAGATGGATCCATAACACAAAATCCCCACAGAGAATATGAACACATGCACAGCCTAAGAAAATAAGCTCAGCCAACTACTGATTATCAGCTTATTCTCCCCATGACAGTTATAATGGAACAGGTGGACAGAGAAAAGAAGAAGAAGACCAAAGGGATTTCAACTGGAGGCCAACTTTCCCTTTAAATCAAACAGGGGAATCTCAGTTGAATTTTTGATTTGCTGCATTCTGCGAGTTTGCACACAAACACGTTGACAGAGAACCATTGACTACCCAGCAAATTGACATGATTGTGTAAGATAGAGTGAAGCAAAATAGTGATGGTGTTGTAACGGCTTCCTATGATGTAAGAATTATTTCCCTTTATTGTTTTTAGTAACTGGTGACTGAGAGTTATGGCCCTTTGCTGAGTATTGGTCAACATGTGTTTGTGGAGACCGTTGCAGAAACGAATAGGTTTCAGACACATTTTTCAGTCTGTATCTTTTTTTGGAGTTATATGCAGCTGATTGCCATTATACTATATCATTCCAGTCTGACACATGTCTATATTCAACAGCTAAACTTTCACTTCCTGACGTCCTTTTCTTTATACCAAGTTTCACATCTCCATTAAGCAAACCGTCAGGGTGTTGCAAATATTACTTCTCTGTCATGTCCAGTGGGAAGTTTACCTGCATCACTTGTCCTGTAATGCATTAACATGCCGTAAAGGTACTTGTTAATCATGTGTCATTTTGTATGAAAGCGTTCTGGAAACATTCAATATAGACTCAAAAAGCCAAATAGGAGAAGATGGAGTGTTTGTTTTTTCTTTTTGTTTCTTTTCTTCTTCTGTTTTTTTTCTGTTTTGTTTGGTTTGTTTTAATTTTTTTTTTTTTGAATGGTAGAACGGGTAGCTGGGAGGGGGCAGCCTGAGTTATGGATAGTCTAAGTCAGACAATGGTTATCAACCCCCAGTAATAGGTCATGTTCATGTTTTAATCAACTTGTCACAAGACACCTCTATTTGAGACAAAAGTGGACGCCTACCACTTTGTTTTAAATTAGTAGGCAAATTGATTTGCATAACCCGGCAGTGTACATGTACTTCAGAGCACAAATACATCAATCTCAATGACAACAGTATAAAAATGTTTTATTATCAGCAAACTCAGCACGAAAAATCATAACTTCGAATAATAAGAAGAACAATGTCATACAGTTAAGTTGTTCTGAAAGAATACCACCAACTGGTATCTTTATTAACTGAAAGGACTGGTCGGCGATAAAACAGAGTTATCAGCTTTTAATCTAACTCCCTGTAGTGTTAAATTAGCGCGCAAACGAAGAAGGAAGAAGAAGAAGAGGGAAAGGAGGAGGAGAAGTTAGGCAGAGGAGGATGAGGAAGAAGAAGGAGAAGAAGAAGAAAAAGAAGAAGAAAGAAGAAGAAGAAGAAGAAGAAGAAAGAAGAAGAAGAAGAAGAAGAAGAAGAAGAAGAAGAGAAGAAGAAGAAGAAGAAGAAGAAGAAGAAGAAGAAGAAGAAGAAGAAGAAGAAGAAGAAGAAGAAGAGAAGAAGAAGAAGAAAAGGAAAAGGAAGAAGAAGAAGAAGAAGAAGAAGAAGAAGAAGAAGAAGAAGAAGAAGAAGAAGAAGAAGAAGAAGAAGAAGAAGAAGAAGAAGAAGAAGAAGAAGAAGAAGAAGAAAGAAGAAGAAGAAGAAGAAGAAGAAGAAGAAGAAAAAAAAGAAGAAGAAGAAGAAAAAGAAGAAAAAGAAGAAGAAGAAATATAAAAAAAGATGATGCTGATTATGATGCTGATACTTTTAAATAGACCACGACTCTAACAGTGATGCCTCACATTTGTTTTGCACTCAGAACATGCTGTCATTCTAAAAGAAACGAATCAATGGGATCAGATTTTGAGGGCAGCCATACTTTCAAACGATTTGTTATGTCTTGGAAGTCCAATGAACCAACAGCAAACTAAAGCATTGTCCTGCTTTCGCGAACTATTATCGTTGACATGCATGTCACAGACCTCTAATCAGTCAGTAATAGCCAAAGATGTTGACCACAACGACCACAAACCTTGCTGAGTGGGAGAAAACGAATGAGTGGACATGCAGAGAGTAAATTGTCTCTCCAATTGTCACGTTTCTGCCCACAACAGGCGCCTTTCAGTAGTCCTCATTTGGCCGCCCTTGACACGCTAAGTGGATTGAGGGTGGGCGAAAAGAGAGCAGGCGACTGAAAAAGATGTTCAAACCTTTCTGCCCTAATGAATGGCAGCCAATGAAGACAATTCATTCTAGACTTCCACAGAGCCACCATCATTGCTGCAGTGCATGTGAATACAATGTCTTCTGCCTGACGTGGTTTTCTCTCTAACTGGTGGTGGAATTGCACGGATTTTTGTTGAGTGGAAGAAGACAGAGAGAGTGGGAGATGTACTTGCAGCGACAAAGGATAGATTCGTATGGAGGGCCATGATCGCCAACGTCATGCTGCAGGGCACATGGTGATGGTGGTGGTGGCCCTATGGCATGCAGTGGAGGTTTGACCACAAATAAGATTCCCCTGTCTGTTCAGCCAGGCATAAGTTGGGCAGATGTCTGTCTCCAGTCTCGGCGCACTAACTGGTAGAAAGAAACTCTAGGGATAGCTAGACAACAGAAGGTCTTCAGAGAAGTAACCCCCTTTAGACAAATGTTTCGGCCCTGAATTCCTTACACTCTCGGGGGGCCGGGCCACATCCAGGTCATGACTCCTGGATGACCTTCTGCTGTTGTCTATATATTTTTTTTTCCCCACGCCGGGGAGCGAACCTGGGCGATTCTGCGCTTCAGAACTGCGTTACGCGGTTTTACCAATGTGCTAACGGGGCACACATCATCTGTAGGGAATTTAATCCTTATGAAGTTCACTTTTGGTTCCTCCTTGCCCATATCCAGCTTGAGCTCCTTTCTGCTGCCTCTGACATCGCTTTAAGGGCTCTAGTCCTCTTCTTCCCAGAAATGGCGAGTTGTTTTCATGAGATCATAAGCGGATGTCTGGTCTCATGCCTGTCTTGCTGATGACATATGGGTAATTTCTCCACTCTGGGAGGTCTGCTGTACACTCCCAGTCGACTGCTCCATCCAGAAGACCCTTTGGCAATGTGCTGGTTGTCATAGCACTTTCGGGCCAGACCTGTTTCCCTCCTGCTTTGTAGCACGTTGTCATAGCAATTGGTGCGTTTGGGGTCATGGTTTTTTCGCTAACCACGTCTGTGATCACTTTCAGAACTTGGTTGTGCCTCCATGTATACCTTCCTTGGGCTAGCGCTACTTTGCAAGAGCTTAGGACATGTTCCACTGTTTGTTTCTTCTGACAGAGCGGACATGCTGGGTCGTCTGATTTCCCCCATTTCACTAAGTTTGCATTCGAGGGGAGCAGGTCATATACAGATCTGAGGAGGAAGCTTATCCTTAGAGGAGCCATGTGCCACATATCGTTCCAGCTGAGACTTCTTTGGAGTGCACTGTCCCATGTTGTCCATTGCCCCTGTTGACCTTGCTGGACTGCCTTCTGCACTCTTTTGACATCTTCTTCTTCCTTCAACTCCTGTATCATCATGTCTCTTTTTTCCTTCCCTTTGGCTTTGGACCACCACTGCATTTTTGTTGCTCCCAGTCCCTGTCTGTTGGTTTGCGTGTGTCCAATTATTTCTTTGATGCTGAGGTTTCTCTTGGCATTGTTTACAGCCTCTTGGACTTTCCACTGTCTGCCAGTTCTCAGCTTTGGATGAACTGATCTCACGATATTGTCTTCCGATTCCTCCAGCATGCTCAACAGTCTTGCTTTTCCAACTTTGTATTCCTCCACTATGGATTTGGAGGTAGCTTCAGCATTGCTTGACGACAGTAGAATGCAACATCAGTGAGACCAGGTGGGACACCGAGCCATTTTCTTGTGTATTTGTTGATTTTGGCTTCCATTGCTTCGACTGTGCTGGTGCAAATGTCATAGATTAGCAGTGGCCACAGCAGCTTTGATATCAGCATGAACTGTAGACACCAGACTTTGTATTTGCCTGGCAGTCCGCAGTTATCTATTTTCTTCAGGCCTTCTTCTGCTGTTTGCTTGGTTTCACATCCCCTTTGTGTGTCTTTCAGGGAGTCATCATACCATCTTCCGAGACTTTTTACTGGCTCTTCTGTGACAGTGGGGATGGCTTGGTTGGCTACCATGAATTTGACTGAATTTGCCACTTTTCCTTTTTGCAGTGAGAGACTTCGGGATTTCTTAGGTTTGAACCTCATTCTTGAAGAGGCCACCAGGATATATGTTGAACGAATTCTGGACAGGGCGTCCTGTCTGGTGACCATCTGAGTTACACTATTGCTGATTCCGTTCCCCTTTCTCCTGCCACCAATGACTTACGAACTGGATTCTAAATTTAGTGGGGCTATATTACATGTATATTCCATTTAAAACAAATAAAATAAAAAAAACAATAAAAATGCGGGTAAGTTAATCTAAAAAACATGTGCCTGGGTTATACTAATTACTATATGTACATACTTAATAAGATAATTTGGAATCACACACAGATAACATTATAAACACACATGCACGCAAAGATAGACACAGACACAGATACAGACAAACAGACAAACAGACACACATACATACACACGCACGCACACACACACCACACACACACACACACACACACACACACACACACACACACACACACACATACACACACACACACACAAACACACATGGAAACACATAGACGCGCGCGTGCATTCACACGTACACGAACATCAATTAATTTTTTATCATCATTATTACAACCAGTCATTTTTCAAATGAAAGGGAAAAATAGCAAAAATAATGTTATCAACAATTTGGGCAAAAACGAAACTTGACAACAACACTAGATGATCGTTTTCACGTAAAGTAAAACACGCAGCAAGCAATACCTCCTATGTCACATTCTATCATTTTGATGCTAAAAGCCATTTCAACATTTTGTGCGCTTTTCTCAGTGACCTCACACGCTCCCCTTTAATCTTCAGCAGCTTTTGGGATACAAACAGCCCTATAATGACGGTATAATGAAATGCTGTTCATCTTTTCAATGTCCCTTTTGTAGAAAAGAAAACTTGTTAGAATTTTTTGTTCGGCGTTAAAGCTGACACCATGAAAATCATTTGTCAAGGTTCACAAGGGCTGCAATTCAGTTTCGCTCTATATTGCTCTTGCAAAAAGACCGGGGATTCACCTGTTGTATCTTTATGTTCAATTGGTTGCTAACACGATACTGGACAAAACACCATGCATACGATATGCGCTATTTAGAAATTGCTCAAACGTACGAACGGAATTGATTGATGCATGATATTAAAAACTCTATAGTTTCAGTTTCAGTTTTTACAAGATGACGTTACCGCGCTCGGAATGAATTCCGTATGCATATCATAACACATACACACACACAAAAAGGAAAAAAAAAAAAAAAAAAAGCACCTCTACAGAGTATGCAGAGCCTTACTTTATTAAAATGATCAGCATAATTATGTTGGCTATGTATTGTGTGACGTGTTTGTGTTATGTTTTATTTTCTCCTGTCTGCATATGTTTGTCAGTGTTTATGTTTTGTTTAACTTTTACTTAATTTGTCTTGTATTCTGTATGTCTGTTTCTATCGTTTTGATTGTTTTTATTCTGTACTCGTGTGTAAACTGCATTATTCATCATATTTACATTCATAACTTAATGAGTGAAAAAAAATAATCAAGAAGTATCAACATACAAAAAATGATGTCCATTGCTATATAATCTCCTCTTCTTTAATTTGAATCCATTTTGGACATGTGTGCTGACGTTTCCAGAAAGCAAATCTGAGTCCATGTCTTGATCCACTTCTTCATGAAATATTCATTACTAGTTTTCAGCTTCAGTTTGAGCTTTGTGAAGACAGCGTTTTAGCACTCAAAGTCATATATCCCATATGCAAACACTCCAAAGAAGCTACGTGAAGAAAGAGTTTCAAAAGATTATGACATAAGCCATGAGCCTGTGTAAAACTGCAACACGCTAGCAGGATCCTGAGATTCTAGTTATGTATCCCATGTGTTAATTGTATGTACGTTCACTACTTATGTTTCCCGTGTTTTGATTGTATGTATTTTATATTATTTATGTATTTCATGTGTTCAGTGTATATACTTTTATTGCTTAAGTATTTCGTGTGTTCATTGTATGTCCTTTTATTACTTAGGTATCCCACGTGTTAACTGTATGCATTTTTATTACTTTATGTATCATATGTATTAACTGTATGTGCTTTTATCATTTTATATATTCCCTGTGTAATTGTGTGTAATTTTATTACTTGTGTAACACATGTGTTACTTGTATGTGCTTTTATTATTTTAGGGATCATTTAAAAAATATCTTCTGCCGAGACCTCAGGTAAACCTGAAAGGACCATAAAGTTTTGGGTCAGACTTTCACCTGCCAATACGAGGGAGGTTCCAGAGTTCGTTCTCCGATGAGGCCTCGACTTTTCTCCTCGGGTTGACCGAAGAAACAAACTGAACGTCTAGTCTGTCGCAAGGGGACGAAAAACGAGTCAGACCCATGTGCTTCTGGCTGCATACGTTAAAGATCCCATGGCGGTTGACAATCGTGAAAAGCAAGGCATTTGCCAGGCCGCCCTGGTATAAAACATTGGAGATGCAGATTGGTTTCACAGTTACCTCCTCTTGAATGCCAATAAGCCTTCTTGCCTTTCTGAAGTCTTGGTAAACACTATAATAATGGGTGGCGCCGCACGACGGAGACGCGCCCTTAAACGAGAGAGCTTCCAGAATTTCACATGGAAAATCTACTGTGATTAAAAAAAATGAATATGAATATGAATATGAATATCAATAATTGTATAAACAAGTTATTGCTTAAGTATTCCATGTGTTTACGGCGTGTATTTTATCACTTGTGTATCACATGTGTTAACTGTATGTGTTTTTATCACTTATGTATCCCATATGATAATTGTATGTGTTTTTATCACGTATGTATCATATGTGTTAACTGTGTGTGTTTTTATCACTTATGCATCCCATGTGTTAACTGTGTGTATTTTCATCACTCATGTATCCCATCTGTTAACTGTATTTGTTTTTATCACCTGTGTATCCCATGTGTTAACTGTATGTGTTTTTTATCACATGTGTATCACATAATAATAATAATAATAATAATAATAATAATAATAATAATAATAATAATAATAATATTATTATTATTAATAATAATAATAATAATAATAATAATAATAATAATAATAATAATAATAATTAATAATAATAATTACAATATTTTTATAGCGCAAAGTCTGGAAAAAATCAAATCTAAGCGCTGAACAGACACGCACGTACGCACGCGCACACATGCACGCACACACACACACACACACACACACACACACACACACACACACACACACACACACACACACACACACACACACACACACACACACACATACACACACACACGCATGGCTATAAATGGGGAGAAAGAATAAAAGCAATGGAAAATTATAGAGTGCATATTATATACAATTATATATTACAATGTGACTCCCCTCCGAGTGGAGACAGGCTGCAAAGGGGGTTGAGTGAGGTCAGGATTTTATGCAGAGGAGAAAAGGTGAGTTTTGAGAGCGGACTTGAAGGAGACAATAGTATCATGTGTTAACTGTATGTGTTTTTATCACTTATGTATCCCATGTGTTAACTGTATGTGTTTTTATCACTTATGTATCCCATATGTTAACTGTATGTGTTTTATCACTTATGTATCCCATATGTTAACTGTATGTATTTTATCACTTATGTATCCCATGTGTTAACTGTATGTATTTTATCACTTATGTATCCCATGTGTTAACTGTATGCGTTTTTATCAGTTATGCATCCCATGTGTTAACTGTATGTGCTTTTATCACTTATGTATCCCATGTGTTAACTGTGTGTGTTTTTATCACATATGTATCCCATGTTAACTGTATGTGTTTTTATCACTTATGTATCCCATGTGTTAACTGCATGTACTTTATCACTTATGTATCCCATGTTAACTGCATGTGTTTTTATCACTTGTGTATCCTGTGTGTTAATTGTATGTGTTTTTATCACTTATGTATCCCATGTGTTAATTGTATGTGTTTTTATCACTTATATATTCCATGTGTTAACTGTATATGTTTATATCACTTATGTATCCCATGTGTGAACTGTATGTGTTTTTATCACTTATGTATCCCATGTGTTATCTGTGTGTGTTTTTATCACTTATGTATCCCATGTGTTAACTGTGTGTGTTTTTATCACTTATGTATCCCATGTGTTAACTGTATGTGTTTTTATAACTTATGTATCCCATGTGTTAACTTGTGTGTTTTTATCACTTATGTATCCCATGTGTTATCTGTGTGTGTTTTTATCACTTACGTATACCGTGTGTTAACTGTGTGTGTTTTTATCACATTTGTATCCCATGTGTTAACTGTATGTGTTTTAACCAATTATGTACCTCATGTGTTAACTGTACATGTTTTTATCACTTACATATTTCATGTGTTAACCGTATGCGTTTTTATCAGTTATGCATCCATTGTGTTAACCGTATGTGTTTTTCTCACTTATGTATCCCATGTGTTAACATAATGTGTTTTTATCACTTATATATCCCACGTGTTAACTCTGTGTGCTTTTATTGCTTTGTGTTTTCCATGTGTCAACTTGCATTTTTATGACAGGAAATCATTCATCAGGAAGATTAGGAAAGACAGGCAACATCTATAAGCCATTTTATGAGAAAAGAGAAATCAGAACACTTGTTCACAACATGAAAGCTGGAGGGAAAGAGAACACCAGGTAGACCCAGTGAGAAAATATTGGACGGACTTGCAGGGTTGGCTGAGGACAAAGAGGGTGTAAGATGTGCTTGTGGCAGAAAGAGACAGATACATATGGAGGGCCATGATCGCCAACGCCATGCAGCAGGGCACTTGATGATGCTGACGATGTGTCAACTGTATGTGCTTTTATTACAATATGTTTTCCATGTGTTAATTGTATTGTATTTTTATTGATTATGATTTTTCGTGTGTTCTTGCTTGTGCTTTTATTAATCTGTTAGTTATGGCCTACATATTAGGTATGTCAAACTCACGATTATCAGTCTGTATTACAATTACTCCATCCCACCCACACACACACACATAACATTTTACACGCCCTCACGCCCTTCTGGTTGTTTAATTGTTTTTTTCTCCCTGTATTTATTCTGTTATTCAAAAGACATCGAAGCTTCACGATGGAGAAAGCACATGTCATAGCATAAAAGGAGTCGTGATTTAATTTCCCTCTTTTCCTTTCATCAGCTAACACGATGCTGGGCAATCAGATAAACCATCAACCCCAATCACACGTTGCCTCTCCTTTTCCGCTCTCCTCTCTAATTATATGCCCCTTGGCAATCCTTCTTTTGTTTGTTCCCTGCACCCAGCCGCCATCTTTATGCTATCGTGATTTTGGCTCCAAGAAAAGTCTGGGAGACAGGCTGGGTGCAATGTTTGCATTTAATTTGGAAATATTATCTCGATTTATAAAAAAAGAAATATGCAGACAGACAGATAGATAAACGAACAGACAGACATACAGACAGACAGACAGACAGATAGATAGATAGATAGACAGACATATAGATGGATAGAGAGTAGATAAATGGATAGATAGATTGATGGACAGATACATAGATGTTAGATAGACAGACAGACAAACAGATAGCTAGCTGGCTAGCTAGTTAGATGGATAGATAGACATATAGATAGACAGCGATATATATATATATATATATATATATATAGAGAGAGAGAGAGAGAGGAAGATAGATAGATAGATAGATAGATAGATAGATAGATAGATAGATATATATAGATAGATAGATAGAAAACTATAGAGAAAGTAGATAAACGGATATATAAATAGATGGAGCGATATATAGATATATGTTAGATATATAGACAGATAGATAGACAGACAAACAGACAGTCAGACAGACTATATATATATATATATATATATATATATATATATATATAGAGAGAGAGAGAGAGAGAGAGATAGTTAGATAGATATATAGATAGATAGATAGATAGATATATAGATAGATAGATAGATAGATAGATAGATAGACATACATTTAGAAAGACAGGCAAATAGACATACATATAGATATATGGATAGATAGATAGATAGATAGATAGATAGATAGATAGATAGATTGATAGACAGATAGATAGATAGATATATAAATAGATAGATAGATAGATAGATAGATAGATACAGAGACAGATAGATAGATAGATAAATAGATAGGTAGGTAGATAGATAGATAGATAGATAGATAGATAGATAGATAGATAGATAGATAGATAGATTGACAGATACATAGATACACAGATACATAGATGCACAGATACATAGATCTATATGTAGACAGCTTAATGAGGAAGACAATCCAATTTAGATAAGAAAGTCAGAATCTTGACTGAAGAATGTGGTTTTGGTATATCACTTAAAAATCAGCCTTGTTTAGCAGCAAAGCACGATATTATATGTATTTTATCATTTTTGTTTTATTTTTAATGAACATTATATTGTTTTACTCTCTAAATGCATCCATTTGATTAGCCGAAACACAACACCAATAGAGTAGAAAAAAATTAAAACAAAAATAGCTGTATTTCTGTATAACATAAAACGTTTCAGGTAATGAAATTTGTATCAAAAACTATTTTTGGTTTCGTTTAACTTCTTTTTTTGTTGTTGCTGTGTCCCCTAAATCCCTCACGTATACATATCATCCGGGAAAAGGACAGATTATTTTCTTCTGTCATCTGATCTGCTCTCGGAAACTTCATGATGAATGCGAGGTACGTGAGCATGGAAAAATGAATTCAATCATTTATGTGGGGAAATTCAGACTCTCTCTCTTCCCCTATTTTGACATTTTCAAAATAGGCGGAGAGAGAGAAAGAAGAGAAGAAGAGAGAGAAGGAGAGAGAGAGAGAGAAGAGAGAGAGAAGAGAGAGAGAGAGAGAGAGAGAGAGGTGAGAGAGAGAGAGAGGAGGGAGAGATTCGATTCCCTATTTATCTACTGCGGCGATTGATGTCTTTGATATCTAATTGTTGATACCTTTCAGTTGAAACAGCATCCAAAGTTACCACTTCTGTTGTCATGTATCGCGTCAGGTATTGTCAAAGTCTGATTTCTGGCTTACAGCTTATCTTTTTCATCTGTCACTTGCCTGCAGCGCATCCCGAATTCTGCATCCTGTTTTGTCCTTCTTGGAAAGAAGCACACACGTTTACCCTTCATCGATTATCAGTTACTCAAAAGAATCTCATACAAAATCCATAGGTTTTGCTACGAGAGCAGTGAATGTTTTGTGCCTGCTTATCTCCCCGATCACCTCCAAATGTACGCATCTCCCCGACCTCTCCATTCTGCTTCTTCCAGGTTCTCTCTACTCTGACTGTCTCCCTACTCTCCTCCCATTCATCACTGACATAATCAACACTTCTCTTCAAACTGGAAATGTCCCAGATTCTTTCAAGTCTGCTATTGTTCACCCTCTCCTCAAGAAATACAATTTAGACCCAAATGAACTGAAAAATTACCGACCTATTTCTAATCTCTCTTTCTTGTCAAAACTCATCGAAAAAGTTGTCCTCAACCAGCTGAACTCTTACCTGTCTGCCAACAATCTCCTCAATCCTTTCCAGTCAGCTAACCGCCAGTGCCATAGCACTGAAACTGCCTTGCTACACATTCTCAACAATTTCCTCCTTGCAACTGATACTGGCAAAGTCTCTCTCCTCACACTCCTTGATCTGTCTGCAGCCTTTGATACCATTGATCATGGTATTCTCCTTTCTAGACTTCATCATACTTTTGGCATCTCTGACATTGCTCTCTCCTGGTTCACTTCATATCTATCACACAGAAAACAAACTATGCTCATTAATGGCACTTACTCTCAACCTGCATACCTGACCTGTGGTGTTCCAAAAGGATCTGTCCTTGGCCCTGTTCTTTTCACTCTTTACACCTCCCTCCTGTCTACCATCATCAACTCCCACTCTATAAAACACCACTTCTATGCTGATGACACCCAACTTCTAGACAGTGACACACCAGACAATATACAGCGCCTCTTGACTCGCACCACTGAGTGTTACTCGGACATTAAGAACTGGATGACGTTCAACAAACTTCAGCTTAATGACGACAAGACAGAAGCTATCCTCATTGGCACCCGTCAGAAACTTTCTCAGCTGCCTCCTCTTTCTCTCCCATTATGTAACACATCAGTCCCAATTTCTGATTCAGCTAAAAACCTTGGTGTCTGCATTGACTCTACCCTCTCCATGAACAACTTTGTTTCTCAAACTGCCAGATCTTGCTACTATCACCTCCATCGTATTAGCCTGATCAGGAAGTATCTCTCTGTCGAAACAACTGCAAAACTCGTTCTCTCCTTCATAATGTCTCGCATTGACTATTGCAATTCACTCCTGTCTGATCTTCCTGCCTCCACCATTCACATCCTGCAGCGCATTCAAAACAATGCTGCACGCCTTGTACTAAAAAAGAAAAAAGCTGGCACAATTTCACTGGCTCCCTGTATCAAAAGTGCATACAGTACAAACTAGACATCATGTGCTACTAAAGCTTCAATAACGCAGCCCCCGATTACCTGTCAAGCCTACTTGAGATCTATGTTCCCTCACGTACCCTCCGCTCTGCCTCCGATCCTCTGACTTTTCGCTTTCCACGCACTAAGCTCAATACCTATGGTCCACGAGCCTTCTCTGTTTCTGGTCCACTTTCCTGGAACAAACTTTCTCTCTCTGTCCGTCAGCAACCTACTTTTGTCTCCTTCAAGTCCGCTCTCAAAACTCACCTTTTCTCCTCTGCATAAAATCCTGACCTCACTCAATCCCCTTTGCAGTCTGTCTCCACTCGGAGGAGAATCACATTGTAATATATAATTGTATATAATATGCTCTCTATTATTTTCCATTGCTTTTATTCTTTCTCCCCATTTTAGCCGTGTGAGTGTGCGTGTGTGTGTGTGTGTGTGTGTGTGTGTGTGTGTGTGTGTGTGTGTGTGTGTGTGTGTGTGTGTGTGTGTGTGTGTGTGTGTGTGTGTGTGTGTGTGTGTGTGTGCGTGCGTGCGTGTGTGTCTGTTTTAGCGCTTAGATTTGATTTTATCAAGATTTTGCGCTATACAAATAAAGTATTGTATTGTATTGTATTGTATTGTATTGTATTGTATTTATTGTATTGTATTGTATATGTAAGAGTGGCAGAATGATTCAGACGCTCACCTGCCAATAACTAAACACGAAACTCCAGGGTGTTTCATCTTGAAGTCTTGACTTTTTCCCTCAGGTTGACTGGAAAGTCAAATTGAACGTCAAGTCCTTCCGATGGGAACAAAAAACTGAGTGGCCCCGTGTGTTTCTTGCCTATACACATTTAAGATCCCATAGAAGCTGTAAATCGTCAAGAGCAGGGCTTTCTCCCGGCTGCCCAGGTATAAAATATTTGTACATAAAAAAACGTAAAAATGACACGAAAGTACAATATTCATTACAACAGACATTGAAGAAAAAACCCTACACAAAAGAAAACAACAGAAATTAAAAACACTGACAATAATGACTTTTCAAACGTAATTCACAACACAGACACAATACAATGAAAAAATGAGCAGCATCTATCTGTCTATCTATCTATCTATCTATCTATTTATCTATCTATCTATCTATCTATCTATCTATATATCTATCGATCTATCTATCTATCTATCTATTTATATATCTATCTATCTATTTATCTATCTATCTATCTATCTACCTAACTATCTATCTATCTATCTATATATATATATATATATATATATATATATATATTTACATATCTATCTATCTATATATCTATATATCTATCTATCTATCTATCTATCTATCTATCTATCAATCTATTGATCGATCTATCTATCTATCTACCTACATGTGAGTGCGTATGTAATGACACCACTCGCACACCACACACACACACCACACACACACACACACAACACACACACACACAAACACACAAACACACACACACACACACACACAACACCACACAAACACACACACACACCACACACACTCTCTACACTCACACACACACACACACACACACACACACACACACACACACACACACACACACACACACACACACACAACACACACACACACACACACACACACACACACACACACACACGCGAGCGCGCGCGCGCACACACACACAACACACACATGCAAACACATACGCACGCCACATACATTTACACCTAGGGACCCTGCTTGTAAAACTTAAAAGGACTTCCATAAAATACTATTAACCAGGTAAAAATGAAAGTCACTAGCCATCATCAGCGCAGAACGCATATTGGATTTTTCACAAATGTAATCCTACCTGAGCTGGCATCTGGGGATATTACTCTTCTTCAACTTTCCTAACTTTTTCTGACAACGAAATTATCACAACTGGCTGTAGGGATGGCACCATGACGCCTCCTCTGTGTGCATTAGTTTATACTTATCTCCCTCAGTCTATGTCTATGTCTATGTCTCTGTCTGTTTCTCTGTTTCTTTCTCTCTCTCTGCTTCACTCTCTCGTCTCAGTCTGTCTGTCTCTCAGTCTGTCCTGTCTGTCTGTCTCTCTCTCTCTCTCTCTCTCTCTTTCTCTTTCTCTTTCTCTTTCTTTCTCTCTATCTTTCTTTTTTGTTTCGCTCCCCTATGTCTCCATCTGTCTGTCTGTCTATCTGTCTGTCTGTCTCTCTCTCTTTCTTTATCTCTGTCTCTGTCTCTCTCTCTCTCTCTCTTCCTCTCTCTCTCTCCCTCTCTCTCCTCTCTTTCTCTGTATATGTGCAGGCGTGAGTGTGTGTGAGTATGTGTATGTCTGTGTATTTTGTTAAGTGTGTATTGTGTGTTTTGTGTGTGTCTCTGTGTGTGAGACAGGAAGAGAGTGCCCGTGTGAGTGAGTGAGTGTGTATGTGTTTGTTCGTTCATTCTTTAATTTAACGTCTTTTCACTTCTGTCTGTCTGTCTGTCTGTCTCCTCTCTCTCTCTCTCTCTCTCTCTCTCTCTTCTCTCTCTCTCTCTCTCTCTCTCTCTCTCTCTCTCTCTCTCTCTCTTCTCTCTCTCTCTCTCTTCTCTCTCTCTTTCTCTTTTCCTCAATGTGTCTCGGTATGTGTTTCTGTCTCTCTGTCCTTCTGTGTGTGTGTGTGGGTGTGTGTGTGGTGTGGGGTGTGTGTGTGTGTGTGTGTGTGTGTGTGTGTGTGTGTGTGTGTGTGTGTGTGTGTGGTGTGTGTGTGTGTGAGTTGTGTGTATTTTGTGCGCTGAGTGCGTGCGCGTAAGTGCGTGCGTGCATGCGCGTGCGTGCGGCGTGCGTGCACGCGCGCGCGCGCGTGTGTGTATGTGTTGTGTGTATATGTGTGGACACATTTGTGTGGAAGTGACCTTTTTCTTTTGATAAAATAGGCTGACATTTTCTAGAGAGACCAAGTCGCCTGAATGTGAGAAATGGTGGGCGCCACAATTTGCGAAGAGCTGTCTGGAAAAATCAGCATACATTTCACATACAAAAATTATCGCGACGAAAAAGGTAAACAGACACACACACACACACACACACACACACACACACACACACACACCACACACACACACACACACACACACACACACACACACACATCACTCACACTTAACACACACACACACACACACACACACACACACACACACTACACACAACACACACACAAGGACAGAGAGACAGAAACACATACCGAGACACATTGAGGGGAAAGAGAGAAGAGAGAGAGAGAGAGAGAAGAGAGAGAGAGAGAGAGAGAGAGAGAGAGAGAGAGAAGAGAGAGAGAGAGAAGAGAGACAGAGAGAGAGAAGAGACAGAGACAAAGACAGAGACACAAGAGACAAAGACAGAGACAGAGACAGAGAGAGAGAGAGATGTCTTATCAATCATCGGATTGAGGACAATCCATAATCGCAGTTTTATTGCATTGATATAGGTTTTGAGTCACTATGCACTTTCATCAGTATAGATTATGGTCGAGGAATGGATATGAAAACTGCATTAATGTCCTCATGCCATTACCCTCAAAAATAAAATGTGTGTTCTTGTTCATGTGCTTTACTCCATTTGTTTGTTTGTAAATATGTGTCTCCCTCTCCACGTCTCTGACTCTCTTTATTTCTGTCACAGACTCGCTGTCTCCAACTTTCTATTCCTCCCTCCCCCCCCCCCCCCCACCTCTCAGTGTCCTTCCAGCCTTTTTTCTCTCCCTTAAAAATAACTGTATCCTGTTAGGGGGCGGGAACAAACCAATATAAATCTCATCTAGACAGATAATTTTATCTATGAACATAATATTAACCCTTTGATTCATGAACCTTGTCCACCATCATCATGCATTACCAATCATGCTAGAAAAAAACGTAACTCTGATTCCCTCATCCCATCCACCAGCTTCCTACAGGAAGCTGGTAGATGGGGTGAGGGAGTCAAAGGGTTAAGTTTTTGCAGTTGGTATATAAGGTGCGGTAGTAAAAGGGTTAAATGACAATGATTGGTAATGCCATGCGTATATTATTTTTTATAGCGGAGACATTCTTTGAGTGAGCTCATGATGTAAAAGAGCCATACGTATTTCTTGTTTAATACCCTCTTAAATAAAACCTGTTCTTGTTCTTTTTTCCAAAACAAGTGTGACTGCCTGCGTTCAAGCAAACAGGGACCAGAAAAAAAACAAAAAAACAAAAAAAACACGAAAACAGAATCAGAACGAGTATTTAATACAGCAAGACAAGACAGGTGCAAATTTTCGGCCAACTGGCCTTTGTCAAACGTAAGATCACAAACAAACAAACACCAGATGCAAAAATATGGAGAAAAAGACCGACAGTGGATAAAGCGGCAGGGAAGTTTCAGCCTTTTTCTCCTAATGTTTGTATCTGGTGTTTGTTTGTAATCTTACGCTTGACAAAGGCCTGTTGGCTGAAAATGTGCGCCTGTCTTGTCTTGTTGTATTAGATGCGCGTTCTTATTCATTTTTTGTTATTTTTTTTTCTTTTTCTGGTTATTGTTCTTTCTGTTGTTGTTCTCTGCCTGGTTCTGTTTCCAATGTGATTAATCTTGATCTCATTTTCCAACCTCTCTATTACACTCCATCTCATTTTCTATCTTCTGCATTACCACACACTGGTACATCAATCATGTTGAACGTATATTGTTGTTGCTGTTATTGGACTCGTTTTGTGCAATTCCTGCTTTCACGTGAGGTTGGGTGTAAAAAAGAAGTGTTTGCTTATTGTGTTAACCAGATCGATAATATACAAAAAAAAAAAAAACGTTTCTTGTTCAGCTCCTGGTCAGGCCATACTTTAATAATTCTTGTCCCTCACTTTCAGATAAAAATAATAATATGGAGGAAAGGCTAGTTACGGTCTGATAAAATGGCTTTTTAGCTAAAATGCATTGAGTTAAACTTTATATATGTTCCCTTGGTCCCATTCTTACCCACTGGACGAGGCGGCAGGGAAGTTTTTAGTCCCGTTTTTATTATCCATTGTTTGGTGTTTGTGATCTGTTTGTGACCGTGCGTTCGCGCCTGACAAAGGCTAGTTGGCCGAACATTTGCGCTTGTTTTGTTTTATTTTGTTGGATACGCGCTTATATTGGTTTTCTTGTTCTTCTGGTTCCGGTTTATATATGTGTTCAATATATATTGTAAAACGAAATACATCAAACAACCATTGCGGCTGGATGGGGTGTAGCATTTGTTGTGTGGGACTACTAACTGGCGGGTGCGCATGGATATATATGTTCCCTCATACATGGATGTATTAATATATAGTTGCATTAATAACATAGTAGACAGACATTTGTAACACAGCTCACACCTTCCAAATAGTGGAATATGCAGCCCACCTGCCAAAAACGCCAGAAACTCAGGTTTGATTCACGGATCGGCAAATATTTTTTCTCCACAACTTTCCATTTCCCTTCCCCCTCCCACTCACACACCAGACCTTGGGCGCTTCAGCGGTTGCCTATGTGCCAGTCATGTGTATGCTGAATGAGACAGAAAATTTGAAGTTTCTTGCGCGGCACGCATTTAGACACGTTAAAAATCTTACCATAATATAGGACATGTTACTGGCAATGTTCGTTCGAAAAAGAGAAGCTATCTTCACAGATTGAAGAGAAATTTGCGAATCCAGAAGAAAAAATGTGAAAAGAAAAATGGTGGAGCTGCACTGAAGTGATATCCACAACAGTAGCAGTCCGAAGATTATAAATTCATTGTGAAAAAGTAAAAGAGATAACACAAACTGAGAAAAAGACCACCCAAATCAAACGAAACGAAACCAAACGAAGCGAAACAAAACGAAGCCAAACGAAACCAAAGGAAAGGTAAGGAAAGGAAAGGAAACCAAACCAAACCAAACCAAACCAAACCAAAGAAACTGAAACCAAACCAAACCAAACCAAACCAAACCAAACCAAACCAAACCAAACCAAACCAAACCAAACCAAACCAAAACGAAGAACAAACCTCAAATTGACCAAAATATCATGATATCACCAGTAACATCAGCACCAGCTGCGCGTAATGTTCCTTGACGTACATGTACTCACCGAATCCACCATTGCTGTTTTGGAATTCTATTACATTATATATGTGTTGTAGGACATAATGGAGAATCCTCCCTTGTGGTGATCTCTTCTTTAGCAATGTCTTGTAAACATACTGGTAAGACAGAAAACACACACTCATTATATCCTTTCATTTCCGACCTATCACCAGCTTCATCCTTACTCCTTTGATTCCTAACCTATCACCAGCTGCAATACCTTATCTTTGATTCCTTAACCTATCCACCAGCTGCAATACCATAATCCTTTTGATTCCCTGAACCTATCCACCAGCTGTGAATACCTTAATCCTTTGATTACCTTGAACCTATCCACCAGCTGCTAATACTAATCCTTTGTTTCCATTGAATCTATCCACCTGCTGAAATACCTTAATCCTTGATTCCTGAACCTATCCACCAGCTGCAATACTGTAATCTTGTTTCTCATGAACTATCCACCAGCTGCAGAGATACTAAAATTTACACATCCCCATAATAGAATTCATGTCAACACTAACCCTTCTGCAGGAAGAGACAAAGAATACACAATCTAAAGTATAATGCATTCAAGCGCTGATACAATCAATAACACAATGAAAACAACAATGTCAGTAGAGCATGAGTGGAACATCAACACAGCAAACAAACAAGCACTAACAATGGAATTGCAACAAAGTAATAACTGTGAACTTTATGATGTAACAATTGTAAATATCAACACAGAAAATAATAAATAAATTAAAAAAAATAATACATACATACATACATGATGCACACATAATAAATAGATAAATAAACAAACATGAATAAATAATAAATAATTGAATGAATAAACAGATAAATAAACAAATTAACAAAGACAGAAATAAAGAAAGAAAGATAGAAAGAAAGAAAGAAAGGAAAGAAAGAAAGAAAGAAAGAAAGAAAGAAAGAAAGAAAGCAGAGAAAACATCAAGAGCAATCAATGGAAGGGTGGGAGAGACATGTGAAGTAGTGCCATGATGAAAACAGACAAACCATAACACAAGCAGCCTCAACGAAGCATTAAGATGAGCAGCAAACAGGTCAGTTTTTGTTGCAGGCTGAATTTATGCTCCACACGTCAGGTCTTGAGTCAACGGCTGTATTGAAAGAAAAAAAACCAAAGAAAGAAACGAACGAAGGAACGAAGGAACGAACGAGTGTACGAACGAACAAACGAATCAACTGACCAACCAACAAACGAACCATCCAACCAATCAACCAACCAACCGACCACAACCAACCAACCAACCAACTAACCAACCAACCAACCAACCAACCAATCAACCAACCAACCAACCAACCAACCAACCACCAACAAACCAACCAACCAACTAACCAACCAAACAACCAACCAACCAGCCAACCAACCAGCCAACCAACCAACTAACCTACCAACAACCAATCAAGCACTCAAAGAAAGAAAGAAAGAAACAAACAAACAAACAACAAACAAAAATGAAAGAAAGAAAGAAAAAAAAAGAAAGAAACAAACAAACAAAAACGACATGCGAAAGCAGAAGTAAAGCAAACAAAAGCCAAAGAATAAACAAATTCAAGAATGCAAAAGCTTGGTGGTAATCTTCGTGCATTTGCGTTTCTGAACAAGTTTACTCAATCGCAAATTTAACAGCAAACAACAATTTTAGTAGTTACTCGTAAAATCAATAACGAAAAACACACTTGATTACAGTCTGTTTCAAATTTGCTCCTAAACAACAACAAAACAAGAACTACTAAGAGAAGAAGAAGAAGAAGAAAAAAGAAGAAGAAGAAGAAGAAGAAGAAGAAGAAGAAGAAGAAGAAGAAGAAGAAGAAGAAGAAGAAGAAGAAGAAGAAGAAGAAGAAGAAGAAGAAGAAGAAGAAGAAGAAGAAGAAGAAGAAGAAGAAGAAGAAGAAGAAGAAGAAGATCAACAACAAAACAACAACAACAACAACAACAACAACAACAACAAAAAACAACAACAACAACGGTGGCGACGACTACGAAGATAAAAAAAGATAAAAACAACGAAACGTCAAACCTTGCTGATCCCAGTCATCTGAAATAGCTACTTTACCATTGTGCTTAATGTATAATCAAGAATTAATATGGTGTGATTATCATTCACAGAAAGGGTCAAAATCGTTACCGTTACATGTCGTGTACAGACAACATCAACACGCACACACACACACAGAGGATCGATCTGTATCCTTCTTTCACATGACTTTACCAGAAAGGAAATAGAACGACGAAAGCAGAAACAGCCAAACAAACCTTCAAAAAAATCTTTATAAACGAGATCAGCGACTTCCATGTTTAGACAAATGACGATACAATCTGTCGCACAAAACAGGTCATTTGCTGCAGACCTGTCCAAACTGGCAAGACAAAAAGAGAGAACAAACAACACTGGACATTGAGTGCTGGATTTTACAGCACAGTCGCAGAAAACAAACAAACAAACAAAAACAAAAAAACAGAGGAGGAAAGCTATGGCATATCAGCAACGTGTTCAATGGTGATAGATGTTTCTTAAACTGGATTCCTGATCAGCACAAAGGTTTTTGTTGTTGTTGTTGTTGTTGTTGTTGTTTTTCAGCATCAGAGACAACATAAAAAAGCAAATTGGAAGAGAAGGAATCGATTTCAGTCGAAGCAATCCAAGTCTGTGTGTCTGTTTATTTCCAAGTGATAGTTTCTATTAAACATGTTTCCTAATCCTGAGCTTATGGCTTAAGACCACCACCGGGCCATCACATTTTCATAATGACAAAACAGCTTTAGTTGGAAAAGAAAAAAAACAAACAAATAAACTAAACCTGAACTCGAACTGACCAAGATTCAGTTTACACACATCCAATAACAATCGAGACATGATAATCATGATATCGAAAATGCGTTAAAACTTATTTTCATTACGTTTATCCACGTAGAAAGTAGCACGATTGTTGCATTTTACATTGCGATAAGTCATCATTAGATTATACATAATGCTCAATAGTAGGCATAGCCTGTAATCAACCTAACAGTCTCAGCTTTAATTCATCACGATGGCGCTTCTGTACTCGGACTAAATTCTGCATGTGCTGGCTTTGCAAATAACATGTGATAGATGAAATCTAAAATAACCATGTCATAAACAGCACGAGTACACGTGGACCTATATGCTGGCAATGACTTGAGGGCGTTTGGTTTCTGTTTCTATCTTTGTATCAATCTGTCGATGAAACAACTGGGTTACATTCTAGTGAAATGTACCTCTTCCCGTGTGGTATCCTGTGATGTCAGAAATAGATAGAGAGACAGACAGAAAGAGAGATTGAAAGACAGATAGACAGAGAGACAAACACACAGACAGGCAAGCAGATATAGATAGATAGATAGACAGACAGGCAGATAGATAGACAGATAGATAGATAGATAGATCGATAGATATGTAGATAGATAGATATATATATATAGATAGACAGATAGATAATTAGATAGATAAATAGATAGATAGATAGATAGATAGATAGATAGATAGATAGATAGATAGATAGATAGATAGATAGATAAAGAGATAAAGAGATACATAAACAAATAAGCAAATACATAAATAAACACTGCCTAAAATGGAACAGGAAAATGACTGCAAGGGGCTGACAATTTCAGAGATCTATGAGCAAACAAAACAAAACATTTTGCAGTGGTGAACGCAATACTTTTTAATAACGTTTGTTCTCATCCATCATTGATCTCTATTGAGTACGACAACATGTAATCACCCAAACTGCCAATTATTATTTTGCTTGCATGCTTGTATAGGAAGCCAGCTTCAGACGAGACGTAGCCCTGAGGAGTTTGTGTGTTGCAAGGAGCTGATACTCGTAGCGAGAGCTTTTTGGGAAACTAATATTTTGCTTTGATGGTGGACAGTGGGCGAACAGAGCACAACGCAAAGCTCAAAATTGATTAACTTGATATATGATACCAAGCTAGACCTCTAAGACAAGCCGTTTTTAGTAAGTTGACATAGTTATCAATGATTTCATGAGTTTTTGATATCGCATTTACGTAATCCTCCTCCTTCTCCTTCTCCTCCTCTCTATCAATGGGAATAAATGTATGAGAGACTTAGAACCTTTCAATATTTTTTCCCCAAATATAGACAATGGAGAATGGATTAATTTAAGAGAAATACGTATTTTCTCTGAAACTGGTTTCTTCGGTGTCAATCTAATTGTTTTCTATCCGATACAATTATCCAGAAAATACAATTAAGTGATGTTTTCAAGTGGTGTTATGGTTCTGTGAAGGTAAATGTTTTGTTGGTTGGAAACGCTGTTGCTGGAACTGGTGATTTTATTCATTTGGAAAACCATGAAACTCAAGCAATCAACATGATGCTTTAGTTCCTGAAACGAACTACTGACTGATAGGTTGTAGGTTCAAATCTCATCAGTCATTGCAAGATGTATCGCCCCAAACCGGCTCCTATCCAGGGTTGAGTGTATCAAAAGCTCATGGGGAAGCCTGGACCACACACTCAGGACCTCATGCACTTCATGTAAGCATGGTTGATGGTGTTGTACAAATGTTTTCACTAACACTGCAGTCGTCTGTATTTTTTTGGTCCTAGTTGATACTAGCATATTTTATAATAATATGACACAGATTCAAGACATTTATAACAATACAATACAATGCAATACTTTATTTGTATAGCGCGAAATCTTGGTAAAATCAAATCTAAGCGCTAAAACAGACACACAGCACGCACGCACACACACAACACACACACACACACACACACATACACACATACACACACACACACACACACACACACACACACACACACACACACACACACACACACACGCACACACACACGGCTAAATGGGGAGAAAGAATAAAAGCAATGGAAAATTTAGAGAGCATATTATATACAATTATATATTACATCATGCCTAGCATCCCCATCGTCCTCCATACAATTATAACACTGTTAAGTTTTGTCCCAGATTATGTGGCCATTTGTATGGCAAATGAAATGAGACATAAAAAATTGCATTGTGAAACTCCACATGTGTCTGTACCTGGTTAGTGTGTTGAATACATGTGTATGTAGATATGTAGAGCAAATCGTATAAACACTCCACAATAGAAATGAATCCACAACATCGAGCAAATAATATAAAACGCACCACAATAGAAATGAATCCACAACATCGAGCAAATAATATAAAACGCACCACAATAGAAATGAATCCACAACATCGAGCAAATAATATAAAACACACCACAGTAGAAAGGAATCCACAACATCAACAGATATGGTGAAAGGAAGAGCAAAATCCCCTATTTTGTCACTAGTCAAACGTAAAGATAAGGTAGACATCCTTTGTGGAAAATGTCGAGTTCCTGTATGGAATCCACCATGCCTGACGAGCTGTACTCGTGGTCTAAACAAACGTAGCAGTAATAATAACACAGTATCAGTATCAAATGAAACTCCCTGTTCAAAGCCTAGAGTGTGGAATACAATGGCATCTTTGGAACCCTGTTACCTGTACCCGCAAGAATAGAACAGTGAACAGTGTAATAAGACAAGCACACCCTGTGAGCTCCCGCCTTTGGAAACAATGACTAAAAAGTGCTGGAGGTGTCCTGCTGTCCTCCCTGCTCTCTGGCCAGATCCACTCAAGCTACAGCCATCTCTGACCAACACGGTTCTTCCGAGTCAATGTCCATGAATGAAGACGGTGACAGTGGTCATTTCACGCCCGGTTAGACGTGAAAGATAACGGTTCAACAGGTCTTTAACAACAGCCGTGGCTTTCAGAGACAAAACATAATTGGTCGCATATGGCGCACCCTGAGCTTGTTGGAGAGAGGGAAACGAAGCCACGTATTGGCTTTTCTACTTTGTGTATTGGTTATAGTGGCTTCCCTCTTGTTTTCAGAAATGTCCTTTGGATTGAGCTAAAAGAAAATGGCAATTCTGTAAAAAACCAGACAGTATTCTTTTGGACAATGTGGGAGTATGATATTGTACTGTATTATATTGTTTCATCATAAGGGTTTGGCTTTTTCCTCTGTGAAGTAAAGGTAATATTCAAGAAACAGCACGCTACTACACTGTGATACGGACGTGTATTTTTGTTAGGATAAGAAAAATGACTGCCAGTATTGTGTCGTACTTTGAAGGATAGTACATGCAGGTACTCATCCTCAACTGCAACTGGATTAAAGGAGCGTTGCCACCTTGTAATGGTAAAAACAAAGAACAAATAACCCCCCCAAAAAAGGGAAATTAGCAACAACAACAACACCAACACCACCACCAACAACAACAACAACAACAACAGCAACAATTACAACAACAACGAAGTTTTTATTCGACACAATTAAAGTGACTGATATAAAACAACACAAACGAAACACAAAGTTCACTACAGACTTAGCTGTGGACGAAATGAGCGGGATGGGCAAAAGGAAATGTCCTTGGTGATCCTCTGAAGTTGCCCTGCTAGCCAGCCCTAATTTCTTCCACAACGAAGGTCTGTGTCCCCAAAGACAGCTGATGGTCTTTTGATTTTACGCAGAACTCCTCGGTATGGGAATGTGTGTATTTCCTTTTTGATGTAATGAGGAACAACAATTTTATTACCATGTGTAATCTTTTAGTTGTTTGCATGTGTGTTGTACACTGCACCTCCATTTCGTGTCATTCTAGGAAACAAAACAACACAAAACAAAAGTCAACTAAAAACAAACAAAAACAAAAACAAACAAGCAAGCAAGCAAGCAAGCAAGCAAACAAACAAACAAAACCAACCAACCAAACCAATCAACCAGCCAACCAACCAACAACCAACCAACCAACCAACCAACCAACCAACC
>CM060310.1:84578024-84585524 GCA_030674185.1 Monoplex corrugatus | reverse complement strand
TGTTCTGAATTTTCAGCCCACAGCAGCAGAAGGCTCACCCGACTTATTGTACCTTTTGTCAGAGCGGGTCACATATGCCACTGGCCACCATTATTTTGCTTCTTCCTGGGACTCAGTCATTTCCTTCCGTTTCCTAGTTTTTATCATTAAGGAACAGGTAAAGGTTGTATTACTTAAACGCAATATCAGAAAGAGTAAAGAAGTAAAGCCAGTGTCTCGTGCCAGGTATTTTAAAAAAATCGTTATTAATGCCTGTTGCTTAGCGGTATCAAGGAAAAGCTACTGGTGGCAGACGATGTTGTTTTGGAATACAAATTGTTAGTACAATCATTTGTTTTTTGTTTTTGCTTTCAACATTATGGCCTTTACTTAAAATCTTCCATCATACTTATTTCACAGGTACAACAAGCAGGTTGTTATTGATTTACTAACGACAAGGTTTTGGATGACGAAACATGTGTCATACTTTCCGTTTCACTTTTTTTTCTTCTTTTTTTTTGATCAAGATAACATCTTTATGCTCGGAATTAATTCAACATGCATTGACATCAAGGTTCCCATGTGATTGACAAGAAATGAAATGATCGTGGCACACACCATAAACCTGCACATATGGCTAACATACTGGCGAGGTTTTGAAGTTCTATCTAGTGTATGGGATCTGCCTTTCCCTGTATCTTTTTTGTGACCGAAACAAGTTAGGTTCTATGGCAGTGAAATATGTATCTATCTATCTTATCTATCTATCTTATCTATCTATCTATCTATCTATCTATCTATCTATCTATCTATCTATCTATCTATCTATTTATCTATCGATCTATCTATCTATCTATCGATCTATCTATCTGTCTATCGATCTGTCTATCGATCTATCTATCTATCTATATGTCTATCTATCTATCTATATGTCTATCTATCTATCTTATCTCTCTATCTATCTATCTATATATCTATCTATTTATTTACCTTTCTATAAAAATATTCACGTGCTCATTTTTTTTTGCTTTCGAATTCCATCGTGTGTGTTTCAGTCCCTGGGAAATATAAATGTGTCCTTTCTTCCTTCCTATTTCATTTCTTTCCTAATTTGGGGAATGATGTTATGAATGTCAACTAAATAATCCTGAATTCACGAGCCAACTCAATAGCAACTGAATTTTAAACCTCTGTGTTCAAGTCGATTTTAATGCATACTATTATTGATAATAAAACTCCTTCAGATTTAAAGGGGAATGACCTCTCTGACAAACAAAGGATGAATATGCAAACAAACAGACAAACAAACAACACAAAGAGAGAAGAAAAACCATACACAGCACATATACACACATGCACACACACACACACACACACACACACTCCACACAAACATATACAAATCACTTTCTGTCTCTTTATGTGTGTGTGTGTGTGTGTGTGTGTGTGTGTGTGTGTGTGTGTGTGTGTGTGTGTGTGTGTGTGTGTGTGTGTGTGTGTGTGTGTGAGTGTGTGTGTGTGTGTGTTTCTCTCCATCTCTCTCTCTTTCCCTATATATGTATATGTATATTATATTATATTTATTTATGTGTGTGTGTGTGTGTGTGTGTGTGTGTGTGTGTGTGTGTGTGTGTGTGTGTGTGTGTGTGTGTGTTTGTGTGTGTGTGTGTGTGTGTGTGTGTGTGTGTGTGTGTGTGTGTGTGTGTGTTTGTGCGCGTACACGGAGATGATTATTTCACGTTTATAGACATATTTCTAGATATATACAGACATAAAATTCACGTGATAGGCAGGACCTTAAAGCTTAAAGAACTCACATTGTGTATTTTATTTGCAAGGCTTCTGCCTTATGCCATAATTATTCTGAATCATTCTCCACCATGCGGCATATTTATCATCAGAACATATAGTATATATTCCTAGCACAAAGACATTATCGTAAGAAACTGAAAAGCTGAAAGGATCGTAAACATGGCCAGATCATCCTGGTGAATCTATGCGAGTCATGTTCAGCTGTTCATTAATTTTTATTATGATATTTGAATTAATAACGTTTGTAATGAGCTTCCAGAGTCTGGCAGCGTAGGAGCGGACCTGTTCCCGGCCCCAGACTTAACGTGATGTGCAGTACTAAAGACTTTCGTACCAGAAGGTCAGTGACTTGCCATAACCTTCACATGAGACAGGCTACTTCCCTGCCTGATGATAAAAGTTGGTTTTCAGTCTCGACACGTATGAAGTTTTCATAACTGTTTTTGATCATTTAGCTGTAGCTTATTCTGTCTTTTTTCATTCTTTCTTTTCTTTTTTAAAGTAACGATTATCACTATCGGGAGGAGTTCAAGGTCTCTGTTTGTGTCTGAATGCATTTGTTTGTAAATGTTTTGCTTTGTTTTCTGTTCTGTTCTTTTCTATTCTTATCTTTTGCATACTTTACTTTTTTCTTTCTTTCTTTCTTTCTTTCTTTCTTTCTTTCTTTCTTTCTCTCTTTCTTCTTTTCTTTTTCTTTCTTTCTTTTCTTCTTCCTCCTTTCTTCTTTCTTTCTTTTTCTTTTCTTTCTGTTTGTTCTTTCTCTGTCTTTTTCCCTCTGTCTCTTGTCTTCTCTGTCTCTATGTCTCTGTTTCTGTCTTTGTCTCTGTCTGTCTATCCGTCTGACTGATCTGTCTGTCTCTCTATCCTGTGTGTCTGTTTGCCTACCTCCGTCCCTCTCTCCCTCCCTCCCTCTCTCTGTTTCTCTTTTTTTTTTCTCTTTTTTTCCAGCTCTAACCAGCTGCGTGTCACTGGTATATTGGAATGCCGGGGACAACGCAGTTGAGTCTCTTCCATTTTATGGATATGTCGTTCATAAGCTGTAAGACACTGACACGACTTCAATATGCAAAGTTGATGTTCTGCGTGCGCTATACATGTATACAGAAAGTGATTTTAGACACAATGTTGTCCTGGGAGATCAGACAGATGTCCACGCCACGGGGAGCACCCAGGCAGAATCGAACCCGGATCTTCTTACAGGAAGTCTCCACTTGGCTATCACTCCCGTGAATGGAGACGCGAAAGAAGGAGAAAAGGGGACCGGTGGAGAGGGGGTGGTTGTCTTCATTATCGAGAAGAGACTGTTCGTTTGTTCTTTGATATAACGTCTTTTCACTAAGAGTGATATTAGGCTGAGGAGGAGAGGGGGGGGGGGCTGTTTGCTGTGTGTGGATGTCAGAGTGCGTGGCTCAGGTCTTGTGCTGTTAGTGTGATCAAATTGCAGAATAAAAGTCTGGTTGCTTCCTTCACAGTTCTTGCTCGGTCTGTATGTGCGCTTTTCTCTCTTCCTGGCTTGCCTAAATGTTTCTTTTGCAACGTCCATTTCGTTCCGTCTTCATCAATATTTCTCTGAAAACTCCCTTAATGTGCTCAGACACACAGACAGACAGACAGCTACATATCTAAAGTTGTCTAAGAAATTCTTATATTCTATCTTTTCAGTATTCTTTTATACAAAATGGTAATTAAAAATCAAACAAACAAACAAACAAACAAACAAACGAGCAAACAAACAAACAAACAAGCGAACAATCACAGAAACAAAGAAGGAAACTTAAAATAAGGTTTGTTACAAATCTGATCAGTTAAGTCTTGTTTAGACAGATGGTGGTATAATTTGTGCACACACACACACCAACACACACACACCACACACACACACACACACAACACACACACACACACACACAACACAACACACACACAACAAAAACACACACACACACACACACAACACACACACACACACACACACCACGCACCCACACACACACCACACACACACACAACACACACACACACACACACACACACACACACACACACACACACACACACACACACCACACACACACACACACACACACACACACACCCCTGTTGAAAACGGCGACACAAATGGAAAGGAATCTGGTGATTGAGTGCTGTATTACAGCGGGGGAAAAATTATCAACGTGTTCGATGATGATTAACGTTCTTCTCTCTTCAATTCCAGGTTAGCATGAATCAGTGAGATTTTTTTCTGCAAAGAAGACAAAATAAAATGGATAACACAAAGGAAGATAGTGCAGTGAATACAACAAAAAAGCATTGCATTGATTCTGGTTGACCTTATTGAACGCAATCTCTCTCTGTGTCTGTTTCTGTCTGTCTGTCTGTCTGTCTGTCTGTCTTTCTTTCTCCCCCCTCTCTCTCTCTCTCACTCACTCTCTTTCTCCCTGTATGTCTGTCTATATGTCTGTCTATCTCTCATTTGTCTTTCTCTCTCATTCACATACATACACACATTCACACACCACACACACACACACACACACACACACACACACACACACACACACACACACACACACACACACACACACACACACACACACACACACACACACACACACCACAATCAGACACTCACAGCACACAGAATCACATAAACGCTTCGCATGATTGCAAACTGACACACAAACGCTCATCATCATTATCATCAGGTGCCTTGCCACATGGCGTAGGCGATCATGACCTGCCATCTGTTTCTATCCCTTGTTGCCTCAAGCACCTCTTCCACCCTCTTTGTCCTCAGCCACACAGCAAGTCCGTCCAATATCTTCTCCCTGGTTCTGCCTGATGCTCTCTTTCCCTCCACCTTTCCCGTTGTGACAAGGTGCTCCAATTCCCCTTTCCTCATAAAATGGCCTATAAATGTTGCCTGTCTTTTCCTAATCTTCCTTATGAGTGATCTTCTTGTGTCTGCCTTCATCAAGACCGTCTCGTTTGTTTTCTTTGCTGCCCATGGAAATCTTAACATTCTTCTTAGAAGCCACATCTGGGCTGCCTCAATCTTGTTCTCGCTTTGCTTATTGATTGTCTACGCCTCACAACCGTATACGAGTATTGATTCTATATAACATTCAAGAAATCTCTTCCTGATGTTAATTGATAGGCAATTGTTGGTAAGAATGATTTTCATCTTCTTGAATGCTGTTTTGGTTCGGTCGATTTTGCTGACTATTTCTGATGTGCATCTGCCGTCTGGTGAAATGATCGTTCCCAGGTATTTAAACTTATCAACCTGTCTCAAGGTTGTGCTGTTTGCTGTTATTTTGCGTGAGGGGATTTCATGTTTTTTACTGATCACCATGACTTCAGTCTTCCTGCTGTTTATTTCCATCATGGCCAGACAAACGCGCATACAGACTGTAAAGTGTATATTCTGAATGTCATACGACTAATATTTTCCAGTAGTTGAACTTCTGCATTCTGAATGGTGATCCAGGGTCAAACCATTCCTGAAGGTTATTTGTGCACCATCAATCTCAGATCCTTCCAATTGCTATATTGGCTGGAAACGTCTATAAGGAGATGGCAGTAACTGGTCATTTTGAGATCAAACAAGATGAAGAGATTGCAATGCTTTTGTTTTACTTTTAGTTTGTCTTATATAGTATACAAGCTATACTACAGCTAATAAAAATTTAAACAACTAATTAACCAACTAACTAACTAATTAACTGTCTAAGCTAACTAACTAACTAACTCACCAACCAACTAACCAGCTAACTAGCTATCTAACGAGCTAGCTAGCTTACGTTGTCATATATACTTAGTCATGAATCTAACGTACTTGTGTTTCCTTTGGAATGCAAAAAAAAATTGTTTAAATTTTTTTAAAAATGAAATAGTCGTCTTAACAATGAACTTATGATATAATAAACTTCGAAAGAAGAAGAAAAATGAAAGGAAAAGAAGAACCTGCGATTGTATCAACAAAGAAAGACTATGTATACATTTATTGTAGTCTGCGGCAGTTACCTCCCTTCGCCCACACATTCCTGTCTACTGATGACGCCTCCTGTCTGAAGCCAGGTTAATTCTGTGTTTATTTTCTGTTGTAAATGTATCTGCGTGTCGTTTTTGTACCAGTTGAAGACGCAAAGTTCATAAACCGGTGGATGACTCGTCCATGATTGGTCCTCTCAGTGTTTCAGGTATAAAGGTGAGTACAGAACATTTCCTTTTAGTTTTATACCAACTTATCTTTGCCTTGTTAGCTCTAGAAGACATTGGTACTGAGACAGCCATAAAGTAAAGGGTATGCAGAACGCGAAACCCAGAGACTACTTTCTCAAACCAGTATTAATAGATAAGTGTGTCAAATACGATAATTGCTGTATATTTTATCTTTTGATTCCCACACCATATCCATAAATTGCGAAAAGGTTGACCGTTTGACTTCCTCACCCTATCCACCAGCTTCCTGCAAAAAGCTGGTGGATAAGGTAAGGGATTCAGTTACCTTTTTGCTTTGTTAGCATGGTTGACAATGTAGGATGCTGGTGGACATGGTGCAGGAGTCAAATGGTTAATGTTCATTTTAAAACGTATTGTCAGATACATGCCTTATCCCTCTTTCCATGGCATATCTTGATATTAACCAGGTTTAAAAAAAACTACAAACGTTTGCCATATTGGTCAGGAAATTGAGCAATACCTTTACAAATGCAGCAGTTATTGAAACTGGATCTTAGCCCTTGCCTTTCATAGCTGATCAGTTCCACTTATGGTACTAATTCAAAATATTCTGGTCAGAATTTGAGTGTCCTGAACTTGTCACAATTTGATAGGTCATTGCTGATAATGGTACACATGGAATTTATTATGAATGTGGATACGCTATCGTGGGAACACTCAAATTAGAACGTAAGACTGAACGCATCACGATATGGATATTTCTTGTTTTGCGCCATATAGGTTTATACCATGTATATGCTATACATTAGAAAACTATGATTTCAAAGGATATACTGTATTTTGATGGGCAAACTTAAATCATCTGTTGTATTTTTTCTTGAGAAACTTAATCATTGAGAATTTGGATTGTACTGTTGATACTCCATTGCCTCAAATCAGCGTTTTGGTGGGATTACCTGTGTAAATCCTGGAAGATATATGGGGATTAGCGTTACCATGCATTTTATTACTAGAATGCAGCTGCCAGAAAACAAATTTCCTACCTTTGTCCAGATCCACCTACACCTCAAAACAGGTTTATCAAAAGGTTGTGTGTGTGTGTGTGTGTGTGTGTGTGTGTGTGTGTGTGTGTGTGTGTGTGTGTGTATGTGTGTGTGTGTGTGTGTGTGTGTGTGTGTTGTTGTTTGTGTGTGTGTGTGTGTGTGTGTGTGTGTTTGTGTGTGTGTGTGTGTGTGTGTGTGTGGTGTGTGTGTGTGTGTGTGGTGTGTGTGTGTGTGTGTGTGTGTGTGTGTGTGTGTGTGTGTGTGTGTGTGTGTGTATGTGTGTGTGTGTGTGTACTCCACACAATGTAACAGTTATGATGAATGAGAGAAAAACAACAACAACAACAACAAACAAACAAACAAAACGAAACAAACAAGAAAAAACAACACCTACAATCCTTTGAAACCCTATACGTACAGAATAGATCGTGGACTGTAGAAGCGTGTTTGGAAGCTGAATAAATCTACAAGCAGTACAAAG
>CM060310.1:84560524-84570524 GCA_030674185.1 Monoplex corrugatus | reverse complement strand
TGGACCAACTTGCATAGCAAACATCACTATTTTTTAAAAAAAAACAATCAACAATATAATACTAGCACTGAAAAACGAAAGACTTAAACAAAAACACAAAAACAAAAAACAAAAAAAGTTCAGACAGACAGGTTCACACACTGTAGGCACCAACAGATGTTTGTCATAAATAACAACAACGAAACATTATTACATGATATAATATTAAAAAAGTCTATTTGTGTGTCAAATCCATGTTGCTATTTCCAGGGAAGATGGGCTGTGACAACCTCCGTTATCTCACGTTCTGTCATCCACACGAGGAGGTAATTATGAGCCCGCATCCTTTTTTCTCTCGTTTGAAATCACACGCTCTTTGTTCCGCACCTCTTTTACGTTAAAAGCTCCCTTGTGATGGCAATCACGTCCTTGATCATCTTTCAGACACTTCTCGAGTGGTCATCATGACACGATGTTTGGATGGATTTTCCTATCTGTCTATCGATCTATTTATCTATCTATATGTCTATCTATCTATCTATATGTCTATCTATCTATCTTATCTATCTATCTATCTATCTATCTATCTATCTATCTATCTATCTATTTACCTTTTTATAAAAATATTCACGTGCTCATTTTTTTTTTGCTTTCGAATTCCATCATGTGTGTTTCAGTCCCTGGGAAATATAAATGTGTCCTTTCTTCCTTCCTATTTCATTTCTTTCCTAATTTGGGGAATGATGTTATGAATGTCAACTAAATAATCCTGAATTCACGAGCCAACTCAATAGCAACTGAATTTTAAACCTCTGTGTTCAAGTCGATTTTAATGCATACTATTATTGATAATAAAACTCCTTCAGATTTAAAGGGGAATGACCTCTCTGACAAACAAAGGATGAATATGCAAACAAACAGACAAACAACACAAAGAGAGAAGAAAAACCATACACAGCAGATATACACACATGCACATAACACACACACACACTCCACACAAACATATACAAATCACTTTCTGTCTCTTTATGTGTGTGTGTGTGTGTGTGTGTGTGTGTGTGTGTGTGTGTGTGTGTGTGTGTGTGTGTGTGTGTGTATGTGTGTGTGTGTGTATCTCTCCATCTCTCTCTCTTTCCCTATATATGTATATGTATATTATATATATATATTTATTTATGTGCGTGTGTGTGTGTGTGTGTGTGTGTGTGTGTGTGTGTGTGTGTGTGTGTGTGTGTGTGTGTGTGTGTGTGTGTGTGTGTGTGTGTGTGTGTGTGCGAGCGTACAGCGAGATGATTATTTCACGTTTATAGACATATTTCTAGATATATGCAGACATAAAATTCACGCGATAGGTAGGACGTAAAAGCTTAAAGAACTCACATTGTGTATTTTATTTGCAAGGCTTCTGCCTTATGCCATAATTATTCTGAATCATTCTCCACCATGTGGCATATTTATCATCAGAACATATAGTATATATTCCTAGCACAAAGAAACTGAAAAGCTGAAAGGATCGTAAACATGGCCAGATCATCCTGGTGAATCTATGCGAGTCATATTCAGCTGTTCATTTTTATTATGATATTTGAATTAATAACGTTTGTAATGAGCTTCAAGAGTCTGGCAGCGTAGGAGCGGACCTGTTCCCGGCCCCAGACTTAACGTGATGTGCAGTACTAAAGACTTTCGTACCAGAAGGTCAGTGACTTGCCATAACCTTCACATGAGAGAGGCTACTTCCCTGCCTGATGATAAAAGTTGGTTTTCAGTCTCGACAAGTATGAAGTTTTCAGAACTGTTTTTGATCATTTAGCTGTAGCTTATTCTGTCTTTTTTCATTCTTTCTTTTCTTTTTTAAAGTAACGATTATCATTATTGGGAGGAGTTCAAGGTCTCTGTGTCTGAATGCATTTGTTTGTAAATGTTTTGCTTTGTTTTCTGTTCTGTTCTTTTCTATTCTTATCTTTTGCATACTTTACTTTTTTCTTTCTTTCTTTCTTTCTTTCTTTCTTTGTTTCTTTCTTTCTTTCTTCCTTCCTTTCCTTCTTTCTGTCTTTCTTTCTTTGTCTGTTTGTTTGGTTCTATATCTCTCGCTCTATCCCTGTCTGTCTGTCTTTTTTCTGTCTCTATGTCTGTCTCTGTTTCTGTCTCTGTTTCTGTCTTTGTCTCTGTCTGTCTATGTCCGTCTGACTGTCTGTCTGTCTCTCTATCTCTGTGTGTCTGTTTGCCTACCTCCGTTCCTCTCTCCCTCCCTCCCTCTCTTTGTTTCTATTTTTTTTTCTCTTTTTTTTTTCCAGCTCTAACCAGCTGCGTGTCACTGGTATATCGGAATGCCGGGGACAACGCAGTTGAGTCTCTTCCATTTTATGGATATGTCGTTCATAAGCTGTAAGACACTGACACGACTTCAATATGCAAAGTTGATGTTCTGCGTGCGCTATACATGTATACAGAAAGTGATTTTAGACACAATGTTGACCTGGGAGATCAGACAGATGTCCACCGGTGACTCGCCACGGGGAGCACCCAGGCAGAATCGAACCCGGATCTTTTTACAGGAAGTCTCCACTTGGCTATCACTCCCGTGAATGGAGACGCGAAAGAAGGAGAAAAGGGAACTGGTGGAGAGGGGGTGGTTGTCTTCATTATCGAGAAGAGACTGTTCGTTTGTTCTTTGATTTAACGTCTTTTCACTAAGAGTGATATTAGACTGAGGAGGAGGGGGGGGGGGGAACTGTTGCTGTGTGTGGATGTCAGAGTGCGTGGCTCAGGTCTTGTGCTGTTAGTGTGATCAAATTGCAGAATAAAAGTCTGGTTGCTTCCTTCACAGTTCTTGCTCGGTTTGTATGTGCGCTTTTCTCTCTTCCTGGCTTGCCTAAATGTTTCTTTTGCAACGTCCATTTCGTTCCGTCTTCATCAATATTTCTCTGAAAACTCCCTTAATGTGCTCAGACACACAGACAGACAGACAGCTACATATCTAAAGTTGGTCTAAGAAATTCTTATATCTCTATCTTTTCAGTATTCTTTTATACAAAATGGTAATTAAAAATCAAACAAACAAACAAACAAACAAACGAGCAAACAAACAAACAAACAAGCGAACAATCACAGAAACAGAGAAGGAAACTTAAAATAAGTTTTGTTACAAATCTGATCAGTTAAGTCTTGTTTAGACAGATGGCGGTATAATTTGTGACACACACATACACACACACACACACACACACACACACACACACACACACACACACACACACACACACACACACACACAAACACACACACACACACACACACACACACATACACACACCACACGCACGACACCACACACACACACACACACACACACACACACACACAAACACACACACACACACACACACACACACACACACACACCACACACACACACACACACACACACACACACACACACACACACACACACAACAGCCCTGTTGAAAACGGCGACACAAATGGAAAGGAACTCTGGTGATTGAGTGCTGTATTACAGCGGGGGAAAAATTAACGTGTTCGATGATGATTAACGTTCTTCTCTCTTCAATTCCAGGTTAGCATGAATCAGTGAGATTTTTTTCTGCAAAGAAGACAAAATAAAATGGATAACACAAAGGAAGATAGTGAAGTGAATACAACAAAAAAGCATTGCATTGATTCTGGTTGACCTTATTGAAGCATGTGTGTGTAATCCTTCGTGTTTGTCTTTTTTTTTTATCGAACGAAATCTCTCTCTGTGTTTGTTTCTGTCTGTCTGTCTGTCTGTCTGTCTGTCTTTCTTTCTCCCCCTCTCTCTCTCTCTCACTCACTCTCTTTCTCCCTGTATGTCTGTCTATATGTCTGTCTGTCTCTCAAACTGCCAGCTCTTGCTACTATCACCTCCATCGTATAAGCCTGATCAGGAAGTATCTCTCTCTCGAAACAACTGCAAAACTCGTTCTCTCCTTCATAATGTCTCGCATTGACTATTGCAATTCACTCCTGTCTGGTCTTCCTGCCTCCACCATTCACATCCTACAACGCATTCAAAACAATGCTGTACGCCTTGTACTCAAAAAGAAAAAAAGCTGACCACATATCTCCTCTCCTGACACAACTTCACTGGCTCCCTGTATCAAAGCGCATACAGTACAAACTAGACACCATGTGCCTCAAAAGCCTCAATAACGCAGCCCCCGATTACCTGTCAAGCCTACTTGAGATCTATCTTCCCTCACGTACCCTCCGCTCTGCCTCCGATCCTCTGACTTTTCGCTTTCCACGCACTAAGCTCAATACCTATGGTCCACGAGCCTTCTCTGTTTCTGGTCCACTTTCCTGGAACAAACTTCCTCTCTCAGTCCGTCAGCAACCTATTTTTGTCTCCTTCAAGTCCGCTCTCAAAACTCACCTTTTCTCCTCTGCATAAAATCCTAACCTCACTCAACCCCCCTCTGCAGCCTGTCTCCGCTCGGCGGGGAATCACTTTGTTATAATATATAATTGTATATGATATGCTCTCTATAATTTTTCATTGCTTTTATTCTTGCTTTTATTGCTTTTATTCTTTCTCCCCATTTATAGCCATGCGTGTATGTGTGTGTGTGTGTGTGTGTGTGTGTGTGTGTGTGTGTGTGTGTGTGTGCGTGCGTATGTGTGCGTGCGTGCGTGCGTGCGTGCGTGCGTGTGTGTCTGTTTCAGCGCTTAGATTTGATTTTGTCGAGATTTTGCGCTATATAAATATTGTAATTATATTATATTATATTATATTTGTCTTTCTCTCTCATTCACATACATGCACACACGCACACACGCACACACACACACACACACACACACACACACACACACACACACACACACACACACACACACACACACACAAACACACACACACACACACCACAATCAGACACTCACAGCACACAGAATCACATAAACGCTTCGCATGATTGCAAACTGACACACAAACGCTCATCATCATTATCATCAGGTGCCTTGCCTCATGGCGTAGGCGATCATGACCTGCCATCTGTTTCTATCCTTTGTTGCCTCAAGCATCTCTTCCACCCTCTTTGTCCTCAGCCACACAGCAAGTCCGTCCAATATCTTCTCCCTGGGTCTGCCTGGTGCTCTCTTTCCCTCCACCTTTCCCGTTGTGACAAGGTGCTCCAATTCCCCTTTCCTCATAAAATGGCCTATAAATGCTGCCTGTCTTTTCCTAATCTTCCTTATGGGTGATCTTCTTGTGTCTGCCTTCATCAAGACCGTCTCGTTTGTTTTCTTTGCTGCCCATGGAAATCTTAACATTCTTCTTAGAAGCCACATCTGGGCTGCCTCAATCTTGTTCTCGCTTTGCTTATTGATTGTCTATGCCTCACAACCGTATACGAGTATTGATTCTATATAACATTCAAGAAATCTCTTCCTGATGTTAATTGATAGGCATATGTTGGTAAGAATGCTTTTCATCTTCTTGATTGCTGTTTTGGTTCGGTCGATTTTGCTGACTATTTATGATGTGCATCTGCCGTCTGGTGAAATGATCGTTCCCAGGTATTTAAACTTATCAACCTGTCTCAAGGTTGTGCTGTTTGCTGTTATTTTGCGTGAGGGGATTTCATGTTTTTTACTGATCACCCTGACTTCAGTCTTCCTGCTGTTTATTTCCATCATGGCCAGACAAACGCGCATACAGACTGTAAAGTGTATATTCTGAATGTCATACGACTAATATTTTCCAGTATTTGAACTTCTGCATTCTGAATGGTTGATCCAGGGTCAAACCATTCCTGAAGGTTATTTGTGCACCATCAATCTCAGATCCTTCCAATTGCTATCTTGGCTGGAAACGTCTATAAGGAGATGGCAGTAACTGGTCATTTTGAGATCAAACAAGATGAAGAGATTGCAATGCTTTTGTTTTACTTTTAGTTTGTCTTATATAGTATACAAGCTATCTACAGCTAATAAAAAATTAAACAACTAACTAACCAATTAACTAACTAATTAACTGTCTAAGCTTACTAACTAACTAACTCACCAACCAACTAACCAGCTAACTATCTATCAAACGAGCTAGCTAGCTTACGTTGTCATATATACTTAGTCATGAATCTAACGTACTTGTGTTTCCTTTGGAATGCAAAAAAAAATTGTTTAAAAATTTAAAAAAATTAAATAGTCGTCTTAACAATGAACTTATGATATAATAAACTTCGAAAGAAGAAGAAAAATGAAAGGAAAAAAAGAACCTGCGATTGTATCAACAAAGAAAGACTATGTATACATTTATTGTAGTCTGCGACAGTTACCTCCCTTCGCCCACACATTCCTGTCTACTGATGACGCCTCCTGTCTGAAGCCAGGTTAATTCTGTGTTTATTTTCTGTTGTAAATGTATCTGCGTGTCGTTTTTGTACCAGTTGAAGACGCAAAGTTCATAAACCGGTGGATGACTCGTCCATGATTGGTCCTCTAGTGTTTCAGGTATAAAGGTGAGTACAGAACATTTCCTTTTAGTTTTATACCAACTTATCTTTGCCTTGTTAGCTCTAGAAGACATTGGTACTGAGACAGCCATAAAGTAAAGGGGCATGCAGAACGCGAAACCCAGAGACTACTTTCTCAAACCAGTATTAATAGATAAGTGTGTCAAATACGATAATTGCTGTATATTTTATCTTTTGATTCCCACACCATATCCATAAATTGCGAAAAGGTTGACCGTTTGACTTCCTCACCCTATCCACCAGCTTCCTGCAAAAAGCTGGTGGATAAGGTAAGGGATTCAAACGGTTACCTTTTTGCTTTGTTAGCATGGTTGACAATGTAGGATGCTGGTGGACATGGTGCAGGAGTCAAATGGTTAATGTTCATTTTAAAACGTATTGTCAGATACATGCCTTATCCCTCTTTCCATGGCATATCTTGATATTAACCAGGTTTAAAAAAACTACAAACGTTTGCCATATTGGTCAGGAAATTGAGCAATACCTTTACAAATGCAGCAGTTATTGAAACTGGATCTTAACCCTTGTCTTTCATAGCTGATCAGTTCCACTTATGATACTAATTCAAAATATTCTGGTCAGAATTTGAGTGTCCTGAACTTGTCACAATTTGATAGGTCATTGCTGATAATGGTACACATGGAATTTATTATGAATGTGGATACGCTATCATGGGAACACTCAAATTAGAACGTAAGACTGAACGCATCACGATATGGATATTTCTTTTTTGCGACATATAGGTTTATACCATGTATATGCTATACATTAGAGAACTATGATTTCAAAGGATATACTGTATTTTGATGGGCAAACTTAAATCATCCGTTGTATTTTTTCTTGAGAAACTTAATCACTGAGAATTTGGATTGTACTGTTGATACTCCATTGCCTCAAATCAGCGTTTTGGTGGGGTTACCTGTGTAAATCCTGGAAGATATATGGGGATTAGCGTTACCATGCATTTTATTATTAGAATGCAGCTGCCAGAAAACAAATTTCCTACCTCTGTCCAGATCAACCTACACATCAAAACAGGTTTATCAAAAGGTTGTGTGTGTGTGTGTGTGTGTGTGTGTATGTGTGTGTGTGTGTGTGTGTGTGTGTGTGTTGTGTGTGTGTGTGTGTTTGTGTGTGTGTGTGTGTGTGTGTGTGTGTGTGTGTGTGGTGTGGTGTGGTGTGGTGTGGTGTGTGTGTGTGTGTGTGTGTGTGTGTGTGTGTGTGTGTGTGTGTGTGTGTGTGTGTGTGTACTCCACACAATGTAACAGTTATGATGAATGAGAGAAAAAAACAACAACAACAACAAACAAACAAACAAAACGAAACAAACAAGAAAAAACAACACCTACAATCCTTTGAAACCCTATACGTACAGAATAGATCGTGGACTGTAGAAGCGTGTTTGGAAGCTGAATAAATCTGCAAGCAGTACAAAGGCAAATCGATAAGTGGACATAATAGTAAGGTGGGAGCATTCACCCTGTGAACTACAGTCGATGAAAACACCAGGGGATACAAAAGCAGACATCTTCCAACCACTCCATAATCCCCTCCCGACCCTCCCAAACCTACAACCGTATCTGACCGATACATTTCTTCCGTGTCAATGACCTCCAAGTGAATTGTCACAGTGGTCATTTCACGCCCGGTTAGACATGAAAGATGGCAAATTCACGTCTACACAGCAACGTCATTGCTTTCATAGGCTTCCAATCAGTCGCGCGTGTTTTCGCCAGGAGTTTGAACCAAACAGACATAATTGTACTTGCACTGATACCTCTTAAAAAGACGAAATGTCTTTTTTGATAAAATTGTAGACTCAAAGATCTAATCTCTCAGGTATAGTCCCAAACTGCAACATAAGCGTTGTCTTATTTAGTGCCCATGTTTATGCTCCTAGCATTTTTGTGTTATCAGTGTTTCTTAAATCCCCTTTCTTTCCCCATTTCAAGACCTTGCTATGTGTACTTATACTTTTTGGCAAATTTGCCTGCATGTAAAACTGTCAAAATATGATAAATCCATCTTGAACAAGGTCCAAACTACACAGCTTAAAGAGCATGCCTGAGACTGGAAGCATCAATAACTGTTTCATGTTAGGAACCTCTGTGGACAGGAAGGATCTATCGTAGTTTCGCCAGTTGAAGGTAAAAAACTGGTTTAAAACAGTCCCTGAACTACATGTACGCCGATACTTATTTCCCCTATTAACTCAGTTCTGTTAACGTTTAGGTACGTTAAAGATGCTTTTTATCCGATTTGAAAACAAAACAAAACAAAAAGACACACACACGCACAAACAAGCAAGCAAACAAACAAACAAAACAAACAAAGAAACAAACCCTAAAAACAAAAAAAAAACAAAAAAAATACGTCATCTCGGGAGGGAACAAATCATGAAAATTCTTGACCTTGATGACAACAGTCCTGACAATTGTGAAAATGAAGTTTCTAATGAATAAAGTGTTTTTTGAAGAGGACGAAACAGATGCAGTAGTGCCTTCAACAAGTACTAGTATCAATATTGATTATAAAATCAACAAACGAACAAAACAAAAGCAAACCAAAAAAGCCAAATAATCATTTATACCACAAACATACTTCAATATACATGTTTAATTTTGACAGTTTCAAATTATCCATTCATTTTACCGCAACTGTGTAACATTTCCTGGAATTCTATCGATAATAAACAATGCCATTTCACAAAAATGACATGTGCCCATTCGGCCACAATTTTCTGAAGGCAAGTCATAAGAGAGGCCAATGATGTTTTATCTTCTTTTATGGTTTTCACATCATCCTCTGCTTTGAATATTGCAGTGTGCATTTTTCCTCTGTGTGTGTGTGTGTGTGTGTGTGTGTGTGTGTGTGTGTGTGTGTGTGTGTGTGTGTGTGTGTGTGTGTGTGTGTGTTGTGTGTGTGTGTGTGTGTGTGTGTGTGTGTGTGTGTGTGTGTGTGTGTGTGTGTGTGTGGTGTGGTGTGTGTGGTGTGTGTGGTGTGTGTGTGTGTGTGTGTGTGTGTGTGTGTGTGTGTGTGTGTGTGGTGGTGTGTGGTGTGTGTGTGTGTGTGGTGTGTGTGTGTGTGTGTGTGTGTGTGTTGTGTGTGTGTGTGTGTGTGTGTGTGTTTGTTTTGAGTTCAAAACAATATTGCTGTTGCTGAAAGTGTTCCACATATTATCCTATAAGCTCTGCTTTTTGCATGTCTCACATCATTGTTTTGTGTCAAAACTATCCTGAATAAATTCCCATTTAAACTAAGTTGTGTTTGCCTTCTTTTCTGCCCTCATAGCAGTGGATAAGAGGGATCTTCGCTTTCTTTTTCAGAATGTCTTTTGCCAAGCAGCATGAATACATATTTCTCCCAGAAACCAGCCGCACGTTGACAATTCAGATTTTAGTGGCTATTTTAAATCAAAATGATGTCAACTATGTATTGTATTGTATTGTATTGTTTGTATTGTATTGTATTGCATTTTATTGTATTGCATTGTTTGCGTTGCG
>CM060310.1:84545524-84555524 GCA_030674185.1 Monoplex corrugatus | reverse complement strand
GTTCAGAGACAGAATTCCAGCAACTTTGTACGTTTCCAGATTTGAAGCATGGGCTGGTACACCTAGTGCAATTTTAAGACTTTTGCAGTCTAAACTTTGAATCTTCTTTAGTAAATATTTGGGTGCACTGAAGAACACTTCTTGTGCGTAAGATAATTTAGATCTTACAAGTGCTGTTGATAGATGGAGAAGTATGTTTGTATCCATTCCCCAGGGTAATCTGCTTATTGTCTTTAAGAAATTTAAGGCTTTTCTTGCTTTTATTATAAATATAATCAAAATGGACATTGCAGTTTAATTTCGATGTTATAAAGACTCCCAGGAATTTTACAACCTGTTTGTAATGGATCGCTTCACCATGCAGTCTGAAAGTAGGCAAGTTATTTAAAGTACCACCAGGATTAAAGAACATCATGTTAGTTTTTTCTGCTGATAACGACATACCATTTTCTAACATGTAATTTCCAAGACTATCAAGATCAGATTGATACAATTTCCTGATGTAATTCTGCGCTCTCTTGGGAGTTGTCTTTTTTAAAGTAATATTCATCCAGATGCATATATCATCAGCGTACTGTACCAAAACAACACGATTTGAGAGTACTCTAGGAAGATCATATATAAGGATATTAAATAAAATAGGTGCTATCACTGAACCTTGAGGAATTCCCATGTCAAGAGATCGTGAAGAAGAATAACTTGTTCCCACTCTTGCTTGAATTGTTCTATTGGCTAGATAGGACTTAATATAATTATACATATTGCCAGATAGACCAATAGATTTCAGCTTGTACAATAAACGTGTATGCCAAACTTGATCGTAAGCTTTTTTCACATCAAAAAATGTTGCTAAAAGACTTTTTCTACGAGCAAATTGTTGTTTTATGTGAGTTGTAAGTTTAACCAGGTGCTCAACTGTGGATCTCCCTTTTCTGAAACCTGCCTGGTTTACCGGAATAACGTTATTTCTATCACAGTAATGTATAAGTCTCTTTAAGACCAATCTTTCCATTAGTTTGCTCGTATGGGACCTCAAAGCAATAGGTCTGTAACTGTTTTTATTGTTTTTAGGCTTTCCTGCTTTTAATATGGGTATAACAACAGACTTTTGCCATACCTGTGGTACAGTTCCACTCACCCAACATTTCTGAAAAATTGTATGTAAGAAAATAATATAATTTTCAGAAAGATGCTTAATCATTTCATTTGAAACTGCATCGACTCCTACCGAACTCCTTTTGTTGTGTAGAGACAAGATAGTATTTTTTAGCTCTTCTAAGGTGATTGGAGAATTAAACCAGCGATCATTCTGAGGTATTGGATTAATGAAGATAGTGTTGTTAGCTGCCATTTCTCTGTAGTGTTTGCTGTTGGGAGACAACCCGTCTACTTTACTATTTTCAGCAAAGAGTTCTACAAAAGTTTCAGCTTTGTCCATGTCAGGAGGAAATTTGTGACATGTATCAATCATTACTGGACACGTGGGTAAATTGACTCCGTTTTTCATTTGATTCATTTTTGTCCAGACTTTATGGAAATCCTTAAAATCTGAAATTTCTTTGGTGCAGTATGATGCCCAATAATCTTTCTTTGCTTCAGCAATGATTTTATTACACTGGATGTTAGCTTTTTTCATTTCCATGTGATCGTCGGGTTTTCTGCTTTTGATGTAGATTTTGAATTTATCTTTTTTTATATTGAACTGCTTTCTCACATTCCTCTGTCCACCAAACATTACCCAAACGATTATTGGACTTATAAGTTTTGAGTTTCGGGATGGAGAGGTCCGCAGCAGCTAGAACTGATTCCTGGAACTTAGAAAACATAACGTCTACATTTTCACTTTCATAATGCTTATATTCTTGATTAGCAAGAGCAGTCCGAAACAAGGACCAATCAGCGCGCATGTAATTATATTTTGGTATGATGTCAGGAGTGCTGTCTTTCATCCTGATGTTGTCATAAGTTATTGTTATGATGATAGGTAAGTGATCACTTCCCAAAGTATATTTGTGAGTGTCCCAGGCACAGCATGGTACTAATTCTGGTGATATTAGTGACAGATCGATGGCTGTTGCCCGGTGTTTGGAAACATCAGGAATTCTAGTGACACTCCCATCATTCAAAAGGTTAAGCGCACTGTCAACTATATTTTCTACTAAACGATTGCTTGTAACAGTACAACAATCTTTTTTCCCAAAACGGGGAGTGGGAATTAAAGTCTCCACCTATTAGCCATCTACTGTGCTGCAGATCCGGAATTGTACGCAGCCATTCTGTGTTGTGGTCATTTGGACCTGTTGGCAGGTAAACTGACAAAACGTTCAGAATAAAAGAATTACTGAATTGTACTGTGGCGGCACAAGCGTGTAAGTGTTCAGTTGATTTTAAAACTGGGGAATTAAATATGTGATACTGCAACTCTTTAAGTATATATATATCGCAGTGGCTACCTTCTTCCCAGGATTTCCCAAGTCATATATCGGAGGATAATAATAATTTTGGAAATTGGGAAGTTTGGTTGGGATAACATTAAGCGACTGCAAAATTAAAACTTCACACTGATTTGATGAGAGAAAATGTTCCAGGTATGCGGAATTGGTAGAAATAGATCTACAATTCCACTGTAAAAAATTGATTTGTGATTGTTGGCGCAATTTCATTGTTGGCTAGTCTCTTATGTTAAATTATTGGTTATTTGTTTGATAATCACGAGGACTTTGGTTTTCTATGTACGATAAAAATGGCCAGAAAGAAACCATTAATTACTTAGGCTACTATTGAAAGGTAGAACAAAAGTGTAAGTAAAACTATGGGAAAATGTCATACTAATAGAGATAAGAGGTGATTAAGAACAGAAACAAATTACAAATAAATAAAACAATGGTATACACGCCGTCAAATGTACGGAGATTATAGTCTGACTGAGTCCTTATAGTCTGACGAATTGTCAGAGATGATGTGGAAAAAGTCCTGTGATAGGAATCGTTGATAACTGTAAATCTACTAAAACATATCATATGGCAGCCACCACGGTTCGCAGTTATCAAAATGGTGGAACCGTCCTAGGGGGAATCTGGAGAGTGTAGCCGTGAAGAACGTGATCGTGTTGTTCTCTTAGGGGTCTCCCAAAACAAATCTCGAACGTGTCGTCCAAGGTTCCCCGCTATCACGCTGCTTCCTCCGGCAGGGGGTGTATATTGTCGTATAGAAAGTGCTGGTTAGTACGGAGGTTTTCATGGGAAACAAAAGATATGTTTTTTATGTCAACAAGCTCAGCGGACAAGAAAGCGTTGAACAAATTCCGCTGAACCTCCGTATGTGCATGTCGTACAGGGGCGATCTTGCAGATAACTATCTTTGATGTTGGGTATGTGTGTGGTGTGTGTGTCTGTGTGCCTGTGTCTGTGTCTGTGTGCGTGAATATGTGTGTGTGTGTGTGTGTGTGTGTTTCTGGGTCTGTGTGCATGCCTATGTGTGTGTGAGTGTGTGTGTGTGTGTGTGTGTGTGTGTGTGTGTGTGTGTGTCTGTGTGTGTGTCTGTGTGTGTGTGTGTGTGTGTGTGTGTGTGTGTCTGTCTGTCTGTCTGTGAACGCGTGTGCGTGTGTTTCTGACAGTCTGTTTCTCTACTTGTGTGCATGGTTAGGGTGAGGCATTCACTGTAATGGTTGAGGAAGAGGTAGTGGCGGTGATGGTGGGAGGAATGTTAATTGTTTCACACTATTGTATGATATCACTTTACCACCATTATACCAAAATACTGTTATGGTCTCTTCTCATCCTTACCATCCCCTCCTTGCCTTTCTGATTGATGGAGGTGACACGTGAGAGGGTGAAGTACTAAATGGAAAATGTGTGAAGATGAGGAAAGACAACATTGATGAAAACGAGAAGGAAGAGACGAACATTGAAGTTGAAGGAACAAGAAAGAGAAAGCTAGATGGAAAGATAGATAAAGATAGACAGACAGATAGATAATATATATATATATATATATATAATATATGAGAGAGAGAGAGAGAGAGAGAGAGAGAGAGAGAGAAACAGACATACAGACAGACAGAGACAGAGAGACAGACAGAGAGAGACAATGAAAGAGAGACAGAGACAGAGAAAGAGAGACAGGGAGATACAGACAGACAGACACAGACAGAGAGACATATACAAAGAAAGAGAGGAAATGGAATAATCATGAGCACGATAGACAAGTGAGTAAAATCAGACTTTCAATCAGAGTGTTCTGGGTTCTATATGCCCAGGCACTGCAGCCTGGATGGTAAAGGATGAAGATATTCCCGACCTCCAAAGTCAACTTGTATGCAGACATGTCAGTGCCAGTCCCTTCGTGTGTATACGCGTGCAGAATATCAAATGCACATGCTACACGTCATGTGTAACAAGGGCTGACTTGTGGAAACATGGAAACACCCAACGAAGAAGCATATTGTGCAACAACACAGTGGCATGGAGTCACCATCATCATCATCATCATCATCATCATCATCTCATCATCATCATCATCATCATCATCATCATCATCATCGGGTGCCCTGCCGCATGGCGTTGGAGACCATGGACTTCCAACCATCTCTATCTCTCGTTGCCCCCAGCATCCCCCCCACCCTCCTCATCCCCAGCCACTCTGCAAGTCCGTCCAGCATTCTCTCCCTGGGTCTACCTGGTGCTCTCTTTCCCTCCAGCTTTCCAGTTGTGACCAGGTGCTCCAAATCCCCCTTCCTCATAAAATGGCCTATAAATGTTGCTTGTCTTTTCCTAATCTTCCTTATGAGTGATCTACTTGTGTCTGCCTCCATCAAGGCTGTCTCGTTTGTTTTCTTTGCTGTCCATGGAACTCTCAACATTCTTCTTAGAAACCACATCTCGGCTGCCTCGATCCTGCTCTGGCTTTGCTTGCTGACTGTCCATGCCTAGCATCCGTACAACAGTATTGGTTCTACATAACATTCAAGGACTCTCTTTCTGTGGTTAATTGATAGGCATTTGTTGGTAAGAATGCTTGTCATCTTCTTGAATGCTGTTTTGGCTTGGCAAATTCTGCCAGCTATTTCCGATGTGCATCTGCCTTTTTGATGAAATGACCGTTCCCAGGTATTTGAACTTATTAACCTGTGTCAAGGTTGTGCCATTTGTTGTTATTTTGCATGAGGGGATTTCATTTTTGTTACTGATCACCATGACTTCAGTCTTCCTGCTGTTTATTTCCAATCCCTTACCTTTGCTTTCTGTTTCTAGTATATTCACAAGGTTTTGTAGGTCCCTTTCATTTACTGCAATTAGCACGGTGTCATCTGCGTACCGAATGCTGTTTATCATGTTCCCTCCAATCTTTAATCCAGGGTCTTCTTCTAGGCATGGAGACAGCTTGCCTAAAAGCCTGTGCTCTCTGTGCTCCACTAAAATTCTGATCATGTGTGCAGTGTAGTGAGTCCAAATAAATTGGACAATAGCACTAAACAAAAATGATTTATAATAATTATACAAATATTTGCATATGGACCAACTTGCTTAGCAAACATCACTATTTTTTTAAAAAACAATCAACAATATAATACTAGCACTGAAAAACGAAAGACTTAAACAAAAACAAAAACAAAAACCAAAAAAAAAAACCGTTCAGACAGACAGGTTCACACACTGTAGGCACCAACAGATGTTTGTCATAAATAACAACAATGAAACATTATAACATGATATAATATAAAGAAAAAAAGTCTATTTGTGTGTCAAATCCATGTTGCTATTTCCAGTGAAGATGGGCTGTGACAACCTCCGTTATCTCACGTTCTGTCATCCACACGAGGAGGTAATTATGAGCCCGCATCCTTTTTTCTCTCGTTTGAAATCACACGCTCTTTGTTCCGCACCTCTTTTACGTTAAAAGCTCCCTTGTGATGGCAATCACGTCCTTGATCATCTTTCAGACACTTCTCGGGTGGCCATCATGACACGATGTTTGGATGGGTTTTCGTTTTATTTTTTCCCCTTTTCTCTGCAGGACATTAAACATTTTTGCACACCAGTCAGCGTGGCTCAGAGGTTAGCGCAGTGGACTGCCCACTGTATGATTTCGGGATCGAATCCCATCATTCCTGTCAGAATCATTGTGGGATTTTTTTTTTGCCCGCTTCAACTCCTTCCTATGCAGACTTGAACGTGCACTCGACTCATTAAGGATGTTGTTCAAATCTCTTGAATAACTTCGCAGGCGTCTGTATCACCCGGGCCTGCTTTACAACAGGGTATATCATGAAAGGAAGTTAGAATACAGTCTCGTCACGAGATCTAAATCCAGAACGGAATTTTGTTGCATCCTGATTATCATCCCCATCGTTATCATCATCTCAGCACTGTAAAGACCTGTCCTAGATTATGAGGGCATTTGTGTGTTGTAAGACATTGAAGAGAAAATGCAACCAACCAACCAAACAACAAACAACCAGCCATTCACACAACCAACCAACCAACCAATTAACTGACTAAGCAAGCAAGCAAGCAAGTGAGCAAGCAAGGAAGCAAGCAAGCAAACAACAACCAACCAACCAATCAATCAATCAATCAATCAATCAATCAATCAACCAGTCAATTAACCAATCTCTCAGTCAATACACGAACCTTTTTTCCTTAAAGATCTTCTTCTGAAGAGATGTTGTTGTAAAATCATTTCATGTTTTGTTTCTTTAGAAAACTAAGAATACAGTTCTAAAGTATTGATGCTACTTTTACTACAATAATTGCTACTGCTGCAGCTGCTGCTACTACTACTACTATTACTGTATTACTACTACTACTACAACTGCTACTACTACTACTAAGAACAACAACGACAATAGCAACAAAACAACAATACTGATACTATTAATAAATAATAATTCATAATTAATAACAATGCAGCATTTCATCTCACAAGATGCTTCATTGCTTCAAAAAAGCTTGACAGAGGAGATGGGAGTGATTTTTTTCATTTCTTTCTCTTCAATAATCAGTGAACACTTGCATGTGTAAGATAGGGATTATTTGGCAAACACTTTAACAGTCGAAGGACATGAATGCATGAATAAAAACATGTACACGTCAAGAACACAGTACAGACACAATGAAACAAAACTGTAGAAAATTCAATCATGAATATAAACAAAATTGAAAGCATTGTCAAAACAAAAAAAAACAAAAAAACAACTTAACACATAGAAAAAAAGTCACATTAAACAAACCCACAAATTAAAAAAAACAAAAAAACAAACAAACATAACCCACAAATAAAAAAAGAAAAAGAAATAAAAAAAGAAACAAACAAACAACATAGTCACATCAAGCAAACTAACATAATGGAAAATGAAATAAACCAAAAATTATGTTTGAAGCACAGACTCATGAACTCGGAAAAAAGAAATGACAAAAATCTAAGAGCAGGAAAAACAAATGCCCAGTGAAGCTCACAGCCAATGTGTTGGTTATGAGTCACAGAAATCAAACATCACCCCTTGATTTGATAGTTCATGATGCGCTATTGCATAAGAAAAAAACATCAAAATTCTCTTGTATCTCACAACTTTATCTGCACTATTGCCATGGGATGGCTAAGATCCAAAACGATCACAACATAAACCGTACGCTTGAGCACAAGCCTTATGATTATGCTTGATGATTTTACTCATTTTCTCCTTGTCATTAATAAAGGAAAACAAAACAACAACCACCATAACAAAATATCACAAAATCTCATCACACCCTAGCAGACGTAATTCCGCAATTGTTTCATGTTTGTTTTGTGTTTGCTTTTTTGTAGTTTTTGTTTCCTTTTGTTTGCTTTTGTGAGAAATACATCACGCTAGGATTGCAATTCCGATCATCATATTCTAGCATAATCTGGACGACGCAATTTCAGTGCTGTTTTTTCCCCCACTCAGCCCAACTCTCTCCTCGTTATTCTTGAACTCCTTTTATAATCCAACATCCTCATGATAAAACTCAAGTGCCTTTCATCTTTCAAATGCTTTTCTGGTGTCCATCTTGACAAAATATTTGGCTCTTTTCACAGTATCTAAGACAGCATGACGAAAGTCATTTTGCCCAGGTTTCTTTTTCTTCTTCCATTCACCATCTTAAAGGTCATGCTGCACCTGGCATTGATTTTTGGCGTTTTGTCCAGTTCCTGTTGGTTGCCATGGAGTCTGGTGGTCAGAGGAATTGTGGACAGTCATGTCTCTTTTCTCTTCGTTTATAACAGGTATTTTGCATTCAATGTGCATTCAGGTCTTTAGCTTTGCCTTGCTTGATAAGTAAACTGTAAGGTCAGTTTATGTTGTCTTCTTTCTTTAATAGGTAGAACATAAACATTTTGCTATATATCATTGGCCATTGGCATGATATAATGTGTATAATACAAATTACCACGATAACGGCATGTGCAAGTTAATGAGATAAATGTATTGCATTGCACATCAAAGGAAACAGAAACAACGTAAAGACATACACCCATTAAAGTACAATATGAACAAACAATTACATGATTACAAAGCAGGAAATATTAATTCATACAATACAGTAAAGTAAGCACATGATACACAACAAATATACCCTTAAATCTTAAACAAAAACACGTCTATAAACACAACGAAACAGTTACAATACATACTGATGTGCAAAATTATCCACACAGTTACATGATTTTTGCTCATTCGTGTTGATTTCACATGGACGTATGCGTTCGTAGTTTTGAAAAACAGTTCCTTCAATTTTTTATTCTCAGATATTGAGCTGCTCATTATCTATCCATCTTATTTCTACTCAAATCTTACCACCATCCCTCTCACACATCTGAAATACTAAACCCCACCCCACCCCTCTCATTCTATTTCCTGGCTTGCTTTTTCAGTATTGTTTGCACAGTGAAAGGGCATAGAAGCTTCGTCATAGAGAACGCTCCAGGCTTTATCAGAGCAAACCGAGAGTTGTGTTTTCACGTCTTTGTCTTCCTCTCATCAGCCAACAAGAAGCTGACAATCAGATAAACCATCGACGTCAACAACACCCCATCTTTCCGTTTCCCTTCACTCCCTAATTATCTGCCCTTCGTGATCCTACTTTTGTTTCTGCACTCCAGTTTGTCCACACATGCCTAGGGGAATTGATGGTAGGGGGGTGTTTGGCTATAGATGTCGTTTTCAGTCTTGAGACAGTAACAAACAAATGAAAAGAATATTTGAGAAGAAAATGAAGTTTCTTTTACAAAGACAGTTGGAACTTTTTGAGAAGAAAATGAAACCCCTTTTACAAAGAAATGTGGACACCATCGTGAGTGATCCAATTCTGGATGTATGTTTGTTTTCAGTTGGAAAACATAATTACATGAATTAAAAGTATTTCACAAGACAAGGAAGTGTCTTTTACAGAGTCTTCCGACAGTATCAATATTTGATGCTTGTGGCTTAGTAATATTATGGAACATAAACTGTTGGCAGACAAGTGCATTTAGTATGAAGTGGAGAAAGAAATCCATGAATTATCTGTTATATACAGTGTGGTCTTCATCAAAGGTTTGGTATTCATAAACCAGTTCAGCTGGTTCCAACGCCTCATTCATAATGCAGGGGTTGATGGTGAAATATTTTGGGCATTTCATTTTGAAATGAACTGGATGGGTCTTGTAGTAGAGTCGTGGACTTAAAATCCAGTGTCTTCTGTTCAATCCCAGTCAATGATATAAAAACTGGACTGTCCACTATTCATATTATACTCCAATAATTCTGGTGGCAACAGTGTTTCATGTGTCCCATCTTCCTTCATTTTAAGACACTGCTAATGCATAGAATTTCGCTCAGCCAAGAAGGGTTTGCCAGGTGGCATATGTGTATGACAACATATGGGACCATATGAGCACAATGAATGCCTGTTGGAATAAACCTTCAACTATAATTCAGCAGAAACAAGAAAATGTTTGCAGCAGCTCATTTTGGTGAGATATTCTAGATAATCAGATA
>CM060310.1:84528024-84530524 GCA_030674185.1 Monoplex corrugatus | reverse complement strand
ACAGTTTTAAAATATTGATATTACTACTATTACAATTATTACTACTGCTGCTGTTACTACTACTATTACTACTACTACTACCACTACTACTACTACTACTACTACTACTACTACTACTACTACTACTACTACTATTATTACTACTACTACGACTACGACTGCTACTACTGCTGCTGCTGCAGCTACTGTTACTACTACTACTGCAGCTGCTAGTGATGATGCTATTACCACTGTTATTACTACTACTACTACTACTACTACTACTACTACTACTACTACTACTACTACTACTACTACTACTACTACTTTTAAGAACAACAACAACAATAGCAACAAAAAACAATAATACTATTAATTAATAGGACGCAGCATTTCATCTCACAAGATGCTTCATTATTTCAAAAAAGCTTGATAGATGAGATGGGAGTGATGTTGTCATTTCTTTCTTATCAATAATCAGTGAACACTTGCCTGTTTAAGAAAGGGATTATTTGGCAAACACTTGCACATACGAAGGACATGAATGCATGAGATAAAACCATGTACACGTCAAGAACACAGTACAGACATACATGAAACAAAACTGTAGAAAATTCAATCGTAAATATAAAACAAAAGTGAAAGCATTGTCAAAATAAAAACAACAACACAACACATAGAAAAAAGTCACACCAAACAAACCCACAATTTAAAAAAAAAAACAAAAAAAGAAAGGAAGAAAGAAAGAAAGAAACAAACAAACACACATAGTCACACAAGCAAACCAACATAATGGAAAATGAAGACATAGTGAAATAAACCAAAAATTATGTTTGAAGCACAGACTCATGAACTCGGAAAATAGAAACGACAAAAATCTAAGAGCAGGAAAAACAAATGCCCAGTGAAGCTCACAGCCAAGGTGTTGGTTATGAGTCACAGAAAGCGAACATCACCCCTTGATTTGATAGTTCATGATGCTGTATTGCATAAGAAAAAAACATCAAAATTCTCTTGTATCTCACAACTTTATCTGCACTATTGCCATGGGATGGCTAAGATCCAAAACGATCACAACATAAGCCGTACGCTTGAGTACAAGCCTTATGATTATGCTTGATGATTTTTCTCATTTTCTCCTGGTCATTAATAAAGGAAAACAAAACAGCAACCATAACAAAATATCACAAAATCTCATCACATCCTAGCAGACGTAATTCCGCAATTGTTTCATGTTTGTTTTGTGTTTGCTTTTTTGTAGTTTTGTTTCTTTTTGTTTGCTATTGTGAGAAATACATCACGCTAGGATTGCAATTCTGATCATCATATTCTATCATAATCTGGACGACGCAATTTCAGTGCTGTTTTTTCCCCCCACTGAGCCCAACTCTCTCCTCTTTATTCTTGAACTCTTTTTATAATCCAGCATCCTCATGATAAAACTCAAGTGCCTTTCATCTTTCAAATGCTTTTCTGGTGTCCATCTTGACAAAATATTTGGTTCTTTTCACAGTATCTAAGACAGCATGACGAAAATCATTTTGCCCAGGTTTCTTTTTCTTCTTCCACTCACATCTTAAAGGTCATTGTGCACCTGGCATTGATTATTGGCGTTTTGTCCAGTTCCTGTTGGTTGCCATGGAGTCTGGTGGTCAGATGAATTGTGGACAGCCATGTCTCTTTTCTCTTCGTTTAAAACATGTATTTTCCCCTTAATGTGCATTCAGGTCTTTAGCTTTGCCTCGCTTGATAAGTAAACTGTAAAGTCAGTTTATACTGTCTTCTTTCTTTAATAGGTAGAACATAAACATTTTGCTATACATCATTGGCCATTGGCATGATATTATGCTTATAATACAAATTACCACGATAACGGCATGTGCAAGTTAATGAGATAAATGTATTGCATTGCACATAAAAGGAAACAGAAACAACGAAAAGACATACACAAATTAAAGTACAATATGAACAAACAATTACAGTATTACAAAGCAGTAAAGAGTATTTTATACAATACAGCTAAATAAGCCAATGATACAAAACAAATATATCCATTAATCTTAAACAAAAACACGTCTATAAACACAACGCAAACCGTTACAGTACATACTGATGAATGCAAAGTTGGCCACACAGTTACATGATTTTTGCTCATTCATGTTGATTTCACATGACCGTATGCGCTTGAAGTTTCGAAAAACTGAGTGCCCACTATTTTTGGTTCTCAGTTATAGAGCTGTTCATTATCTATCCATTTCATCTCTACTCAAATCCTACCACCATCCTGCTCACACATCTGAAATGCTAAACACCACCTCACCCCTCTCATTCCATTTCCTGGCTTGCTTTTTCAGTATTGTTTGCACAGTGAAAGGGCATAGAAGCTTCGTCATAAAGAACGCTCCAGGCTTTATCAGAGCAAACCGAGAGTTGTGTTTTCACGTCCTTGTCTTCCTCTCATCAGCTAACAAGAAGCTGACAATCAGATAAACCATCGACGTCTATCACACCCCATCCTTCC
>CM060310.1:84483024-84510524 GCA_030674185.1 Monoplex corrugatus | reverse complement strand
ACAGGAAAAACATTACAACTTCAGTATTACAGCATTAACACCTTGACAATCAAAATTCCTCACAAATTATGAACTATTCGCATATCATACATCACAATTTACATACAAACAAAGATTTGAAAAAGTTTCTTAAAGTATTTCAGTCTCTTTCCCACTCAATTTCTCCCCTATCCCTTCCTCAGCTGTACACATACAGTGATACACACACATGCTCACTCAAGCACACACACACACACACACACACACACACACACACACAACACACACACACACACACACACACACACACACACACACACACACACACACACATACACACATGCACGCACACACACACCTTGCTCTATAGGCCCGTATACAAAATACTGTTATACAGGCAGGAGAGATTAGTCTGATGACAGACTTGCAAACTAAGGCTCTTCAGGTTAGATGAGTTTGAAAGAGGTGGGTTTTCAGGTGCCGTTTGAAGGTTGAGAAACACTTAGTTTTTCTGAGAGACAGTGGTAGAGAGTTCCATACATTTGGGCCAAAGACAGAGAAAGATTTTTTTACCAAAGGTGTCTAGAGAGAAGCGAGGAACAGTCAACAGTGAGGTGTCAGAAGAGCGGAGCGTTCGAGAAGGTTTATAACCCTGCAGGAGGTTGGCAAGATAGGATGGCATGTTCTCGTGATAGATACACTGAAAGCAGAGACAGGCAACTTTATATTTAATCCTAGCCTTTACCGGGAGCCAATGAAGTGTTCTAAGCAGAGATTTTACACTCTCACGCCTGGGCTTGCGGAGAACAAGGCGAGCCGCGTGGTTCTGTATGCGCTGAAGTTTAGATAGTTGATTGTCATGGAGACCTGCGAATAGAGAGTTACAATAGTCCAGTCTAGATAGTATGAAAGAGACAGAAAGCTTGTTGGTAGCATCAGTGGAAAGGAAGGAGCGAATCTTACCAATTCTGCGTAGCTGATAGTACAGAGTACGGCACAACTGTTTGACATGGGCTTCCATAGACAGTGTTTCATCCAGATAGAAGCCAAGGTTTCTAACAGTTTGTGAGAAAGATACATCACAACCAGAATAACTTTGCAGCCGTCTCTATCACTCGGGCCTGTTTTACAACAGGATATATCACTAGAAGACACTTCTCGAGTGGCCATCATGGATTGTTTTTCGTTTTATTTTTCCCCTTTTCTCTGCAGGACATTAAACATGTTGCACACCGGTCGGGGTGGCGCAGAGGTTAGTGCAACAGACTGCCCGCTTTAAGATTTTGGGTTTGAATCCTATCAATCCTGCCAAATTCATTGTGGGATTTTCGGCTCCCTCCTGCTTCTTCCTGTGCAGACTTGAACGTGCAATGGGTCATTAAGGATGTAACTCAAATCTCTTGAATAACTTGAATAACTTTGCAAGCGTATCTATCACTCGGGCCTGTTTTACAACAGGATATATCACTAGAAGAAGTTAGAGTACAGTCTTGTCACGAGGTCGCAACGTAGAACGGAATTAGTTTGCATCATGATTATCATCGCCATCGATATCATCATCTCAGCATTGTTAAGACCTGTCCTAGATTCTAAGGGCATTTGCGTGGCATAGAACATTGAACAGCGAAAGCAAATAAACAAAAAAAACAAACAAACCAGGAAACAAACAAACCAGAAACAAACAAGTAAATGGATAAATCAATAAATGCCAACGCAAGAATGAATGAAGGAATGAATGAAAGAATGAATGAATGGATGAATGAATGAATGAATGAATGAATGAATGAATGAATGAATGAATGAATAAATGAATGTATGAATGAATGAATGAATGAATGAATGAATGAATGAATGAATGAATGAATGGACATCTTTTCTTAAAGTTGACACATTTTTTCTTCTGACCAGATATGAGTTGTAAAATTATTTCATGTTTTGTTTCTTTAGAAGAAAAAGAGTGCAGTTATAAAATGATGATGATTAAGATGAAAATTCTTCATCTTCTGCTACTACTATAACTACTACTACTACTACAACCACTACTACTACTACTACTACTACTACTACTACTGCTACTATTACTACTACTACTACTACTACTACTACTACTACTACTACTACTACAGTACTACTACTATTATTGAAGTAATGGATCACTTCATCCCACGCCTCATTGCTTCAAGAGAGTTTGAGAAAGGAGATGAGACAGATTTTGTCATGTATTTCTGCGTATTAAACGGAAAACACTGGCATGTGTAAGGTATGAATTTGTTGGCAAACATTTGTACAGACGAACGAAACGAATGCATGAAATATAATCATGCACAGAATGCTCAAGGATACAGACATGCATGAAATAAAATTGTAGAAAGTAAAACCGTGAACATAAAACACAGTTAAAAGCATTGACACAATGAAAAGATAACACACACAAAATTTACAAAACAAACAAACAGACAAACGATTAAACAAAGAATTAAACAAAAATCATACAAACAAGCAAAGTCTCAGCAAGCAAATTATCATAATGGAAAATAAGAGATGTTAAAAGTAAGCCAAAAATTCAAACAAAGTTTGAAGCAGAGACTCATGAACTTGGAAAACAATTCTTGTTAGAAATCTATAAGCAGAAAATAATGGCATGTGGAGATCATAGTCAGGGTGTTTGGTATGAGTCACAGAAAGCAAATATCATCCCTTGATTTGATCCTTTGTAATGCGTCTTTGCATAAGAAAAAGAAGTTCAGATTCTCCCATGTCTTACAACTCCATCTGCACTAATGCCATGTGATGGCTAAGATCCAAAATGTTTGCAACATAAGCCATACGATTAAGCATATGCAACATGATTATGCTTGACGATTTTACTCATTTTCTCCTGGTCATCGGTAAGGGAAAACAAAACAACAACAACAACAACAACAACAACTATAACAAAATATCACAAAACCTCATCACAACCTAGCAGACGTAATTCTGCAGTTGTTTCATGTTTGTTTTCTGTGTGCGTTTGTGTTGTTTTTGTTTGCTTTTGTGAAAAATACATTTCCGCTCATCATACTCTATCATGAACTGGACAAAGCAATTTCGGTGTTGTTTGTTTGTTTGTTTTTTCCACTGATCCAAACGTGCTCCGTTTTATTCCTAAACTCTTTTTTATAATCAAGCATCCTCATGATGAAACTCAAGTGCCTTTTATCTTTGAGATGCTTTTCTGGCGTCCATCTTGACAAAATATTTGGCTCTTTTCACAGCATTTAAGACCGCATGAACAAAGGCATTTTGCTCAGGCTTCTTCTTCTTTTTGCTTTTGCCATCTTCACCTGCCGATGAATGTTGCCATTTTGTCCAGTTCCTGTTGGTTGTCATGGAGTTTGCTGGTCAGATGAGTTGTAGATGGTCATGTCTCTTGTTTGTTAATTTAAAAGAGGCATTATCCCCACAATGCGTGTTCAACTCTTTAGTTTCGCCTATCTTGATAAGTAAACTATAAGCACAGTTTATACCGTCGTCTTTCTTTAATAGGTCGAAAATAATATAACAATAAACAGTTTGCTATATCTTATTGGCCATTGGCATGATATTATGCATATAATACAAATTATGATGGTGACCTTATTTATAAATTAAAGAGATTGGCTTATTGCATTGTACATAAAAGGAAACAGAAACAACATAAAGACATACAGCCATTAATATTAAATGTGAACAAACAACTGTATCATTACAAAGCAGTAAACAATTATTTATACAAGTTACCTACATAAAAATACTCTTATGACACAAAACAAACCTATTCTTAAATCTTAAACAAAGAAAATTACATCATTAATTAACAGAAAGATTAATACATAAAAGTGACTATAAACGCAAGGTAAACAATTGCAATGTATAGTGATGAATACACGGCAATCAATACCAAAATATTCACGATCACAGTTGTCCACACAATTATATTATTTTCCTCATTTATGTTGACTCTACACTGACTTATGCGCTCATATTTATTGAACTGCCGATTGTCTATCTCTATCATCACTACTCCAATCCTACTGCCATTCCTCTCTCATATCTGAAATACTCAACCCCACCCCACCTCTCTCATTCCATTTCCTGGCTTGTTTCTTCAGTATTGCTTGCACAGTTAAAGTGTATAGAAGCTTCGTCATAGAGAACGCTCCAGGCTTTATCAGAGCAAACTGAGAGTTGTATTTTCTTCCTCTCATCAGCTAACACGAAGCTGACAATCTCATAAACCATCAACGTCTATCACACCCTGTCTTTCCTTTTTCCTTCACTCCTAATTATCTGCCCTTTGTGATCCTACTTTTGTTTCTGCACCCCAGCTTGGCCACACATGCCTAAGGGAATAGATGGTAGGGGGGTGTCTGACTATGCCTGTCGTTTTCAGTCTTAAAACAGTAACAAACAAATGAAAAGAATATTTAAGAAGACAAATAAGTCTCTTTTAAAAAGAAAGTTGGAACTTTTTTGAGAAAAAAAATGAAGTCCCATTTACAAAAAAGAAAAAAAAGGTACCATCATGAGTGATCCAAGCGTGGCTGTAATATGCGTTTTCAGTTCGAAAATATGATCTCATGAGAGTGTTTCAGAAGAAAAGGAAGTCTCTTTTACAGATAATTTTCAACAGTATCATCTTTGATGCTTGTGGCTTAGCAATATTATGGAACATAAATTACTGGCAAGCAAGTGCATTTAGTGGAGAAAGAAAGCGATGAATTATTTGTTATACACAGTATGGTTTTCATCAAAGCTATTGCAGCCATACATCAGCAAGTGACCTTTTAGTTCAGCTGGTTCCAACGCCTTATTCATAATGCAGGGGTTGAGTGTTCAATCTTTTGGGCACTTCATTTTGAAATGAACTGGGTGGGTCTTGTGATAGTCATGGACTTAAAATCCAATGTCTCCACTTCAATCCCAGCCAGTGATATAAAAGCTGGCCTGTTCATGGCCCATATTATGCTCCAATCATTCTGGTGGCAACAGCGTCTCATGTGTCCCATCTCCCTTCATTTCAAGACAACGCTAGTGCGTCGGGTTCTGTGTGGCCTAAAATGGTCTGGCAGATGGCAATTGTTGTGGACACATACATGTACGGAATCCTATGAATGTAATGTGTCCCAGTTGAAAAAAAACTCTCAAGTCTTATTCAGCATAATCAATACAGCATTTTCATCAGATCATTTTAATCAATTTCAGATAATCAGATATGTGCTCCCAGAATCCCTCACGTATTTTGTTGAATCCTTATGAGGAATAATCGTTTATTTCAAAATGTGATTATCTATGAGAATATATATGGTGAATGACGTGAGTTCCATGCGTCTGCATTGAAAATTACCAGCCCTCCTCCTCTACTCTTTCCTCTCTCTCACTTTCTCTCTATCTCTCTCTGTGTCTCTATTTGTCAGTCTCTCTTCCCCCTTTCTGCCTTTCTCTCTGTCTCTGTTCTTCTCTGTCTCTGTCTTTCTCTTACTCTGTCTTTCTCTGTCTGTCTGTCTGTCTCTGTGGCTCTCTGTTTCTCTCTGTCTCTGTCTGAAAGAGAGACACAGAGAGAGAGGCAGACAAACAGACAGACAAACAGAAAGACACAGAGATAGAGACAGAGACAAAACAGAGACAGAGACAGACAGAGAGACAGAGACAGAGAGAGTGAGTGAATGAGAGACAGACAGAGGGACAGACAGACTGACAGACCGACCAACCAACCAACAGATAGACAGACAGGTATACATACAGACAGATGAACAGGCAGACAGAGATGGAAAGAGGCAGAGACAGAGATGGAGACTATAAAACTTCCATCAACTTTCTTCATTCACAATGAGACCTTAATTTTTTCTGGTAATTCTGGAAAACGCTCATCGTAAACTTGGAATCATACCAGCTATCTGAAAAAAAAAAAAATTGCGATCGGTATACCACGTGTAAAGCAAATGTGCAGGTTTATGGGGCAGACATAACACTGCACTCAAAGGAAGTCAGAAAGTATTAGCGTGAGTCGATGTTCCGAGTCTCACGTCAGATAATTACAGTCGAGAACATAGAATGGGCTGTGAATGAGAAAAGATGAGTCAGGAACACAGTTGATTGTTATTGCGAAAGTATTTAGTCATTTATGACCTGTTTGATTATTGTGCGTGTTATGGTCCAGCTATTTCTGTCATAGTGTTACAACTGACATTTCATTCCCCTTTTTCTCCCCACTCCCCCATCGCCCAGTTTTATTTGTTCTTTGTTGCTTCTTTTACGTTCTTTTTTTCTCAAATGCTTGCATGTTAGTAATCTGTGATATAGGCCTACCTTGCTGTTGTTAGAGGTTGACTTGCTTTGCGTGTATGAGACTGACCTATCTGCCTTTGTCTCATGCTTTTGTAATGGGCTTCCACGATTAACATATACATGAAAGTTGATTTCTGAAAAAAAAAAAAAAAAACCTTTCTGTAATGTCTATGACATGGTGTATGTTATAGTTAATCTATTATCACCTTTGCGTTAAAATGGATATACCTCCCCCCTCATCGTTTTTTTCTTATTGTTTCCTTTACTTCCTCCCTGCCCTGTTATTGTATGTCCTTAAATCACCGTCTTTTAGATAGAATAGTATTACAATTACTAGCATTAATGTTATACTATTGTTGATATTCTTGTTGTCATTGTTAAGGGTTGACATGGAAGCATTTTCATGTGTGTGCTATTGTCGCTAATGCTTGTATAAGGCTCATGTCCCATTAGCATATGTGTGAGATCAATAATTATTCTTTTCAGAGATCATGTTATCACGTGCTTCGCAGTTTAGGTTTTATTTAGTAAGGACCTTATGCTACTATCTTTGAGTAATAATGATTTTCTTTAGTCTGAAAACAGTCTTAATTATCTTTCTCTTTCTTTCTCTCTCTTTCTCTCGCTCTTTTTCTCTCTCTCTTTCTCTCTCTCTTTCTCTCTCTCTCTATTTTCTCTCTCTGTCTCCCCTTCTCTCTCTCACCTCTCTCTCTCTCTCTCGCTCTCTCTCTGTCTCTCTGTCTCTCTCTCTCTCTCTCTCTCTCTCTCTCTCTCTCTCTCTTCTCTCTCTCTCTCCCCTCTCTTCTCTCACTCTTTCTTTCTCTCTGTCTCTCCGTCTTTGTCAGTATATCTGTCTGTCTATATGTCTATATGTCTGTCTCTTTCTCTCTCTCTCTCTCTCTCTCTTTTTTTTTTTTTCTCTGTGTCAGTTGGCTCATGTTCGGTATCAGTTAATGTACCAATGTATGGTATCAGTTGAATAGCGCATACTATCATAGGTTCTGTTAATTAAAGTTTAAACTGCCTTTTCCACTCTTGATTCATTATGAGGCCAAAGTTAGTGTTTCAGGCATAAAAAAAAACACGTTTCGTACCAACTGAACTTTGTGCAGTGTTCACAGTGTTCAAAAATCCATGTTGTCAATGCATTACATAATCATTATACTATCTTTAACTGTATCGCAGATGTATACTACATATAAAACATTTTAATCGTCATTTCCACAGAATGTGGACAATGGCAAATTATTTTTCGTATGGATAGACAGTTCGGATTAGGTAAAAGGATATATATGCTGAAACCATCTGAATTTCTAGCCAACAGCTATTTTATACAGTTTGAAAAAAAGTAATTTTATTCCAAATTAAAACCAAGACGTCTTTCATTCCATATTCTTATACATAATAGATCATTGTCGTAATCTATGAGAAATGGATACATCAGCTTTATTACACTCCTCTGTATATCAACACTTTTCATACATTTTGACCCTAAATGGTTTGAGTAAAAATATCACTAAGTCTATAAAATTCCAGCCCGGAATTTGGCATAAAACTCTTAAAACTGCATCGGTAATACTTGTATAGACCAGATAATTTGAGACAAAAACGAGATGAAAAAGCGAAACAAAAACGTACTGGATATTGCATGGACTTTCTGTCGAAAAGTTGTATGAAAACTGAACGGATTTGCTTCCACATTCATGATATCACAAATTACAATTGTTTCATCAGCTCATCCTCTGATATAAATGTTTTTGTTCCTAGTCATGTTCATATTGTAATGGACACACTATGTCAAGAGATATTTGAACAATTGTCAAGATTTTATTAGTATTATACATTATTCTCGTATAATGCTAGTACCAAACTCATTTGGATTCACCATGCCTTGCATATAATCAGACTTCTCATGGAGCAGGGAGATTTTCAGTGACCGCACTCAATTTAAGATAGGGTTTAATAACCAGTGAACCAGGTCTGTTGACATCTCTTTACATCAGTATTTCCATACACTCACCTCTTAATCATCACCCATACGTTTTTTGCCAGTATGAGACTACAAAGCATAGCAACAATTGCAAAATAAGTAGAAACAGCAACAATGAAATCACAAGGGCAAGTTGTGATGAATAAACAGTAACAATAATTGAAGCAACTTATACTGGTATCAACAGCAGTAGAGGCGACAAGACTAACAACAATACATACATGGACAAGAACGAGAAATAACAGCAACAACAATAAGAAGCAACATGGATTTGTCATTTGGTAGAAGTTTTATCAGCTCTGTCATGTTTCCTATAGGCTAGAAACGATCATATTTTGCGATCATTCTAAAAACAAAAACATGAAAACAAATCTACGGAAAACAGATTTTCACATGCCTCTAAATCTGCTAAACGTGAGAGAAAGTGGATGGAATACGATCTTTACGACGTATAAAGAAGTTAATGCTTAGAGAAAGCAGCTTCTGGCAGTGATAAGAGAGGGGTTTCGTCTTTACTTCAAGCAATGAAGAGCAAAACGAGAAAATAACAAACCCACTAAATAACCGACTATTCAAGAAACCAACCCAACTCTCAGTAGCTAGCCATTCAACAAATCTAACAAATAACCAGCTACAAAATAATTTGAAATGCAAGCCAAACAGCGACCAAACGAGAAAACAAACATGCAAACAAATAAGTAAACAAACAGTCAACCAAATGAACAAACAAACATGTCAACAGACTAATGAACGAACAATAAAAAACATAAGGTGATGATCCAAAATATTGATTTCAATATAAATTCAAAAGAGTCTAAACCTAGCCAAGAAAAACTAATTTCGTGCTGGGCTTATGTGATGACAAGCTAAATCCCTTTCATGGAGCTGTCTTCCAGGCTTGCCAATGGGGGCAGCAGTGGCGGCCTAGAGTCACAAGTGGACAGGGTTATTCATGGGCATCATCTACATAAGTCAGATCCTAGGGACAGTTGATGACAAGGTTGTTGCTCAGATAGACAGGAAACTGAAGTAACTCCTCTCTGTCACGACATTTTATGGTTATTGTTTAATCATCCATGTTGATATTGTTTTGATAGGATATTATTGTGATAGTTGTTATCACTAGTCGTTGACATGTTTGTTGCTGTATCATTGGTATGTGTGTGTGTGGTGTGTGGTGTGTGTGTGTGTGTGGTGTGTGTGTGTGTGTGTGTGTGTGTGTGTGTGTGTGTGTGTGTGTGTGTGTGTGTGTGTGTGTGTTGTGTGTGTGTGTTTGTGTGTTTTTGATAATGGCAGTATGGCTGTTGTAATCATTGTTTTCATGTTTCGCTTCTTCTTCGTGTGCATTTTACGTACAAGATGGAGAATAGGTGCATATACACTTTTTTAAGTCAACAAGAAACCTCTGAGGGTGCTGGAAGGGACCATAAGCAGCAATATCTCATTACTGGTCACACGAGCAATTCCCAGTTCCCAGCACCACAAGGTGGCCATTTCGTCAAGCAAGCGGTGGCTGTCCATCTGCTATCAAGCTTTCGAAGGAATATTGAGCAACATGGTTTTATATCTCCTTTGTGTGCAAGAGGTTTCGAGGTCGTTTCCAATGAATACAAGGACTCCCTCTCACCACATCTTCGACTTAACATTGAATGGTGGTCTAGGTGATAAGTTTTCAGATTACAGGATAAACCAGAACTTTCTATGCAACATGACAGATTTCCAGCAACAACATGTGAAATATTTCCAGAAACAACATTCAAGTTGTCACGGGCAGAATTCCGCAAAAAGAACTCACTCTAGCACGACCGTAGATACATACCAACACGCCTTATATATGATACAAACAAAGTCGAATACATTCTGCGCCACTTTGTTTATTCCAGGAAGAAAAGCATGATACTGAATGAGAAAATATTCACAAGTAAAATAAACATTCATCATTCCAGTCTGACCAAGAAATTAATAGGCCTTCGACAAGATCTGATTCTTGATGATCATTGTGTTTTCTTATAGTCAAATAACTGTGGTGTGGTTGACTTTTTGCCATCTTGGAATGTTACCTTCCATAATACGATATGCAGCTTAACTTTTCTGGTGGCATGTTCTTCCAAATGAAACATGATTATCAAAACATGTGGTCCATGGTCAGCCAGTCAGTACCTACTGATCTGTTTGTCCGACCCCACCTGGAGTTTATATATCCCACTAACATAGCCGTCTGGGTCACTCAGGCACCCAAGAGATAACACCACGTAATATATGAATGCTTTGGTGACGTTGTCTTCGTTGTTAGTTTTGCTAAGAACAGTAGTATAGTGATGCTGGTGAATCATTATCTCTCTCATTCATAACACTAGTTCATTCATCAGAGATATTGAGACACATCAGAGAATGGAGACGCCACGCATCAAATAAATAAATGAATAAATAAATATAAACTCTTCACATATAAACGCTCACAAATACACACCAAACAATCACACACACGTACGAAAACAAGCAAAACACACACACACACACACACACACACACAACACACACACACACACACACACACACACACACACACACACACACACACACACACACAACGCACCACGCACGCACCACACACACACACACACACACACACACACCACACACACACACACACACAACACACACATGCACTCTTACACAGAGAGAGAATCGGAAACAGAAAGAGACGCAAAGAGAGAGACAGTGAGACACGTACAGAGAAAGACAGACATAAACAGACAGAGCATTTTGTCAAAGAATAACTGAATGCCATTCATAAGACTACATCGAGACAACGCATGTAATTTACAGCTATAGAAGGCCTTTGATCCTTGATTCATCAGAGCAGGTTTGATTGTAATAAAAGACACTGAAAAACAGCCTCGAGGCAAACAATGTTTATCAATGAAGCAAGCTGCTATGGACATGTTTAACCCACTTTGATCACTTCGTGATAAAATCGATAATAAACAGTTTACTCTGCGTTCCATTTCACTTTCTCCACCCACGTAGCTGCTGAGGAGAAAGATGAAAGGAGAATGATGCCGCGTTACGTGCCCTTTGCATGTGAAACAAGAAGCCTTTTGAACATGATAGTCTTGATGAGCAGAGGAACGAACATAAAGGAAGAGGATCATCTTCTCTCTTGAGTGTAGCAGGAGTCGTAATGGGGACAGGGAACGACAACCCTGCAAGTGACATTCAAATCAAAATGGGGACAAAATTGCAACTCTGCCCAAAAACCATAACCATCTTCTGACTGTAATGTTTGTGCAATTTTTTGTTATATTTGAAAATGATAATCAAAGAATAAGAAAAAAAGACCAAAAAAAAAAAAAATAGAAGAAGGAAAGAAAGAAAAAAAAATAGGATGGTAAGTCCAAACAACATGCTTTTTTTTGTGTTCTTTAGTGTATTAACAGAAATACTTTTCATTGGAAAATATACTGAGGTAATTAATGTAAGAAATAATTGACAAAAGTACTCTGCAAAATACCCACCGTGAAATTATTGGAAAATTTATAATAAACAATTCATTTTTGATAATACGAAATTTTCTTTACATTAAATCACTCCGTGATCTCAATGCTGGTCATGAAATATAGAAACAAACAAACAACAAAAACAACAGTTTCATCAACGTCATTATCATCATGTCGAGCTTGCTCAGCTATCCATGACACGTTTCTTCCATCCTTTTCTGTCAGACATTGCAGTAGGTAGTTCATCATACTGACAGCCCGTTTCATCGATCAGTTGGTCGATGAAGGTCTTCTTTGGACGTCCTGGTCTTTGTTTGCCGTGGCTGGGTCTCCATAATAGAACATCCCCCACCAGTTCTTTGCTACGCCAGCAGTGTCCCGCGAAGCGCAGTCTTTATTAACGTATTGATTTATACAACAACATTTAACCACATGAAATCACTCTGGTTTTGGACACACATAATCATATATACTCATAATCACACACACACACACACACACACACACACACACACACACACACACACACACACACACACACACCGCGCACGCACAGCGTGCGGGCGCACGCATGCACGCACGCATGCACGCACGCACGCACACACGCAAATAAAGGCGTGAGTCTACAATGTTCCCTGATTGTGTGTGTGCGTGCGTGCGTGCGTGCGTGCGTGTGTGCATGCGTGCGTGCGTGCGTGCGTGCGTGCGCGCGCATGTGTGTTTGTGTGTGTGTGTGTGTGTGTGGTGTGTGTGTGTGTGTGTTCCATGATCACAGTGAGATCAACATGACAACATCGTTTTTGCAAATGCTCCCCTTGATTTATTAAGGCTAATTCTCCTGAGAATAGATATTGTGACTAAAGAACACCTGCTGGAAACATGATTGAATTGACTTCAATTGAACTGGATCTTCACTTTGTTTCTGTCAATAAGTTCTTGAAAGCTATGATGTCTTTTCCAGAAGTAGAAATGGCAGCTTTTAGCTGGTCCCACCACTGTGTCATCTTTAACATTATCTCAGGCAAGGCTGAGAATCTGTTACTCAGGAAAGTTTGAACTGAGAATCTGAATGGAGATCCTTACGCTTGCTGGTGTCATAGCATTTAGGATTTGTTTCCACTATCTTCTGCTTCTTCTGTTCGACTTTGAACTCTGCCATTGCTAAGTGGCTGTCACTGTAATATCTCCTCCACGGTACACACATACATACACGTCCTGCAGGCAAGTTGTTCTCCACTTCGATCCACTTGCAATGTGGTCAGTCTCCATCCGTGCCCTGTGATCGTTGAAGGTCCATGTGATCATGTGTCTGTGTTTAAACGGTGTCTATCCGACACTCACGTCGTTCATAGCACGGCACAAAACTGCACAAAATGGTCAGTAATGTCTGTCTGCTTGCTGTAGCAATGTGGACCAGGGAAGCGCTCAAAACAACACTAACCCTCTTTGGTCTGTGTGATCAACACCCCGTGATCAATAAGATGGCATGGCGAGGCACTTTCTCAACTAAGTCTTGAGGTTGCCAGTGAAAAGTGTTTTTGTCACCATCCTCCAGGTTATTGGATGGTGCTTAGCACTGGTCAAAAATGAATATAGCATGGGTGGTGCCAAAACGTGCTGTTCATTCACTGGTATATCCTTTTGTAATGCACTGAATTCTTGCCTGCTTGTACAAGATTAGAGGAACGTCATCTCCGTGGATGCTGTTTTGATGACCTGAGAACAAGATGGTCTTGTCTCCTGATATAAATTTGCAGTTGTCTGACCAGTGGACTTTGGAAAGCCTATGTTGTTGATATTGTAAACATCTATCTCTTTGATGATCTGTGATAGATTTGGTGCTGTTAGGACTCCAGTCCTCAAAGTGCCAGCTTCCTTAGAAAGGCTTTTACTGGCGTCCATCATATTATCTCCAGCTAGAGAGAGCTGTTATCCTGGCTGCTGTGTCTGAAGAGGTTTTTTTATCTGTTTTCGTATCTCACTTGTTTAAAAGGAACAAGGTGCAAAACTGAAGTCGAATTCACTTGCAGTTGATTACAAGAAACTATAGAAAAAGAATCGTCCCTATTGACCGACTGCTGATATCCACACTACATGAGGTGGCTAAGTTTTAGTCCACAGCATATGGCCATCAAGTCCCTTCAGAAAGAATTCTCCATCCAAGCTGGCGATTCCATCAATGTGGTTCATACACTAGTGGTACCGTATCAACACCTTAGCTCATGGCCAAAAGACATATCTTGTGAAAAAGCAAGGGGCTAGATATTTTGTAAGACTCTTATTCACTTGATGGTTCTGTGCTAGGTTATTTGTTATGGGCAATCTTGCCTGGTGCCACCCTTCTCCGTCCTGATAGAAATCAGAGTAATTTATTCTGGGACTGTTCATTCATCCAGGCAAGCCTGGCTTATTATGCAGTTACTGTCCACCTGTGAAGGCAATCCACTATCCACTTCCTGCAACTTGCTGCACCAGGCATGGTCATCTCATACCAAGTTGGAGGTAGTCTTTTTATAGACAACAGACAGGGACAGGGAAAAATAGACAGACAGACAGGCAGACAGACATAGGCACTGAAAAAAAAATATGCAGACAGAGGCGATGAAAATAGACAGACAAACAGACAGACTGCAGACAGACAGAATGAAGAATAGACTAACTGACGGACATAAAATAAAACAAACAGATGAAGGAAAAACATCAATCAGATTATGGTAGCAGCACAGAAGCGAGGCAAACAAAACCCACTGACACTACATTTACCCAAGGGTAGAAGAGACTTCACAGACAAAAACACGTCCTCTCATCCACTGAAAACAGATCACACCTCTGCGTCTTGACTATGGTTTTACGTGGCGCTTAATGATGCCAGTGGCATAGACTGTAGAGAACCTGTGTTTGCTGATGGCAAGATATCAACAGAGATTGAAAGGAGCAGAAAGGAAGGTGAGTGATAGTGCCTGGGGGTGGAGGGTGGGGAGGGAAGTGGCAAATGTGATGATGACAACATCACAAGCTCTGTTCAATCAAGCCCATCATCTTTATGTTTGTACCTATAGAATACTGATGAGATTTATCTATTGGCATATGACTTTGGCTTAATAGGGGTCAATATACTGTTGATTGCTAGCTGTGTCGAAACTGTCAAGACTAATAGCAACTATCTTGAATCTGATTGGGGTAAATCGTGTTCTTCACTTATAAAGTACGTCATCATTTCGTGGACATAATAGTTGTGTTTTTCTTTCTACAGTTAAGTCATATCATTTCGTATCCTCTATTTGTGTCACCCTCTGTCTCTCCATTCTATCTCTGTCTCTTCTCTTTTTTCTCTCTCTCTCTCACTCTCTCTCTTCTCACTCTCTTTCTCTTCTCTGTCTTTTTTTCTTCTTTTCTTTTCTTGTTCTTTGTTCTTCTTCTTCTTCTTTCTTCTTCTTCTTCTTCTTCTTTTAGTAAAATGTGCATTTATCAGTTATTTTGCAATACAGTTTTACACATTTCTTGAAAATCTAAGATGATCCCTACAAAACACTTTAACTAATAATATTGCATATCATGCTATGTTGAAACTGTCAAATAATAACGATGTCATGGTTAACATGTTATGACAAGTTGGATATGGAGACAGAGAATAGAGAGAGACAGACGAAAGAGAGAGGGAGAGAAGAGAGAGAGAGAGAGAGAGAGAGAGAGAGAGAAGAGAGAACAGATAGGCAGGCAGGCAGACAGTCAGACAGACAAACAGAGACAGAGACAGAGATAGAACCAGAATGATAGATAGAGAGAGAGAGAGAGAGAGAGAGAGAGAAGAAAGAGAGAGAGAGACAGACAGACAGGCAGACAGACAGACAGAAGAGAGAGACAGAGACAGACAGACAGAGAGACTGAGAACAGAGACAGAGAGAGTGAGTGAATGAGAGACAGACAGATAGAGGGACAGACAGACATACCAACAGACAGACTGACAGACGACCTACCAACAGACAGACAGACAGACAGACAGACAGACCAGGCAGGCAGGCAGAGACGGAAAGAGATGGTGGCAGATATGAAGTGTACAAAACTACCATTTACCTTCTTCACTCACACTGATACCTTCATTACTTCTGGTATTTCTAGAAAACTCTCATCGTAAACTTGGAATTATACAAGTTACAAGAGAAACTATTGTGACCAGTAATCTACATGTTCAGCAAATGACATGTTCATGGGGTAGACATAACACTGCATATAAAGGAAGTCAGAGAGTCGTAGCGTGAGTCGATGTTACAAGTCTCACGTCAGACAATTGCAGTCGAGAACATGAAATGGGCTGTGAACGAGAAATTAGAAGAGTCGGGAACACAGTTGATTGTTGCTGTAAAAGTATTTAGTCGTGTATGACTTGTTTGACTGTTGTGTGATTATAGTTTGGCTATTTCCGTCGTAGTGTTACAATTGACATGTCATCGCCCTCTGTCTCCCCACTCCCCCTGCCCAGCTTTGTTTGCTTTTTGTCGCTTCTTTTACGTTCTTTTCTCAAATGCTTGCATGTTGGCAATCTGTAATAGAGGTCTACAGGGCTTCTGTTAGAAGTTGATATGTATTTGCTTTGCGTGCATCAGGTTGACCTATATGCATTCATCTCACACTTTTGTAATGCACATGCTCGACTGACATACAGTAGAACTTGATTTTTCTCTTGAACTTTCTGTAATTTATATGACGTGGTGTGTGTTATTGTTAATCTGTTATCATCATTACATTAATTGACATATCTGCCCCCCCCCCCCCCCCTTCTGTTTTTCTTTTTCCTTAGTGCTTCCTTTGCTTCCTTTTTTCCCTTGTATTCTACGTCCTTAATTCACTTCCTTATAGATAAGATTGTATTACAATTGCTAGCAATAATGCTATTCTATACTTGTTGTTCTTGTTGCTATTGTTAAGGATTGACATGCACTTAGTTTCATGTCTGTGCTGTTGTCACTCATGGTTTTATAAAGGGCATGCCTCTTTGGCGTATATGCGAAGTCCGTACTGTAGCACACATCATATCATAACCTGTTTCACATTTTATGTTTTTTTCTTTTACTTTTTATGTTTAGAGTTTGTGTGTAGAGTAGGTAAGGGGTTTGAACTAAACAGCAGGAAGACTGAAGTCATAGTGATCAGTAAAAAAACATGAAATCTGTTCATGCGAAACAACAGCAAATGGCACAACCTTGAGACAGGTTGATAAGTTTAAATACCTGGGAACGATCATTTCACCAGATGGCAGATGCACATCAGAAATAGTCAGCAGAATCGGCCAAGCCCAAACAGCATTCAAAAAGATGGAAAGCATTCTTACCAACAAATGCCTATCAATTAACATCAGGAAAAGAGTTCTTCAATGTTATAAAATTATAGAATCAATACTGTTATACGGTTGTGAGGCAACAAGGAAAGCCAGAACAAAATTGAGGCAGCCGAGATGTGGTTTCTAAAAAGAATGTTGAGAGTTCCATGACAGCAAAGAAAACAAACGAGACAATCTTGATGGAGGCAGACACAAGAAGATCATTCATAAGGAAGATTAGGAAAAGACAGGCAACATTTATAGGCCATTTTATGAGGAAAGGGGATTTGGAGCACCTGGTCACAACGGGAAAGCTGGAGGGAAAGAGAGCACTAGGTAGACCCAGGGAGAAGATATTAGACGGACTTGCAGAGTGGCTGAAGACAAAGAGCGTGGAAGAGATAGAGACAGATGGAATGCCATGATCGCCAATGCCATGTGGCAAGGCACCTGATGATGATGATGATGTAGAGTAGAAAAGACTAGATTTAAGATATGTCCAGTGAGACGTAATGCTACTATTTTTGAGTAATAAAGTGTTCTGAAGTCTGAAAAAGTCTGAAATCTCTCCCTCTCTCTCTCTCTCTCTCTCTCTCTCTCTCTCTCTCTCTCTCTCTCTCTGTCTCTCTCTCTCTCTGTCTGTCTCTCTCTCTCTGTCTCTCTCTCTCTCTCTCTCTCTCTCTTTCTTTCTTTCTATCTGTCCGCTATTTGTCTGACTGTCTGTCTGTCTGTCTGTCTGTCTGTCTCTCTCTCTCTCTCTCTCTCTCTCTCTCTCTTTCTCTCTCTTTCTCTCTGTCAGATGGTTCATGCTCAGTATGAGTTGATATATCAATGCATGATATCAGTTGAAAGGTGCATAATACTATTCTTTTTCTTGCCTTTTCTATTCTTGATTCCATTTAGGGCCAATGGTGTTGTGTGAGACAAAATAAATTATGTGTTTCCTACGAAGTCAGCTTATTGCAATGTTCACTTTTTTTTTTCAATTATCCATGTTGTCAAGGCATTACATAATGATTATAATATATTTAACTGCATCGCAGTCATGTATTCCTTATAAAACGATTTACTCTTCATTGCCACAGAATATGGACGATAACAAATCAGTTTACGAATGAATAAACAATTCTGATCGGGGAAGAGCATATGCAAAACCCTGTGCTGAAACCATCTGAATTTCTAATCAGCAGCTATTTTATACAGTTTGAAAAGACTAATTTTGTTCGCTTTTGAAGCAAAGCCACGATATGTTTCATCCCATTTTCTTATACATGGCGACTTGTTGTCGTAATTTGTGAGAAATGGATACACCAGCTTTATTCCTCCGTATTTTAACACCTGTTTATCTTTTCAAAAAAGAAAATGTTTGAATAAAAGTATCACTAGGTTTCTGAACTTCCAGCCCAGATTTTGCATACAACTTTTAAAACTGCATCAGTAATACTTGCATAGACCAGAAAATTAGAGACAAAAACGAGATGAAAAAGCAACCAAAAACTGTATGGATATCGCAGGGAATTTCTGTCGAAAATGATATGAAAACTGAACGGATTTCGTTCCACATCTATGATATCACAAATGGCAAATATGTTGTTATCAGCTCTTTCTCTATGTATAATGTTTTTTGTCCCCAGTCATGTTCATATTGTAATAAACTCACCATGTCAAGAGATATTTTTACAATTGTCAAAATGTTGTTACTATTATAAATTATTCCCGTATAACGCTAGTACCAAACTCATTTGGATCCACTATGCATTGCAAATAATCAGACTTCTCAATGGGGCAGGGAGATTTTCAGCTACCACGCCCCCTTTCTAATAGGGTTTAATAACCACTTACCCAGATTTGTTGACACATCTCTTTACATCAGTATTTTCATTTGTTCTCCTCCTCATCAACAACCTTGGTTTTTGCCAGTACAAGACTACAAAACATAGCAACAATTACAGGATAAGTAGAAACAGCAACAGTGAATTCACAAGGACAAATCATAATGAATAAACAATAAGAATAATCGCAGTAACATTTATACTCGTATCAACAGCAGTAGTGGTGACAAGCTAACAGCAAACACATAAATGAACAAGAACGAGAAATAACAGCAACAACAATAAAAAAAAAAAAGCATTTGTTATTTGGTAGAAGTTTTATCAGCTTTCAATGCTCCTTCGTGCTCTTATAAGCTAGAAAGGATTTTTTTGCGATCATTCTAAAAACAAGAAAACAAACAAATAGCTCGAATATTTTGTCACAAATCTACGGGCAGCAGATCTTTACATGCCTTTAAATCTGCTAAACGTGAGAGCAGGTTTTGTGGTTAAAAGATTTCCGTTCAATAAAATATAAGGAAGAGAAAGTGTTTGTTCCTGTTTCTCTCTGATTCTTCTTCTAGTTCGTATCTCACATTGTCTGTTATCTCTGTTATCTGAAGAGAAAATGGATCGAATACGATCTTTAAGACGTGTGAAGAAGTTAATGCTTAGAGAAAGTAGCTTCTGACAGTGATAAGGAAGGGGCTGTCATCTTTTCTTCAAGAAATAAACAGCAAAGCAAGGAAATCACAAACCAGCTAAATAACCGACCACTCCACAAAGCAACCCAACTCTCAGTAGCTAGCCATTCAACAAATTAACAAATAACCAGCTATGAAATAATTTGAAATACAAGCCAAACAGCGACCAAACGAGAAAACAAGCATGCAAACAAATAAATAAACAAACAGCAACCAAATGAACGAACAAACAAACAAACATGTCAACAGACTAATGGACGAACAATAAACAAACATAAGGTGATGATCGAAAATATTAATTTCAATATAAATTCAAAAGAATCTAAAACTGGGAAAGACAACTAATTTCGTGCTGGGCTTATCTGATGACAAGCTAAATCCCTTTCATGGAATTGTCTTCTAAGTTTGCCGATAGGGGCAGCAGAGGCGGCCTAGAATATCAAAAGGACAGGCTTATTCATGGGCAATATCTACAAATGTCAGATCCTAGGGACAGATGATGACAAGGCTGATGTTCAGGTAGGTAGGAAACTGAAGTAACTCTCCTTTGTAACCACTTTTTATGGTTACTGTTTAATCATCGTTGTTGATTTGTTTTGATAGTGATATTGTTGTGAAAGTTGTTATCAGTAGTCGTTGACATGCTTGCCGCTGTTATTACTGATGTGTGTGTGTGTGTGTGTGTGTGTGTGTGTGTGTGTGTGTGTGTGTGTGTGTGTGTGTGTGTGTGTGTGTGTGTGTTGTGTGTGTGTGTGTGTGTGTGTGTGTGTGTGTGTGTGTGTGTGTGTGTGTGTGTGTGTGTGTGTGTGTGTGTGTGTGTGTGTGTGTGTGTGTGTGTGTGTGTGTGTGTGTGTGTGTGTGTGTGTGTGTGTGCTTCTGTTGTTCTTGATGATGGTGGTATGGCTGTTGTAATCATTGTCTTCTTCTTTCGGTTTTCGTCTTTTCTTGTGCACTTTACGTACACAATGGAAAAGACCCTAAGCAGCAGTACCTCACCACTGGCCACACAAGCACCTCCCAGCTCTTGACGCCGTAAGATGGCCATTTCGCCAAGCAAACGGTGACTGTCCATCTACTATCAAACTTTCGAAAGAGTGGTGACCAAAATGGTTTTATACATACTTGGTGTGCAAGAGATTTAGGGTTCTTTTCCAATAAACACAAGGACTCTCCCTGACCACCTCTTTGACTTAACCTTGAATGGTGGTCTAGGTGTTAGGTCTTCAGGTTACAACATGGGAGATTCCCAGCAACAACATGTGAGAGATTTCCAGAAACAACATCCAAGTTCTCACAGGCAGAATTCAGCAAAACAGAACCTTCTCTAATATGACCGTAGATAAACATCATGCAGACTTATGGATGATACAAATATAAAGTCAAAAATATGCTGCGTCACTGTGTTTACTCTGGAAAAAAAGATGATACTGACATGGAGAAAACGTCCAAAATAAACAATCATTCCAGTCTGACCCAAAAACTGATAGGTCTTTGACCAAGATTTAATTCTTGATGATCTTTGTGTTTTCTTATAGTCATACTTCATTGAGCATGATGTGATGTTTTTTTGTCATCTTGGAATGTTCCCTTTCATAATACAATATGTTGCGTGAAATTTCTGGTGACATGTTCTTTCCAATGGAACAGAATTATCAAAAGATGTGGTCCATGGTCAGCTAGTCAATACCCACTGATCTGTTTGTCCAGCCCTGCCTGGATTTTATAGATCCCACCAACGTAGCTGTCTGGGTCACTCAGGCACCAAAGCCACCACACCACGTCAATATCTTGACTACGTTGGTGATATTATTTTCTATTTTAGTTTTGCTATGAAGAACAATATGGTGATGCCGGTGAATCATCATCTTTCTCTTCCACAACACTGGTTCATTCATCAGAGATAATGGGATACATAAGAGAATGGAAACTTCTTGCATGAAAAAAACTGCACATACAAACGCATACAGAACACGTACGACAAGCGCCCCCCCCCCCCCCCCCAACACACACACAGACAGACACACACACACAGACACTCACACGCACACAAACACACACACACAACACAACACACACACACACACACACACACACACACACACACACACACACACACATACTCACACACAACACACACACACAAACGTGTGCGTGTACAAAAACAAGCAAACAAACAACACACACACACACACACACACACACACACACACACACACACACACACACACACACACACACACACACACACAAACATGTACGTCTTACACACAGAAGAATCAGAAAAAAACGCAAAGAGAGAGACACTGAGACACATACAGAGAAAGACATAAACACAATAGAGCATTTTGTCGAAGATAACTGAATGCCATGCATAACATGTGAAATCTAAGACTACATTGAGACAGCACATGTGCTTTGTAGCTTTAGAAGATCTTTCAACCTTGATGCATCAGAGCGACTTGATTGTAATAAAAGACACTGCATAACAGCTTTGAGGCAAACGACGTTTATCAATGAAGCAGGATGCTATGAACATTTAAACCCACTTTGATCACTTCAGGATAAAACTGATAAACAATTTGATCTGCGTTTCATGTCACAATCTCCGTCCACGTAGCTGCTGAGGAGAATGACGAAAGGAGAATGATGCCGCGTTACGTGCCCTTTGCATGTGAAACAAGAAGCCTTTTCAACACGATAATCTTGATGAGCAGAGGGACGAACATAAAGGAAGAGGATCATCTTCTCTCTTGAGTGTAGCAGGAGACGTAATGGGACAGGGAACGACAACCCTGCAAGTGACATTCAAGTCAAAATGGGGACAAAATTGCAACTCGGTCCCAAATCCATCACCATCATTTGACTACAATGTTGGTGCAGATTTTTGTTATTTTTTTGAGAATAGTAATAACAAGAAAAAAAAAAACCCAATAAAAACAAAGAAAAAAAAGAAAGAAAAGAAAGAATGATACGTCCAAACAACATGTTTTTGTTCTTTGATGTATTAACAGATATCGTTTTCATTGGAAAATATACTGAGGTAATTAATGTAAGAAATAATTGACAATAGTACTCTGAAAAAATACCTAGCGTAAACATATTGCAACGTTGTCAATAAACAATTCTTTTTTGATTATACAAATTAAATTTATTTACATTAAATCTTCCATGATCTCAAAGCTGGTGACGAAAATATAAAAAATATAAACAAACAAACAAACAAAAACAACAGTTTAACCACTTGACATCAGTCTGGTTTTGCACACACATGATCGTATATGTATATTCATAATCGCACATGCATTTAAACACACATGCACACCACACACACACACACACACACACACACACACACACACACACACACACACACCACACACACACACACACACCACACACACACACACACACACACACACACACAAACACACACACACATACAACACAACACACACACACACACACACACACACACACACACCACACACACACACACACACACACACACACACAACACACACACACAACACACACAACACACACACACACACAACAACACACACACACACACACACACAAACACACACACACACACACACACACACACACACACACACACACACACACACACACACACACACACACACACACACACAAAACACACACACAAATGAGTGCATCTACAATGTTCCCTGTTTTTTCTATGTTTCGGGTTTTTTGTGTGTGTGGTGTGTGTGGTGTGTTCCAAGATAACAGTGTGATCAACATGACAAAATTGTTTGGCAAATGCACCCCTTGATTATTTGAGGCTGATTCTTCTGAGAATAGATATTGTGACTAAAGAACTCCTGTTGGAAACATGATTTTATTGACTTCAGTTGATTTGCACCTTTGTTTTGCTTTGTTCGGTAAACTTCTTGACAGACATGATGTCTTTGCCAGAAGCGGACATGGCAGCTTTCAGCTGGTCCCACCACTCCGTCATCCTCAATATCAGCCCAGGCAAGACTGAGAATCTGTTACTCAAGAAAGTTTGGATCTGAGCATCTGAATGGAGATCCTTATGTTAGCTGGTGTCATAGCGTTTAGGATTTGTTTCCACTACCTTCTGCTTCTTCAGCTGGACTTTGAACTTTGCTATTGCTAAATAGCTGTCACTGCACACATTTCCTCTACAATACACACATACGTCCTGCAGGCAAATTCTTTTCCCCTTCGATCCACTTGCAGTGTGGTCAGTCTCCATCTGTACCCTGTGGTCGTTCAAAGTCCATGTGATCCTGTGTCTGTGTTTGAACAGTGTCTATTCGATATTCACATCGTTCAAAGCATGGTACACAACTGCATTAATGTCTGTCTGCTTATTTGCTGTAGCCATGTGGACCAAGGAAGTGTTCAAAACAACACTAACCCTCTTTAGTCTGTGTGTTCAGTACCCTGTGATCAATAATATGGCATGGCGAGGCACTTTATGACCTAGGTTTTGAAGTAACTGTCACCATCATCCTGGTTATTGGATGGTGCTTAGCACTGGTCAAAAATGACTGTAGCTTGAGCGGTGACAGATTTCGCTTTCGCTGTTGTTTCACTAGTGTCCACTTATGCAATGCACCGAATATCTGCCTGCTTGTCCAGTATTAGAGGAACACCATCCCAGTGAATGTTGTCCTGATGACCTGAGAACAAGATGGTCTTGTCTCCTGATATACATTTGCAGTTGTCTGCCAAGCGGACTTTGGAAAGCCCAAGTTGTCCGTATTGTAGACCCCTATCATTTTGGTGATTTGTGCTAGCTTTGGTGACTGAAACAAAATATTAACATCACAATATGCAATACAAGTTATTATTTTGGCAGTTAGGATTCTAGTCCTCAAGTCCCAGCTTTCTTTGAGAGGTTTTTATTGGCGTTCGTGTTATTGTCACCAGCTGGCGAAAGCTGTTATCCTGGCTCTTGTGTCAGTGAGGCGTGTCGATCTGTTTTCATATCTCACTTGTTTAAAGAGGGTGCTAAACTGAATCTAAATCCCCTTGCAGTTGACTACAAGAATCTGTAAAAAATTCATCATCCCTATTGACCAACTGCTGACGTCCATGCTATATGAGATGGGTCAGTTTTAGTCCATGGCACATGGCCATCAAGTCCCTTCAGAAGGAATTCCTCCATCCAAGCTGGGGATTCATACATTAGTGGTACCGTATCAATACCTTAGCTCATGACCAAAAGGCATATCTTGTGAAAAATCAAGGGGATAGATATTTCGCGTGGCCCTTATCTGCTCGATAGTTCTGTTGTAGGACACAGGTTATTTTTTATTGGTAATCATACTTGGTGCCACCCTATCCCATCCCGATAGAAATCATTGTCAATTGTTCTGGGACTGTTCATTCGTCCAAGCAAGCCTGGCTTATAATACAGTTAATGTCCACAACTGAAGGCAATCCGTTATCCACCAAATGAGCCAAGCAAGGTCATCTCACTACCAAGGTGTAGGAACTTTCTACTTAGACAGACAGGCAGAGGCAGAGAAAAAAACCAGCCAGCCGGCCAGCCAGACAGACAGACAGAGGCAATGAAAACTCGATAGACAGACAGACAGACAGACAGACAGACAAAATGAAAAAAAAATAGACAAGCTGATTGACATAAAAAAAAAACCACACCCAAAAAAACAGACAGATGAAGGTAAAACATCTCTCAGATTTATGGTAGCAGACAGAAGCGAGGCAAACAAAACACACTGACGCTATATTTATCCAAGGGCAAAGAGACTTCACAGACAAAAACACGTTCTCTTAATCCACTGAAAACGATCACACCTCTGCTCCTTAACTATGGTATCACGTGGCCGCTTAATGATGCCAGTGGCATAGATTGTTAGAGACGCTTGTGTTTTGCTGATGACAAGATGTCCACAGAGATCTGAAAGGAGCGGAAAGGAAGTGTGAGTGATAGTTGCCTGGGGGTTGAGGGTTGGGTGGGGTAGAATATCTCTTTTTTTCTATATGGAGGCAGATGTGATGATGAACATCATCACAAACTCTGTTCAATCAAGTCCACCATCTTTATGTTTGTGCCTCTAGAATTTTTGATGAGATTTAGTGTATCTGGATTCAGTATGAAGTTAGTTGCTTCTTATTAGGAGTCAAATACACTGTTTGATTGCTTAGCTGTTTCGAAACCGTCCCGACTATTACCTATGCAACTGTCTTGAATCTCTGGTTTGGGGTAAATTCGTTTCTGTTTGTAATCATAAAGCACATCATTCATTTTCATTGACATTAATTAGTAGTTGTTTTTTTTTCTATCTGCAGTTAAATCATTCCTCTATGTTTTATCCTCTATTCTGTCGCTCCCTCTTTTCTCTTCTCATTCGCTTCCCCTTCTATCTCTTTCTCTGTCCTCTCTCTTCTCTCTATCTCTCCTCTCTCCTCCTCCTCCTCCTCCCTCTCTCTATCCTTCTTGTTCTTGTTCTTCTTCTTGTTCTTCTTCTTAATCTTCCTGATCTTGTTCTTGTTCTTCTCTTCTTGTTCTTCTTGTTCTTCGTTCTTTTCCTTCTTGTTCTTTTTCCCTTCATCTTGTTCTCCTTCTTCTTCTTCTTCTTTTTCTTCTCTCTTCTTCTTCTTCTTCTTCTTCTTCTTCTTCTTCTTCTTCTTCTCTTCTTCTTCTTCTTCTTCTTCTTCTTCTTCTTCTTCTTCTTCTTCTTCTTCTTCTTCTTCTTCTTCTTCTTCTTTCTTCTTCTTCTTCTTCTTCTTCTTCTTCTTCTTCTTCTTCTTCTTCTCTTCTTCTTCAACCACGTAGATTTGTTGGGGGGGGGGGGGGGGGGTCTTGTGTTTGTTGATGACAAGATGTCCACAGAGTCTGAAAGGGGTGGAAAGGAGGAGGAGTGTGATATATATCTGGGGTCGAGGTTGGGGGAGTATAAATTTCTCTTTCAATGGAGGCAAATGTGATGATGAAAAACATCACAAGTTCTGGTTCAATCCAGTCCAGCATCTTTACGTAAGTATCTCGAGACTATTCATTAGATTTAAGGTATTGGGTCAATTATGAAGGTAATTGGCTCTAACTGGGGGTCATGTACTGTGATTATGCTAGTTGTATCGAAATTGTCAAGACTATTAGCAACTGTTTTGAATCTGATTGGGCAATTACCTTCTCACTTATACAGAACGTCATTATTTCATGGACATATTAGTTTTTTCTCTCTGCAATTAAATCATCTTTTTTTTGTATCCTCTATATCTGTCTACCTCTATCCCTCCTAATCTGTCTCTGCCTTTCTTTCTCCCTCTCTGTCTCTCTCTGTCTGTCTGTCTCTCTGTCTCTCTCTCTCGCTCTCTGTCTCCCCTTGGCATCTTGTTTCTCTTCAGCAAAGTGTGCGTTTATCAGTGATTTCACAATATTTCTTTAAAGTCAATTCTTAACCCTAGACAGCAGTTTCAACTGATCAAATCGCATATCATGCTAAGCTAAAAATGTGCTATGTAATAACAATGCTATGTGTTATGACTAATTGGTACAGAAAGGACACACACACAAAGAAAGAAAGAGATAGAGGGGGAAAGAGAATGAGAGAGATAAAGAGAGAGACAGAGAAAGACAGAGAGACATAGGATGACACAGAGAGAGGGAGAGAGAGAGAGACACAGAGAGAGAGAGACAGACAGACAGAGATCCAGAGAGACATAGAGACAGAGAGAGACAGACAGAGACAGAGTGACAAAGGACAGAGAGAGAGAGAGAGAGAGAGAGAGAGAGAGGCAGGCAGACAGACAGACAGACAGAGAAACAGAGGGAAACAGAGGCAGAAAGAGAGGAGATGGAGGAAAAGGAGGAGAGACAGACAGACAGACAGAGAGTCAGAGACAGAGAGAGACAAAGAGAGGCAGAGA
>CM060310.1:84455524-84460524 GCA_030674185.1 Monoplex corrugatus | reverse complement strand
AAAAAAAATGCAAGAAGAACCGGATGACAAAAGAAATTGATTGTAGGCTTGATAGATGAATAAAGGAAGGTAAAAGGAAAATAGGAAAAATACAAAAGAATATATCAGGAAATTAGGAATAAGTGCAATAAAACTAAGGACATTTAGCCAGAAACAAAATGCAAAGAAACAGAATACCGACAGACCCTAAGCAAATGGTACAACATTGAGACAAGCTGATAAGTGTACATATCTGGGAACAGTTGTCTCTCCAGATGGCAGATGCACATTATAAATAACCAGCACAACTGGCCACTAAAACAAAACACATTCTTACCAACAAGTACCTACCAAGTAACAACAGGAAGAGAGTTCTTCAGTGTTATGTATGATTAATATTGTTGTAGGAATGTAAAACTTGAACATCCACACAAGAAAAGCGACAAATTGAGGCAGCTGAAAAAAGTGGTTTCTAAGAAGAATAGTCAGACTCCATGGACAGAAAAGAAACCAAATGAGACAGTCTTGAAAGAGACAAACACAAACAGAACATCAATAAAGATAAAAAAAAACAACAACACACAATCAACACATACAGGGCATTTTATGAAGCAAGCAAAATTTGAGCACCTAGTCACAACAGAAAACTAGACGGAAAAAAACACACCAGGCAGACCCAGAGAAAAATATTAGACAGATTTGCAGAGAGAATGAGAAAAAAAATATATCAACAACAACATCAACAACAACAACAACGACGACGACGGCGACGAAGACAGCAACAAAAGATGACTAAAGATAACTTCACATGGAGGGCCATGATCGCCGAAAAATGAGCCAAGGCATATGATGATGATGATGAACCCAACAACTTTCGATTGGAAATCCACCGACTACCCACTTGAGACCAGATGTCGAGATATATATATATATATATATATATATATATATATATATATATATATATAGAGAGAGAGAGAGAGAGAGAGAGAGAGAGAGAGAGAGAGAGCAGAGACAGAGACAGAGACAGAGACAGAGAAAAAGAGAGAGAGAGGAAAGAGAGAGAGAGATGGAAGGAGAGAGGAGAGAGAAGAGCGAGAGAGAGACAGATGTAGAGAGACAAAGAGAGAGAGAAAGAGAGACAGACAGACAGACAGAGACAGAAACAGAGAAGAGAGAGAGAGCACTCATCTAAGAGCATTTCAGTGTTCCTGCAAACATTGGAATTTTACACTCTACATTGTAGCCTCTCGTTTCGCATGTGCAATTTCCGGAGGCCACCCAGCTATTTTCCATCAAAGCTACCCACATGAAGAAAATGACACTGTACAGAAACTACGATTAAAAGAAAAGCAATCGGAAGGATTGTCTTCTAAGAGTGCTGTTTTCACTTTATCAGCTCCAGGATGAATTCTAAGTTCACTGTGATTTGCAAGTGGCGACAAAAGATGCATCTACTCAAGCAATGCTGTGGGATGTTGATAAAAGGCAAATGATGTGATATCATATGTACTTTGAACCTGAAACAGAAATTCATTTAAAAGTGATGGTTTTGATGAGAAAACTGAGTTCACGGAAATATGGTTTTTCGTTGTTGTTTTTTTCTCGAATGTATGGCCAGAGGAAAACGTTATTCGAATTACAATTACAGTATCCATCCTATTTTATCCTTTCTTACTTCTTCTGTCTGTCTGTCTGTCTGTGTCTGTGTCTGTCTTTCTGTCTCTCTTTCACACACATACATCATACACACACATAACACACACACACACACACACACACACACACACACACACACCACACACACACACACACACACACACACACACACAACACACGCACACACACAAACACAAACACACACTCACTCACACAAATATATATGTATTGCTTGCTTCATATATATATATAGTCTGTCTGTCAGTCTATCTGTCTATCTATCTATCTATATATATCTATCTATCTATCTGTCTATCTATCTTGCTATCTAGCTATCGGTCTATATGTCTGTCTATCTATCTATCTATCTATATATCTATCTGTCTATTTATTTATCTGTCTGTCTATCTAGCTATCTATTTATCTATCTGTCTATGTGTCTTCCTGTCTGTCTGTCTGTCTGTCTGTATATCTGTATCCATATATATGTATCTATATCTAAAGAAATCCACCATCAATAACAATAACGTTCACTTAAGATTACATAGGAAACTGCCTTTCCTCGTTTTTTTTTTCCTACAGTCATTCAACTGATCACAAGTTTGTAATCGTCAAAAAAAAAAACATTCCACAGTAACAACAGAAAAAAAAAAAATAATTGGATAACTGTCACAAAAACTGGACAACAAGAAAGCCTTGAGCCTGGCTTGCAAAACTGCTCGCAATAATAGGAAGTGTGGGGGTTGAAACCTTCCTTTAAAAAAAAACCCAGTCATTATTACTATATTTTCTTTTACTTTTGTTTCTTTTCTTGTTCTTCTCCACTGGATTGTTCTGTCACTCAGGCGTCTTTCCCTGAAGACAAACAAACAAACAAACAAAACAAGCCAGAGGGCGGTAAAAGACAGTACGGAAGTTCGATGACGAGAGAAAGAGAGGGGAAAAAAGAGAAAATGAAAGAACAGAGAGAAAAGAAACAGAGAGAAAAAAGAGAGACAGACAGACAGACAGACAAACAGACACACACACACCACACACACACACACACACACACACACACACACACACACACACACAACACACACACACACACACACACGGGGAGACAGCGAGAGTGAGATGAACAGACACACAAACAAACAAACAGAGAGACAGACAAACAGAGAGACAGACAGACAAAGAGAGAGAGAGAGACATAGAGAATAGAGAGTGAGAGCACCATAAAGAGAAGGAGAGAACAGACAGACAGACAGACAGGCAACATAACATTCTTTATTACCAAGGATCATACAGAAACACCTGCGTACTAGATTGTTTTTATGTATCCATCAAACAAAATGAAATCAACATACAAAGAAAAACTAGAGAAAGATAACATTTTCACCAGGAATGATACGACACTGCTATCCACTGAGACTAAATTAGAAGCTGAGATTAAGATGTAGCTTCAGAAGGTCACCCGACTGTCTTTCATCAAAGCAGACTTGTCAGAAGAAAAACGATATCGCATACTGTAGCCAGGAGAGATATTAATCATGGAGGCAGGTAAGTTGTGGTCACTTTAATAACTTCAAGATAAAAATATCTCACATTTCACCCTGTGTCTCACGTGGTGAGGAAAGACTCTACCGTTCACGCAATTTCCAGGGGAAGTGATGAGCAGAAAATGATGCGCCGCTGTCTACACTTTAAAACAGGAAGCTGTCTTAAAGTGGTCTCTTTGATGGAAATTGGTAAAAAGCACATAGAAAAAACAATTGCCTTTGAAGAGCATACAGGAAGAGTTCAAACACATGTAGTTGCCACATGAGAAAAAGCAAGCGAGTAAGCGAGAAAAAAATTGAATAAAAAAGGAGAATCAATTTAGGAAAAGAAAGAAAGAAAGAAAGAGAGTGAAAGAGATATATACAGACAAAGACACAGCCAGCCAGACAGAGAGACAGAGAAACGTACAGTGGGGGCAGGGAGAGAGAGAAGAGGAGAAAGAGAGAGAGAGAGAGAGAGAGAGAGAGAGAGAGAAAAGAGAAAGAGAGACAGACACAGAGACACAGACAGAGACAGTGATGGAAAGAGAGAAACAGAAAGGGGAAGAAAGTAAGAGAGGAGAGAAGAGAGAGAGAGAGAGAGAGAGAAGAGAGAGAGATGAGAGAGGAGAGAGAGAGAATGAGGGAGAGAGAAAGAGAAAGTCGGAGAAAGAGAGAGGGATAGAAGGGAGAGAGACAGAGACAGACAGAGAGACAGAGACAGAGAGACAGAGACAGAGGGAGAGAGACAGACAGACAGACATACACACAGACAGACAGATGGACAGACACACAGACACACAGAGACAAAGAGAGATCAAGATACATGTAGACACACAAATAAACATAGACATAGAGACAGGCAGACATTGAGAATAGTGAGTGAGAGCATTATAAAGAGAGGAAGAGAACAGACAAACAGACAAGCATATAACATAAACATTCTTTTTTTACTAAGGACTAAAGAGAAAAACCTGCGTGCTATTTTGTTTATATCTATCCTCAAAGAAAATGAAATTAACCTACAAAGAAAGATAACATTTTCACCAGGAATGATGCAACACTGCTATCCACTGAGACTAAATTAGAAGCTCAGATTAAGATGCAGCCTCAGAAGGTCACCCAACTTTCTTTCATCAAAGCAGACTTGTCAGAAGAAAAACGATATCGCACATTTTAGCCAGGAGAGATATCAATCAAGGAGACAGGGAAGTTGTGATCACTTTAATAACTTCAAGATAAAAACACCTCACATTTCACCCTGTGTCTCATGTGGTGCGGAAAGACTACCGTTCACGCAATTTTCAGGGGAAGCGATGAACAGAAAATGATGCACCGCTGTCTACACTTTGAAACAAGAAGCTGTCTTAAAGTGGTCGCTTTGATGGAAACTGAAAAAGAAGCACACACAAAAAAAACAACAATCGCCTTTGAAGAGCACACATGAAAAGTTCAAACATCTGTAGTTGGCACAAGAGAAAAAAAAAATTGCGAGTGAGCGAGCAAAAAGGAAAATAGATAATTTGAGGAAAAGAAAGGGACAGTCAGCCAGCCAGAAACATAGAGAAACGTACAGCAGGGGAGACAGATAAACAGATAGAAAGGATGGTTGGGTAAAAAGAAATAGAGAGAGAGAGAGAGAGAGACAGAGAGAGAGACAGAGAGAGAGACAGAGAGAAATAGACAGAGACAGAGAAGAGAGACAGAGACAGAGAGACAGAGAGACAGAGAGACAGACAGAGAGACAGAGACACACAGACCCCACAGACACAGAGACACACAGACAGAAACAGAGAGACAAAGAGGCAAGAGAGAGAGGAGAGAGAGAGACAGACAGAC
>CM060310.1:84450524-84453024 GCA_030674185.1 Monoplex corrugatus | reverse complement strand
TATGTACGTATGCATGCATGTATGTATCCATCTATCTTTTATACTATCTATCTATCATCTAATCTATCTATCTATATCTATCCATCTATTTATCTATATATTATCTATCTATCCATCTATACATCTATATATATATATCTATATATCTATTGTCTATCTATCTATCTATTTATCTATCTATCTATCTATCTATATGTCTGTCTGTCTGTCTGTCTATCTACCTGTATCCATGTATATGTATCTATATCTATATCTAAAAAAAATATCCCAACCAAAACAATAATGTTCACTTAAGATTACACATATAAAACTGCCTATCCTGTTTTCTTTTTTTTTCTTTTCGGAAGTCATTCAACTCGTCACAAGTTTGTAATTGTCAAGAAAATAACTTTTCCATACGAACAACAGAAAAAAAAAGATAATGTAATTGAATATCTGTCACAAAAACAGGGTGACAAGAAAGTCTGGAGTCTGGCTTGCAAAACTGCTAGCTGTGACAGCAAATATGGGGCTGAAACCTTCCTTTTGCAAAAACAAAACAAAACAAACAAACAAACAAAAACCCCAGTCATTATCACTGTATTTTCTTTTACATTTTTTCTCCTGTTTTTCTTCTCCAGTGGATTGTTTGTCAATCAGGCGTCTTTCCCTGAAGACAAATAAAAGCCAAACAAAAGGCACAGGGCGGTAAAGGGGGCAGTAAGACAGTTGGGGAAGGAGTAGAGAGGGAAAAAAGAGAAAAATGAAAGAGGGAGGAGGAGAGAGAGAGAGAGAGAGGAGAGAGGATGAGAGAGCAGAGAGATGAGAGAAGAGAGAGAAAAAGAAGAGAGAGAGAGATGTCGAAAGAGGAGAGAGAGAAAGGGGAGAGAGAGAGAGAGAGGATGAGAGAGAAGAGAGATGAAGAGAAAGAGAGAGAGAGAGAGAAAGAAGGGGACGAAGAGATAGAGGGGAGAAGAGGAAGAGGAGATGAGAGATGGAGAAGAGGGAGAGAGGGGGAAAAAATGTAGTTGTACGTAATACTGCAATCCTTGAATAACAGAATGTCTTCAGGTTTAGGGTTTGTTGTGTGTAGTGTGTGTGTGAGTGTGTGTTTGTGTTGTGTTTTGTGTGTGTGTGTATGTGTGGGTGTTGTGTGTGTGTGTTGTGTGTGTGTGTTGTGGTGTGTGTGGTGTGTGTGTGTGTGTGTGTGTGTGTGTGTGTGTGGTGTGTGTGTGTGTGTGTTTGTGTTGTGTGTGTGTGTTGTTGTCTTCTTCTCTCCTTCTCTCCTTCTCTCTCTCTCTCTCTCTTTTTTTTTGTTTTCCTTATCTCTCTCTCTTTCCCTCACCAACACAAAACACAACACACAACACACACACACACACACACCCCACAAAACACAACACACCAAAACAAACGCCACACACACCACACACCACACACTCACGCACGCACGCACGCACGCACGCACGCACGCACACCACGCACCCGCACTTAATATTTAAAGCACGAAATGATTTATGGATTGAAACGACCCTACTCATTATTATAATATATATATGTATTAAATGGGATACTGGTAAGTACTTTTACACATGGAAAGAAAAAAGCATTTAATATTAATGGAATTAAAATGAAGGGGTTAAAAAACTATTTTAGTGTCAGGCATTTTGGGGGTTATTGTTTCAAAACGATTTTGAATTTATTAGTTACAGCGTGGGTTTCAAACTGTAATTGTTTGATTTGTGTTTATAATCTAAAAGGCTGATGAATATTTGGTGGCAAAATAGATTGCCTAATAGCAAAAGTATTTCCTTTCCATGAAATAATTAGATCATCTAAATCTTCGAAACGTACCATTTGTTAAATATAACCGGGCACATCAAGAAGAGTTTGACAAAACCTAAATATGGAATAATATAAACAGACACTGCAGTGCACGTATCGATGCTAGAAATGTCTCAGAAAATGCAATAGCATGTCCATTATGTAACAGTGAGTGTAAGGTGAAACCCACTCCGTGCCCTCTTAGAGATCCGCCACATGTACACACCCATAGTCTTTATGAAATCTAATCCCATGCCTTCTTTCGTGTTGTATATTTAGGGCAAAATCAGAATGTAGGAAAACTGAAATTTTATATATCTGCACAATGTCGTAAAACTACAAGCCAGCTTGCTAAATTAGCAAAGACATGACAGTAAACCTGTTCATGTGTTACCTCCTCTCTCTCTTCTCTCTCTCTCTCTCTCTCTCATCTCTCTCTCTCTCTCTCTTTCTCTCTTTCTTTCTCTCTCTCTCTTCTTTTTCTTCTTTCTCTTTCTTCTCTCTCTTCTTTCTTCTCTTTCTTTCTCTCTCTCTCTTTTCTCTCTCTCTTCTTTTCTCTCTCTCTTTTCTTCTCTCTCTTTTCTCTTCCTCTCTCTCTCTCTTTCTCTCTCTCTCTCTTTCTCTCTCTCATCTTTCTTCTCTCTCTCTCTCTCTCTCCTCTGGTTCTTCTCTGTCTCTGTCTCTGTCTGTCTGTCTC
>CM060310.1:84435524-84443024 GCA_030674185.1 Monoplex corrugatus | reverse complement strand
ACACACACACACACACACACACACAAACAACACACCACACACACACACACACACACACACACACACACACTCACACACACACACACACACACACACACACACACACACACACACACACACACACACACACACACACACACACACACACACACACACACACACACACCACACACACACAACACACACACACACACACACACACACACACACACACACACACACACACACACACACACACCACACACACACATACTCATATACCCGAACTATAAATGCAAACAGAAGTATATAAAAACATGTGCTAGTGTGAGATATGTCGAGGAGAGGAATATAATGACTACCAAGCTGAACCTGTCTCTCAGTGAGGAGAGAAATAGTTCAAATAAATACAATGTAGGCACAGAGCAAACACATAATCTTAAATCTGTCGAAGCAGCTTGCCAAGACAGTAGACTTGAAAGTACCCCCACCCTCATTGTGTTTTTTCGTCCGCTTAAATGATTAAGCTGTCACTTGCCTGTCTGTCTCTGTAGGGAGCACGAAGCTAATAAAAAAAGATGAATGGGCAATTAGAAGGGTAAGGCAGAGAAAAGATAAACAGATAGGCCGAGAAAGACAGACAGAGAGAGAGACAGAAAGAGAAAAGAGAGAGAGAGAGAGAGAGAGAGAGAAATAGACAGAAAGAGAGAGAGAGAGAGGGGGGAGATTGAAAAACAGACAGACAAATAGACAACACACAGACAGACAGACAGAGAGAGAGAGAGAGAGAGAGAGAGAGAGAGAGAGAGAGAGAGAGAGAGAGAGAGAGAGAGAGAGGGGAGAGAGAGAGAGAAACGCAGACATAAAGAGAGAGAGAGAAGGAGAAAGAGAGAGAGACACAGACAGACAGACAGAGAGAGAGACAGAGAGAGAGACAGAGAAAGAGAGAAAGAGAGAGAGGGGGGAGACTGAAAAACAGACAGACAAATAGACAACAGACAGACAGACAGACAGACATACAGACAGACAGACAGACAGACAGAAGAGAGAGGAGAGAGAGAGAGGAGAGAGAGAGAGAGAGAGAGAGAGAGAGAGAGAGAGAGAGAGAGAGAGAGAGAGAGAGTAATAAAAAACGACAAATCAACCATTCAATCAGTTTAAAACTATAACCTCCAGAAACATCTATCTCTGTTTCAGTACCTCCGTCTGTGTGTCTCTGTGTGTCTGTGTTTGTGTCTCTCATTTGTCTGCGAGTCTGTCTGTCTGTCTGTCTGTCTGTCTGTCTGCCTGTCTGCCTGTCTGTATGTCTGTCTGTCCATCTTTCTCTCTGTCTCTGTCTGTCTCTGTCTCTTTCTGTCTCCCTCTCTGTCCCTCTCGTTTCCTTATTCTTGATGATATTCTTGGTACTACTTGCTGTATAAATGCTTGCATACAATCTCTGTCCATGTAACAGGACAAAAAGCATGCTTTTGCTATGGACTTTGAGCACTTCACAAATTAATGTATTAATTTATTAATTAATTAATAACAAGTGCCTAGACCCATTCATGTGTATATGTAGGCAAAACATGAACTACGTAACATACATATCCAGTAAATTATACCAGTGTCTGTGGCTTATAGAAACAGGAAAAGACACAGCATCCACACTTCCCAAAGACTGAATCTGCAGACTGTGTAACAACATACGTCTGTACAATGTTGGCAAAAACAAACAAACAAAGAAACTAATCAACAAACGAAATCGCTCATCTGAGAAAAAAAATCAGGTCTTGAGTCTACTGTCTGAAAAGTCGATCTGAGTTAAACTTAAAGGAAATCAGTTTCTAAATCCTTCCATGTCTTCTTGTGCGTTTGTACTATGGCGTTTGGGCATTGTTAATTAAAGCATTGACATTTATGTTTTATGTTTATTTCACAGTTTCAATTTTCTCGAGTGCACGAATGCACGTGTTTTTGTTGTTGTTGTTGTTTTTTTTCCAACTTCGCCCAAGCAGTGTGTAACTGTCTTTTGGAACCATGCATGCTGGATGTTTTCATGTTTCCATAAACCACAGGCTTGTTACCAACAACCGACGAAAAAAAAAAAAAGCCACAAAAAATGCACACTGACAGTTCAGCATCATAGTCTCCATAAAATGATCTGGTGTATACAAACACTCAGTGAGGAATTATCAATCACATATTAATGCATTCAGAAACTTTGGTAAAGACAAGACGTTGGAAGAAACAGTATCACACTAACAAAAAGAAAAGAAAAGAAAAGAAGAGAAAAGAAATGAAATGAAAACAAAAAGAGAAAAGACATGAAATGAAAAAAAAGAGAGAAAAGAAATGAAAGGAAAAGAAAAACAATGACAGCATCAAATAAACACACAGATAAATAAAACCAAAGAAAAGAAAACAAAACAATGTCTCCATCAAACAATGTTATTCACAGGTCAACACTTACATTGATGTTTCCTACCTTGCTGATCAATGAGACAGTTTCAGAAAACAGAGTAGCCATTTCAAACCACCCAATGGACACTACTGTCCACACTCCCCACTGAAAACCAAGCAGCTTCATGCTGATTCCTGTCCACTATATCTCATGAATATTCTAGGAGTAAACAGACAGTGGATCAGTGGACTGGATCAATCTGAGCAAATGAAGAGGTCCGCCTTTTCATTTGCCTTCATTAAAAGCGAAAGCTCCACCCCACTCTATCATCCTCACTCCCTTGCATTCACCCTTCTTTTTGTTCCTTTTGAAACCTTTGCGGACATCTTGCCATCGGCAAACACAACTATCCCTCCATCCTTTGTTGGCTGTCATCATTAAGCACCACCCGGCAGCGTGGTCAAGGGGCAGAACTGTGAACAGACTTCATTAGATTAGACGTTCCTTTTTCTCTCTCTGCAGACTGGAGAGAAGTTGTGGGCAAATTGTGTAGCGTTGGTGTGTTCTGTTCGGTCTGTTCCCTTGATGGTAAGACTGACAACATATGAACGCCAGCTTTCTTTATTCTGTCTGAATGTTTGTGTGTCCGTATGTTGTGCACCTCTCTCTCTCTCTCTCTCTCTCTCTCTCTCTCTCTCTCTCTCTCTCTCTCTCTATCTCTCTCTCTCTCTCTCTCCGCCTGCCTGTCTGTCTTTCTCTGTCTCTCTCTCTATCTCTCCCTATCGGATCGACTAGCTTTAACAGTTAACATGGATAAAACTAATATTATGATTTTCAGGAAGGGTGGACATTTATCAAAACACGAAAAATGGTTCTATGGAATTAACGAGGTTAAAGTTGTTAATTCTTATAAATACTTAGGAATAATATTTTCGACAAAATTAAGTTTAAATTATGCATGGGAAGAATCTTGTAATAAAGGGAAAAAAGGTGTTATTGAAATTCTAAAATCCTTACGGAAGCTCAATTCTATTGATTGTAATTTATATTGGAAAATGTTTGATACACAGATAGAACCTTTACTTACATATGCAGCTGAAGTATGGGGTCTTACTGTAAATCCACATATGGAAAAAGTGCATACATATGCTATAAAACGTTTTTTGGCTGTACCAATTCACTCTTCTAATACTGTTTTATATGGAGAAACTGGAAGATATCCTTTATACATTAGAACCTTTGTGAAGAGTATTAAATACTGGTTGAAATTGTTAAGGCTTCCACAATCTCGGTTATGTAAACAGGCATATGAAATGATGGTTACTCAAATGGAAATAGGAAAACAGAACTGGGCCTATCAGGTAAAAAAGGCTTTATCAGAACTTGGGTTTGGAATCGTGTGGTTGTCCCAGGGAGTAGGAAATGAGTGTCAGTTTATTAATGAATTTAAAGACAGGCTTATTTGTTCGTTTAAACAAAATTGGCACTCATATATGGAAAACAAAGAAAAATATAGTTGGTTCTTCTCATTTAAAGATGTTTTTCAAACCGAAAAATATCTCAGTGTTGTTACGGATAAATGGCAAAGAACTAATTACGCAAGATTTAGATTAAGAACACTTGGTTTCAATGCAAATAAAAATTGGTTTCAACCTGGGACGTCCACAGTATATCCTTGCCCCTTATGTGGAAACAATGTCGATAATGAAAAACACTTTTTATTCCAATGCCAAATTTTTGACACAATACGTGGAAAATGCAAAGTTTTTGAATCCGACATGGCCAAAAGACAAGATGTTGTATCTATTTTGTCATCTGATGACGAAGTCATAATCAAATCAGTGGCACTATACATTGCGGAAGCACAAAAAATAAGACATAAACACTTACAAGCCCGACAATAGTGCTAGACAATATCATACTGGGATTAATTTAATCTCTTTTGACTGATGTGGGCTATATCACGTTAACTCCAAAAGAAGCCGCTTTATTATAGACTCTGTTTTGTAAAGAGCTGTTTTCATTTGCTTTATTTTGCTTTGTTTGCCGATAATTTAAGAGTAGCTAATAATATGAAAATAATGGTATATTTGTAGAATATGTTAGAAGTGGATATTGAAAGGGTATATAGACACTTAAGGGTCTACTATACATGTTAACAAAAACAAAAAAACCAAACAAACCAAAAAACAAATAAATAAAAGGCATAGTGATGTCCCTTGTTAACAGAGTATTTTGGGGCAGTTATGTGAAGATTATATTATTATCACTAAATGTAAGGTTTGGGTGGTCTAGCCCAGATGTTTCATCATATTTCAGTTTTGATGTGTGTGTGTGTGCGCACGAGCGCGCGCCCGCGTGTGAGCGTATATGGATGCGTGTGAGTGGGTGTGGGTGTGTGAAAAGATTTTGGTTTGTCTAAACCTAGACAAATTATTGGCCTGAATGTGGGAACACTGTTCTGATATTTTTTGTTGTTGTTTTCTTTGCATTATGTAGTAGTGGTAAAATGGATGATTGTTCATTATATATGATTTGAATATGTTCGACTGTTCAAGGAATGGATGTTCGATATTTTTTTTGATTATGTGTGAAGAATTTGCGCACATACAAAGAGTGGATTATGTGTCGCACTACTGGAAAATTGTTATCCCCCTTGTCAAAAGACCTTTTCGGGTAATGACAATAAACAGTTTCAGTTTCAGTTTCAGTTTCAGTTTTCAGTTTCCCTCTCCTTCTCTCTTCTCACTTAGCCTCCCTCCCCATGCTCAATCTCTGTGTCATCTGTCTGTATGACTGTTATTCTCTGCCTTTTTTTCCTCCTCATCTTCTTCTACTTTTCGGTATTATTATTATTATTATTATTATTATTATTATTATTATTATTATTATTATTATTATTATTATTATTATTATTATTATTATTATTATCATCATCATTATTACTATCACTATTATTACTATTATTACTATTATTATTACTATTATATTATTATTAATATTATTATTATTATTATTATTATCATCATCATCATCATCATCATCATCGTCGTCGTTATAATTAGACTTTATGTTATTATTATTATTATTATTATTATTATTATTATTATTATTATTATTATTATTATTATTATTATTATTATTATTATCATTATTACTATCACTATTATTACTATTATTACTATTATATTATTATTATTATTATTATTATCATTATTATTATTATTATTATTATTATTATTATTATTATTATTATTATCATCATCATTATCATCATCATCATCGTCGTTATAATTATACTTTATGTTATCATTATTATTATTATTATTATTATTATTGTTATATTATCTAGTAGTAGTAGTGGTGGTAGTAGCAACAGTAGCAGTGGCAGCAGCAGAAGGACTAGTACCTCACATGCGTTCACACCCTGCTTCCACTGCTTGTTTTGTAATATCAACATTTATTGTCACAGTCAGTAATGCCTGTTTTCAACACGGCTGTCTCAACCCTAAAACACGTTGTCGTTGAAGCCTGCTTATACAATCAAAGGACTTTAGTTTCATTATGATTGTGACTGACGTAAAAATACATACAAACACACACACAGACGCGCACGCGCGCGTGCGTGCTCGCACGCACCGACGCACACACGCATTCAGATTCCATATAGAAAGGGAGACAACTCGTGAAAGAGAGAGAGTGGGAGAGACAGACAGACAGAGAGATAGACAGAGGCAGAGACAGAGACATAAACAGAGAGACACAGAGAGATAGACATAGAGAGAGAAAGGAATAATGTGCCTGTGTGTGTGTGTGTGAGTGAGCAATCTTACTATGCTTGATTCATTATTAAATAAAGATATGTCAGAAGATTACCATGCAAAACATGTCCGAATGAATTTGCTGCTTTTCGTTTCAACTTGAGAAAGGATTTATAGAAAGCTGATAAGACAGCGATTAAAGAAGCCACCAGATTATAGCATCAGTTGTTTGCACAGGTGAATGTCAAAAGGATTCTCTTACGTTGTCTAATGAATCATGCATGGGGAGAAAATGATCCTTCTGGCCATTACCTCAGCCCGGCATTCAAGAAAATATATTGTCTTTCTGTGTGCTGTTCAAAGGAGATTGTCTTCGTGTAAGCTTTTCTTGGGCCATTATCTTCCCGTGTGAACTCTACAGGTGATTGTTTACCTGTCTGCTCTTCAGAGGCGATTGTCTTTAGGTATGCTGTTCGCAGGCGATTGTCTTCCCATGAGCTTTTCACAAGGAATTGTATTGTTGCGTGCTTTTCATAAGAGACTGTCTTTGTGTGTGTTTTTCATAGGCGATTGTCTGCCTATTTCCTTTTCGTAAGATGAAGTACACTTTTGTGTTCTTTATAAGTGTGTCCTCCTGCGTGTTCTTTAAATGTGAGATAGCCTCCCTGTGTGTTTTTTTCACAGGCCACTGTCTTCCTGTGTGCGTTTTAGAGGATAATTTCTGCCTTTGTGTTCTTCACAGGTGTGTCTTACCGAGTCGTCTATGTATGACAACGTCTTACTGTGTGATCTCTGTAGGCGATTGTTTTACTGTGTGGTCTTTATAAGCAATTGTCTTCATGCGTGATGTTTATATGCGATTGTCTTCATGTTTACTTTTTTTTTATATCCGATTGTCTTCCTTTATGATTTTTTTAAGCGATTATCTACCCGTGTCCATGTATAATACTGTCTCCCTTTGTGATCTTCATGGGCTATTGTCTTCATGTGTGGTTTTTATAGGCAGTTGTCTTCTTGTGTGTTTTATAAGGTGGTTGTCTACTTATGTGGTCTTTGTAGGCAACTGTCTTCATTTGTGTTCTTTATAGTCGATTGCCTTCGTGTGTACATTTTAATAAGCGATTATCTGCCTGTGTTCCATGTATGATATTGTCTTTATGTGTGTCCTTCCTATGTGTGTCCTTATGTGTGTTCTTCCTATTTGCTGTTTACATGCGATAGTCTTGCTCTGTGAATTTCATGAGCGATTGCCTTCTTGTGTGCTCTTCGTAGATGATTGTCTTCTTATGTAATCTACATAAGCGATTGTCTTCCTAGTAGTCTACATACGTGTGCTCTTTACAGATCCAAGTAAAGCTGCTATTTCAGACAGTTTCC
>CM060310.1:84423024-84430524 GCA_030674185.1 Monoplex corrugatus | reverse complement strand
ATAGCTCTGTGCTTTTCCAGTTTATACAGGATGAGAATAAATTTATCCTAAGGCATTCACAACTGGTAATCACAAGACTTTACCAGGCTCAGTGTTGAAGGAAAAGATCTAAGTATGATAAGGAACATGTATTTGTAAAAATAAATAGCAGCAATGAGAGTAGATAATCATATAAGCTCTTTCCACAATATCAAAAGAAAGATTAGCAGGGTTTCATTCTGCCACCAGCTTTGTTTTCACTTTACAGTCTTCGTTTTGCAGGTGACACCGCTCTAATTGAAGAAAGTGAAAAAGACCTACAAAATCGTTTGAATAAAATAGAAATAAAAAGCAGATATAAAATGCTGAAGCTAAATAGCAAGAAGACTGAAGTCATGGTAATCAGTAAAAAAACAAGGAATTCTCTCATGCGAAATAACGGTAAATGGCAAAATGTTCAAATAAGTTGATAAGTTTAAGCATATGGGTAAAGTCATCTGACCGAATGGTAGACGCACAATAGATATAGTCAGCAGAATGAGCCAAGCTAAAGCAGCATTAAACAATGAAAAGCGTTCTTACTAACAGATGCCCATCAATTAACACCAGGAAGAGAGTTCTTCGGGGTTTATAGAGAACCGATACTGTTGTATGGATGCAAAACGTGGACAGTCAACACGCATAGTCAGAACAAGATTGAGGCAGCTGAAATGTGGTTTCTGAGAAGAGTGCTAAGCGTTCCACGGACAACAAGGGGAACAAAAGTGACAAGCCTTGAAAGACGCAAACACAAAAAGAACATAGTCTATAGATAAAGAAGATTAGGAAAAAACAAGCAACATTCGTAGGACATTTTAGGAGGCACAAGAATTTAGAGCACCTAGTCACGACAGGGAAGCTGAAAATAAAAGAGCACCAAGTAGACAGAGAGAAAATATCAGACGGATTTTCAAAATGGATGAAGACAGAAAAGGCGGGAGATTAACTCACAGCGACAAAAGGATGAATTCGTATGCAGGGCCATGGTCGCCAACGGCATATGGCAGGGCACATGATGATGACAGGGGCTATACGTAGGCATGTGGCAATATCAGGATCATTTTGAATCAGATTCCATGAGACTACGTCTGCAGCGTTAGAACATGTCGACTTTCATCCAAGCATTGAAAATGTGCCTTGAAAACAAACAAACAAACAAACAAACAAACAAACAAACAAAACAAACAAAACAAACAAACAAACAAAAAAACGAAAAACAAAGTGCAATCAATTTATTTGTCCATCTCTGCGTATGTCTCTCTCTCTCTTTCTCTCCCTCTCTCTCTCCCTCTCTCTCTCTCTCTTTCCCTCTCTCTCTCTTCCTCTTTCTATCTTTCTCTCTCTTTTTCTCTGTCTCTCTCTGTGTCTTTCTCTCTCTCTATCACACACACACACACACACACACACACACACACACACACACGCACGCACGCACGCACGCACGCACACACACACACACACACACACACACTCTCTCTGTCTCTCTCTGTTTCTTTCTCTCTAACACACACACACACACACACACACACACACACACACACACACACACACACACACACACACACGCACGCACGCACGCTCACACGCACGCACGCATACACACACACACACGCACACACACACACACACTCAATCCGAAAGCTTAACGTCAACAGCAAAAAAAGCAAAAAACCACCACTTTTAAAGAATCGTCGTGCAGCTGAGCTGTAGGGGATCCATGGCTTATCATCAGAGAGAACACAGCTTGGAACTGGAAACAAGATGTCGCTGGTCATGTCATCCATGTGACAAAGTCAGATCCCTGCGATGGTTGATGGAAAGGTTGTTGAGGTCAGGCAGGCGGGAAATTGAATCTTCTCTCCTTGTTACTGGTCTGATGTCCTGCCGCTCCATTAATCTTTTTCTTCCCTTCTTTCGTTCTGCCTGTCTGTCTGTTTGTAGATTATGTTTCTTTCTTTCTTTCTTTTTTTTTTTCTTTCATTCATTCATTCTGTCGTTTGTCTGTCTGTCTGTCTGTCTGTCTGTCTGTCTTTCTTTCTATCTTTCTTTCACTCTTTCTCTTTTTTGTCCTTTTTTATCTATATATTTTCTTTTTAGTTTTGTTTTTGATCTTTCTTGAACTCTGTCGTTTTTCTTTTCTTTCTTTCTATTCTTTTCTGCCATTCTTTGTATGTGTCTTCATGTCTTTGTTCTTATTCTTCATCTCCTTGTCCTATTCTTTTTCCCTTTTTTTTTCATGGTCTACTAGTTTACACTATTATTGTAATTATCGTGAATTCAAAGGTGCCAAACTTCTAAATTATACGCAGTGGTAGAAACTACGCAATACTAAAATGGTAAATATGTTCACTGCTGCAGCTTACATAAAGTGCAAAAAAGAGCCACCCCCTCCCCCTTTTTTCCTTCTCTCTCTCTCTCTCACTCTTACCCCCCCCCCTCTCTCTCTCTCTCTCTCTCTCTCTCTCTCTGACTCTCAACACACGCTCTCAATCTCTCTGTCTCTCTATCTGGCTCTGGTTCTTCCTTTCTCTCTGTCATCTGTCTCTCTTTCTTGTTCTCCCTGTCTATTCTTCTCTCTCTGTCTCTCTCTCTCTCTCTCTCTCTCTCTTTCTGTTTCTTTCTGTTTATCTCTCTCTCTCTCTCTCTCTCTCTCTATATATATATATATATATATATATATATCTCTGTCTCTCCCTGTCTCTCAGTATTTGTCTGTCTGTTTGTCTGTCTGTATGTCTGTCTCTGTCTGTCTGTCTGTCTGTCTGTCTGTCTGTCTGTCTCTCTCTCTCTCTCTCTCTCTCTCTCCTCTCTCTCTCTCTCTCTCTCTCTCTCTCTCTCTCTTCCTTTCTTTCCTTTTCACGTACACGTCTATCGCTTTCTCCCCCTCTCTCTCTCCCTCCCTCTCTTCCCTCTCTCTCTCTCTCACCTCTCTATCTCTCACCATCTCTCTCTCTCTCTCTCTCTCTCTCTCTCTCTCTCTCTCTCTCTGTCTCTGTCTGTCTGTCTTTCTGTCTCTGTCAGTCTGTCTGTCTCTGTCTGTCTGTCTGTCTGTCTCTCTCTCTCTCTCTCTCTCTCTCTCTCTCTCTCTCGCTCTTGCTGTCTCTGTCCCGTTCTGCTCTATTGTGCCTGTATTTTTACCTTAAAAAAGAAAGATCTGTCATTCTGTCAGTCTCACCCTTTCATGATTCTACTCATTGCCATCAAATCCACATACGAAAAGTGTACTATTCCAATCAGAGAGGGGAAAAAACTAACAGGAGACTATGCACGTAGTAATCAAATTTCCGCAGTTCATATTTTGGTGTCTGTTTTCCATCAAGTGAGCAGAAACTACTGACAACAGGCATAACATTCTTTATTACGTGTTTAACTCGCCAATGTACATGTTTCCTATAATAATACAAGGCAGTAATATGTGTGTGAGTAAACATGTCTGAGAATATATGTATGTAAGTATGTGTGTACACACACACACACACACACACACACACACACACACACACACACACACACACACACACACACACACACACACACACACACACAACATACACACACATATGTATATATATATATATATATATATATATATATATATATATATATATATGCACATACACATAATGCATACATACATACGTGTATATACACATACATAAGATACACACACATACATACATACACACATACAAACATACATATATGTATATATATATATATATATATATATATATATATGTATATATATATATATATATATATATATATACTATACATGTATATATATATATAAATATATATATATTTTTTTATATTTATATATACAGAGAGAGAGAGAGATACATGGACAGACAGACAGAGACAGACAGACAGAGAGATACAGATAGAGAGAGACAGACATAGACACAGAAATAGACAAAGAGAAAGAGAGAGAGAGGAAAAAGAGAGAGAAAGAGAGACAGAGAGAGGCAGAGAGACGGAGAGACAGAGAGAGGCAGAGAGACAGAGACATTGACAGAGAGACAGAGACAGAGAGAGTGAGAGAGAGAGAGCAACCCATAATATATATTACTGAAAATTCAGGTCAAGTCTATTGAGTACATAATGCATAAGCTAGACAGTGCACATAGAATGGGTGTGGAGGGAAGTAAAAACATGACGGCGACTAGTATGGGGCATGTTTAATATCCTAGAGTCTGGTGTTTACACTCAAACATAGAAACTTGAAACTTACGCGAAAACCATAAAAGGGAAAACAGTTGTCGTTCTTCTCAGGTTTTTTCCTTCTTTGTTGTTGTTGTTGTTGTTGTCGTAATTTTCTGTCCCATTTCCTACGCTACATTTAATGATGGTGGTCCAAAGCCAAAAGGAAGGAAAAAAGAGACATGATCATACAGGAGTTGAAGAAAGAAGAAGATGTCAAAAGAGTGCAGAAGGCAGTCCAGCAAGGTCAACAGGGGCAATGGACAACATGGGACAGTGCACTCCAAAGAAGTCTCAGCTGGAACGATATGTGGCACATGACTCCTCTAAGGATAAACTTCCTCCTCAGATCTGTATATGACCTGCTCCCCTCGAATGCAAACTTAGTGAAATGGGGGAAATCAGATGACCCAGCATGTCCGCTCTGTCAGAAGAAACAAACAGTGGAACATGTCCTAAGCTCTTGCAAAGTAGCGCTAGCCCAAGGAAGGTATACATGGAGGCACAACCAAGTTCTGAAAGTGATCACAGACGTGGTTAGCGAAAAAACATGACCCCAAACGCACCAATTGCTATGACAACGTTCTACAAAGCAGGAGGGAAACAGCTCTGGCCCGAAATTGCTACGATAACCAGCACATTGCCAAAGGGTCTTCTGGATGGAGCAGTCGACTGGGAGTGTACAGCAGACCTCCCAGAGTGGAGAAATTACCCAGATGTCATCAGCAAGACAGGCATGAGACCAGACATCGCTCTCCACTCTGATTCCTCGAAACAAGTGATTTTGATAGAACTCACTGTGCCATACGAAAGCAGAATGGAAGAAGCACATATCTACAAGACCGAAAAATACGCCGGTCTTGCCAGCACCCTGAAGAAAGCAGGTCTGCGGGTCAAAATCTTCGCCATAGAGGTCGGGGCAAGAGGGTTTGTGGGCACCTCCGCTTATGATCTCATGAAACAACTCGCCATTTCTGGGAAGAAGAGGACTAGAGCCCTTAAAGCGATGGCAGAGGCAGCAGAAAGGAGCTCAAGCTGGATCTGGGCAAGGAGGAACCAAAGTGAACTTCATAAGGATTAAATTCCCTACATATGATGTGTGCCCCGTTAGCACATTGGTAAAACCGCGTACCGCAGTTCTGAAGCACAGAATCGCCCAGGTTCGCTCCCCGGCGTGAGGGAAAAAAAAAAAAAAAAATAGACAACAGCAGAAGGGCATCCAGGAGTCATGAACTGGATGTGGCCCAGCTCCCCGAGAGTGTAAGGAGTCCAGGGCCGAAACACTTGTCTAAAGGGGGTTACTTCTCTGAAGACCTTCTGTTGTCTAGCTCTCCCTAGAGTTTCTTTCTACCAATGATCACAAAATCTGGGACTTTTTTTTATTCTGCAGTGTTATGATGATAATGACAATGGACATAATAATTACCATGCTATGAAGTTCCATTCTGGATTGACACTGCCTGCCCAGGCTGTACTGTATGCTTATTTTTGTCTCTCTGTCTCTGTCTCTGTCTCTCTCTGTCTGTCTGTCTTTCTCCCTCCCTCTTCTCTCTCTCTCTCTCTCTCTCTCTCTCTCTCTCTCTCTCTCTCTCTCTCTCTCCTCTCCTTCTCTTTCTCTGCCTGTTTGTCTGTCTCTATTCTCCCTCATCTTACTAATTGCCCATTCATTTTTTTTTTATTAGCTTCGTGTTCTCTGGAGAGAAAGACAGGCAAGTGACAGCATAGTCCTCTAAGCAGACGAAGAACAACAATGAGACTGTGGAGTTGATTCCAAGTCTGCTGTCTGGGCCAGCAGCTTCGACAGATTCAAGATTATGTGTTTGCTCTGTGCCCTTTTATTTGAGATATGCCTCTCCTCAACATCTCTCACTTCAGACAGATTTCTATGCTTCGCATTTACAGTTCGGCTATATGAGTATGTGTATGTGTGCGTGTGTGTTTGTGCATGCGTGTGTGTATGTGTGTGTTTGTGCGTGCGTGTGTGTGTGTGTGTATGTGTGTGTGTGTGTGTGTGCGTGTGTGTGTGTGTGCGTGTGTGTGTGTCTGTGTGTCTGTGTGTTTGTCTGTGTACTTGTTTGAGACAGAGAGACAGAAAGAAAGAGTAACAGGGCAAGGAGCATAGTTTTGATATGGACTTTACAAATTAAATAATAATGATAATGACAAAAATAATAATATTAATGATAACAACAATATTGATGATAACAACAACAACAACAATGTTAATAATGATAATGATAATAACGATGATAACAATAATAATAATAATAATAATAATAATAATAATAATAATAATAATAATAATAATAATAATAATAATAATAATAATAATAATAATAATAATAAAACTGAGGAATTTTTGTCACCTTTCTTTATTACCAAAACTAATCTATTGTCTCTGACCTTGGATTTGATCAAGAGGGAATAATTGCACTTTAGAGAGTTCCACAGGCATATGTCTTCCTCCCATGATCTGACAGATTCTTTGAACCAGTGAAACATTGTTTCCATTCTGGAAGTAAAACATTGAATTAGAACTGGGCAGACAGGAAAACGGGTCATATGGAACATTTAGCTGACATCAGCAGACTGATGGAGCATTATCAAGAGAATGAAACCATAGTCAAATGGGTAATTGTTTAATTTCTAGTCAAAAGGACTTGCGTTCAAGCTGTCTTGACATATCCACATGGTGGATAAAGGGTGGAAAAGTGTTTTCGATCTCCCAGATTAAGTTGTATGCAAACCTGCCAGTGCCTAGACTCATTCATGCGTATGTGCAGGCAAAATATGAACTGTAATATACAGATCCTTATAGAAACATGAAAAGACACAGCGTGCACACTTTCCAGTGACAGAGTGTACAGACAGTCCATCAACATACTGCCTGTACAATGTTGGCAAAACAAACAAATCACCACACGAAATCACACATCCAAGGAAAAAATAAGAAAAAAGAAAAAGGTCTTGTGTCCACTGTCTGAGCAGTCGATCTGAGATAAACGAAATAAGTGTCTTAATCCTTATTGTCTTTTTGTGCATTTCTAGTACGACATGTGTGCATTATTTTTTTTTAAAACACTGATATTCATGTTTCTGTTTATTTCAGATTTCCAATTTCATTGAGTGCATGAATGATCGTTGTTTTGCCAACATCGCACAAGTGGTATGTGACTTCGTCTTTAGAAAGCATGCATTCTGGTTGTGTTCATGTTTCCATGAGCCACTGATTTGTACCAACAGCTGTCGAACAATTGACCACAAAAGGCACACCAGTAA
>CM060310.1:84413024-84418024 GCA_030674185.1 Monoplex corrugatus | reverse complement strand
CTGTTTGTTTTAAGCTGCTATATTAGCAGGTTGATGAATCTTTTGATTTTTTTTTATATATATTTACCAAAAATGAGACATGTAGAGATTGTGAAGAAACGTAGTTGTGTAAAAGTGAAGTGAATTATTTTGGCAGTCAAGAGTTGTATTGAGTTGTAGTTCTTGATTTAATGTTTTATGAATTACTGTTTTGTGGTTTCGATCTTTAAATGATGTGCAGTCAGTGTGAACTTTATGGATAATTATATGTATTGAGAGTTTGGACTTTTGAAACATGAATGGCGAATTTTGCGTTAAATTCTTTATTGTAAGATGTTATTTTCTTAAATGAATATGAAGCTAAGTTAGTGGTCATTTTTTTTAAAATTGAAGTTAGTGTAGAATATTTGCTGTATAGCACTGTGAATGTAATTTGCCTGCGAGCTTTTAAAAGACAGACAATATTTTGGGATAAACGTCTGTCAATCATATAATATATAAAATATGGTGTGGCCATTGACCCAATACATTTTTTTGACAATTTTGTAGATGGAAGTACTTAGCAAATTCTTCCATATCTACAGCTTCTGACGTGGGGAGCTGTCTGGTCTGATTAGCTCACGAGGGAGCCACATACGTACGTGACTGTTTTGAGGGGTGGATGCCTGATCCAGTCCCTGGTCCTAAGCTGTTAGGACTCTGCTGAATACCTGCTGTGGGCGTGTCTGGTTACTGACGCCTGTGTGTTTCATCTTGCTCCCCAGGATTGTGTGGTAACTGTATTTATATAGACATGAACTGAATCCTGGACAATGATTTCGATGCTGTGAAACAGACTGAAGTGCTGACGCAGTGAAAGAGTTCATGTGAAAAGACTGGTACGGAAACCTGAATCGATTACTTTCTATTGAACAGTGGTCAATGAACATTTATTTCTGAATTATGTATTTGTTGATCCAGTTGGATGAATATTGAACTGATGATATCTGATTAATTGTAAATATTTAAATATACTATTTTGTTTACAGAGGTTGTTGAAGTGACTGAGTGGAAGGTTGTGTGTGGTTGGGGAAAACACATAGAACACTCACCTACATACACACAATCTACTTTCATTCTATTTCTGTCAGTCACACGTAAACCGACATCTGTAACATACATATACAGATATAAACACACATATATAGATATATACAGAGAGAGTTAGAGACTGAAAGACACAGAGATAGGGAGACAGAAAAAGACAGAAAGAAACAGACATACAGGCAGAAACTGTGAGAGATAGAGATGACTGGTGGCAGAGAAATTATTAACAAAACAAAACAAAAACAAAAAACATTCATACAAACAAACACACAGAGAAAGAAACGGAGACAAACAAACAGAAAGACAGAGACAGAGATTCTCATTAACGTTGTAAGCCTAGCTAGATCTTCTAGATTCACCAGAGTCCTTTATCGTATGCAGCATTCTCTGTAAACAACCCTTGAAAGAATTCAGAATGACTCTTGCGTGGATTTTCGACCAATCAAGCACAAGCACTGTATACGATCCACAGTTAAAAAAGAGTGATAGCATTGCATATTGAAGGAAGTGAGATGATGATGTCTTTGAGTTAATGTTGCAGTATTGGAAGTAGTATTGGAAGGCGATGTATGTGTGTGTGTATGCGTGCGAGCGTGTATGTGTAATCTGAACGTTCCATGTTCCTGTTCTCCCACCTATTTATGTCTTTTTACTCTATCTCCCCTCTGCCCCAATCCAACCCGCCCAACTATCATTCTACATTTTATTTTATTTATTCATTTTTTATTCCCCCTCCCCCTCCCCCGTCTAATATATTTTTTAGTGAAAAGACGTTAAATCAAAGAACGAACACACACGCACACACACACATTATACGCTCGCACGCAGACACACACACACACACACACACACACACACACACACACAGACACGCGCGCACGCACACACACACACACACACACACACACACACACACACACACACACACACACACACACACACACACGCACAGACACAATTCACGCCTCCAGTCATTCACAGACACCCACACACAAATACAAGCACAGACAGACAGACACACACACACACACGCACACACACTCGCACACACATACACACACACACACACACACACACACACACACACACACACACGCACACACACGCACACACACATACACACACCCATACACGCACACGTTCAATTACATATAGAGAAAGAGACAAATCTGGAAGAGAGACAGGGGGAGAGAGAGAGAGAGAGAGAGAGAGAGAGAGAGAGAGAGAGAGAGAGAGAGAGAGAGAGCGAGAGAGAGAGAGAGGGAGACAGAGAGACAGAGAGACACAGAGACACACAGAGAGACACAGAGACACAGAGAGAAAGAGAGAGAGAGAGAGAGAGAGAGAGAGAGAGAGAGAGAGAGAGAGAGAGAGAGAGAGAGAGAGACATACGGATAGACAGAGGCAGACAGGCAGATGCAGAGAAACACGGAATGGTAGACATAAGAGAGAAAAGAATAATGTGTTTGTGTGTATGTGCGTGTGGGTGAGCTATCTTAATGTGCTTGATTGATTGTTAAATAAAAATACGTCAGTAGATTATCATAATTATAAAACGTGTCTGAATGAATTTGGTGTTTTTCGTTTCATTTTGAAAAGTATGGGTTTATAGAAATCCGATTAGATAGCAACTAAAGAAGCCACTAGATTATGGCATCATTTGTTTGCAAAGGTGAATGTCAAAAGGATTCTATTATCTAGTCTAATGAATCATGCATAGAGAGAATGATTCTGATGGTCATTACCTCAGCGCGACATTCAAGAAAGTATGTTGTCTTTCTGTAAGCTGTTCAAAGGAGACTGTCGTCATGTAAGCTTTTCTTGGGCCATTATCTTCCCGTGTGAACTTTACAGGTGATTGTTTACCTGTCTGCTCTTCAGAGACGATTGTCTTCAGGTATGCTCTTCGTAGGCGATTGTCTTCCCATGAGCTTTTCCCAAGAAAATATATGGAGTGCTTTTCATAAGAGACTGTCTTTGTGTGTGTTTTTCATAGGCGATTGTCTGTCTATTTCCTTTCCGTAAGATGTAGTACAGTTTTGTGTTCTTTATAAGTGTGTCTTCATGCGTGTTTTTTGTGTGTGATTGTCTCCCAGTGTGTTCTTCATAGGCGATTGTCTTCCCGTGTGCGTTTCAAAGCATATTGTTTACCTTTGTGTTTTTCATTGGCGTGTTGTCCTGAGTGGTGTACATGGATGATTGTCTCCCTTTGTGGTTTTTGTAGGTTATTGTCTTCCTGTGTTGTATTTGTATGTGATTGTCTTCCTGTGTGGTCTTTGTAGGTGATTGTCTTCCTGTGTGGTCTTTATAGATGATTGTCTTCCTGTGTGATCTTTATATGTGATTGTCTTCCTGTGTGATCTTTATAGGTGATTGTCTTCCTGTGTTATCTTTATATGTGATTGTCTTCCTGTGTGGTCTTTATAGGTGATTGTCTTCCTGTGTGATCTTTATATGTGATTGTCTTCCTGTGTGATCTTTATATGTGATTGTCTTCCTGTGTGATCTTTATAGGTGATTGTCTTCCTGTGTGATCTTTATATGTGATTGTCTTCCTGTGTGATCTTTATGGGTTATTGTCTTCCTGTGTGATCTTTATATGTGATTGTCTTCCTATGTGATCTTTATAGGTGATTGTCTTCCTGTGCTATCTTTATATGTGATTGTCTTCCTGTGTTATCTTTATATGTGATTGTCTTCCTGTGTGATCTTTATATGTGCTTGTCTTCCTGTGTGATCTTTATATGTGATTGTCTTCCTGTGTGATCTTTATAGGTGACTGTCTTCTTGTGTGATCTTTGTAGGTGATTGTCTTCATTTGTGATCTTTATAGGTGATTGTCTTACTGTGTGATCTTTGTAGGTGATTGTCTCCCTGTGTGATCTTTATAGATGATCGTCTTCCTGTGTGATCTTTGTAAGTGGTGGTGGTCTTTGATTTAATGTCTATTCACTAAAGTGATTTTAGACAAAAAAAAAAAAAAAAAAAAAAGGGGGGGGGGGGGGGGAGTGATAGAGGAGGAGTGAAGAAGATATTTGAAAATTGTCAATTTTGAATTTGAGAAAAGATGATCCAGAGAACAACTGTTTTGAAGAGGGGAAGGTAAAACTAACAAATAATGTTACCATAATTATCGATTTAAACAAACAAACTGACAAACAAAATTAGTAAATATCCGGAAGAAATGAATAAAAAGTAAAACTAATAATTGACTAACTACAACAATGAACAAGTCAAATAACATTTTAAAGGTAATTCGCTATAGGACGTTTTGTCAGGCTAACAAAAAATTCATACAGTAATGATGATGAGGCAAATATGTCAGAAACTGTACTCACAGATAGTGTTGGAATATGTCGTTTTACCCTAACGCAAGAAAGAATATGACTATGTGTTATCTTCTTTCCACACAGACACACTATGTTATTGGTATATTTTGTTTTGAATGCATCAAGTTTCCATCTGTACATAAGGGACTGTATAGTTCTGCTGGCATGAAGCTGCTTAAGTATTTTGCTAACTTCAAAGTTCATGTGACATTTATCATACTTTTTCTGTTTTAATTGGAACTGCTTCCAGACGTAGTTGTCCACTAAAGTGTAATTCTCGTGCAACGAGAGAGAAAGCTGTGATTGTCTTCCTGTGTGGTCTTTATAGGTGATTGTCTTCCTGTGTGATCTTTATAGGTGATTGTCTTCTTGTGTGATCTTTATAGGTGATTGTCTTCCTGTATGGTCTTTGTAGGTGATTGTCTTCCTGTGTGGTCTTTATATGTGATTGTCTTCTGTGTTATCTTTGTAGGTGATTGTCTTCCTGTGTGGTCTTTGTAAGTGATTGTCTTCCTGTGTGATCTTTATAGATGATAGTCTTCCTGTGTGATCTTTATAGGTTATTGTTTTCCTGTGTGATCTTCATAGATGATAGTTTTCCTGTGT
>CM060310.1:84403024-84408024 GCA_030674185.1 Monoplex corrugatus | reverse complement strand
TCTCTGTCTGTCTCTCTCTGTCTCTCTGTTTCTCTCTCTGTTTCTCTCTCTCTGTCTCTCATACATTCACATCTCCAATCACACTCACCCAGACACAGACTTGAACACAGACCCAGACAGACAGACACTCACACACAGACACACACACACACACACACACACCACACACACACACAGACAGACAGACAGACACACACACACACACACACACACACACACACACACACACACACACACACACACACACACACACACACACGATAACACAACAATACACGTTCACATGCAGACACACAGACACACGCATGCACACACAGACACACACACAAACACACACACACACAAACTCACACACACACACACACACACACACACACACACACACACACACACACAACACACACACACACACACCACACACACACACACACAATGCACACTTCCAGTCAATCGCAGACACCCACACACAAGCACAGGCATAGACAGACAGACATATAGATAAACACACACACTACACACACACACACACACGCACACACTCGCACACACACGCACGCAATCGCGCACGCACACACACACACACACACACACACACACACACACACACACACACACACACACACGATCTGGTACACGCACACATTCAGATTACATATTGAGAAAGAGACAAATCTGGAAGATAGACAAGGAGAGAAAAAGTGGGAGAGAATGAGAGAGAGAGAGACAGACAGAGAGAGAGACAGACAGACAGAGACAGAGACAGAGACACAGAAAGAGACACAGAAAGAGACAGAGAGAGAGACACAGAGAGAAAGGGAGAGAGAGACAGACAGACAGGTAGACAGAGACAGACAGACAGAGGCAGAGACAGAGAAATAAACAGAGAAACACAGAGAAGTAGACAAAGGGAGAGAAAAGAATAATGTGTTTGTGTGTATGTGCGTGTGAGTGAGCAATCTTAATGTGCTTGATTGATTGTTAAATAAAAATGCGTCAGAAGATTATCATATAATACGTGTCAGCATTAATTTGGCGTTTTTTTTTCATTTTGAAAAAAAAAAAAAAGATTTATATAAATCCGATAATATAGCAACTAAAGAAGCCACCAGATTATGGCATCAGTTGTTTGCACAGGTGAATGTCAAAAGGATTCTCTTACCCTGTCTAATGAATCATGATTGGAGAGAATGATTCTGATTGTCATTACCTCAACTCGACATTCAAGAAAGTATATTGTCTTTCTGTGTGCTGTTCAAAGGACATTGTATTCACGTAAGCTTTTCTTGGGCCATTATCTTCCCGTGTGAACTTTACCGGTGATTGTTTACCTGTCTGCTCTTCAGAGACGATTGTCTTCAGGTATGCTCTTCGTAGGCGATTGTCTTTCCATGAGCTTTTCACAAGAAAATATATGGAGTGCTTTTCATAAGAGACTGTCATTGTGTGTGTTTTTCATAGGCGATTGTCTGCTTATTTCCTTTTCGTAAGATGTAGTACACTTTAGTGTTCTTTATAAGTGTGTCTTCTTGTGTGTTCTCTATGTGAGATTGCCTCACTGTGTGTTCTTCATAGGCGATTGTCTTCCTGTGCGTTTCAAAGCATATTGTTTACCGTTGTGTTTTTCATTGGCATGTCGTCTTGCGTTGTGTACATAGATGATTGTCTTCCTGTGTGATCTGTATAGGTGATTGTCTTCCTGTGTGGTCTTCATAGGCGATTGTATTCCTGTGTGATCTTTATAGGTGATTGTCTTCTTGTGTGATCTTTATAGGTGATTGTCTTCCTGTATGGTCTTTGTAGGTGATTGTCTTCTTGTGTGATCTTTATAGGTGATTGTCTTCCTGTATGGTCTTTGTAGGTGATTGTCTTCTTGTGTGATCTTTATAGGTGATTGTCTTCCTGTGTGATCTTTATAGATGATTGTCTTCCTGTGTAATCTTTATAGGTGATTGTCTTCCTGTGTGATCTTTATAGATGATAGATCTTCCTGTCTGCTCTTATAGGCGTATGTCTCCATGTGTGGTTTTATTAGGTGCTCTAAAAAATGGTTGTGTTCCTGAATGCTCTGCACTGGCGATTATCTGTGGATCTTTATAGGTGATATAGTCTTCCTATGTGCTCTACATAGGTGAGTGTCTCCCTTTTGTAGATGGAAGTACTTAGCAAATTCTTCCATATCTACAGCTTCTGACGTGGGGAGCTGTCTTGTCTGATTAGCTCACGAGGGAGCCACATACGTACGTGACTGTTTTGAGGGTGGATGCCTGATCCAGTCCCTGGTCCTAAGCTGTTAGGACTCTGCATGAATACCTGCTGTGGGCGTGTCTGGTTACTGACGCCTGTGTGTTTCGTCTTGCTCCCCAGGATTGTGTGGTAACTGTATTTATATAGACTGATGAACTGAATCCTGGACAATGATTTCGATGCTGTGAAACAAACTGACTGAAGTGCTGACGCAGTGAAAGAGTTCATGTGAAAAGACTGTTTGGGACAGAAACCTGAATCGATTACTTTCTATTGAACAGTGGTCAATGAACATTTATTTCTGAATTATGTATTTGTTGATCCAGTTGGATGAAAATTGAACTGATGATATCTGATTAATTGTAAATATTTAAATATACTATTTTGTTTACAGAGGTTGTTGAAGTGACTGAGTGGAAGGTTGTGTGTGGTTAGGGAAAACACATAGAACACTCACCTACATACACACAATCTACTTTCATTCTATTTCTGTCAGTCACACATAAACCGACATCTGCAACATACACTACGCACAAAAAGTTAAGGATCACTTGCACAAAAATTCATAACTTTCAAAATAAGAAAGCCAATGCGTTGAAGTTTGGCAACAATTTAATTACATGCTTTAGTGATAACAATACACAATTGCCTTCAATTTCGAGCAATCGTTTGGTGTGTACATTTGATCAAAGTGGGTACGTATCGAAATTTGATTTCCCAAAGTCATTGAAATCACAAGACAGGGCATTCTGATGCTCCCAAAAGTTCAGTAATAGCGTGTAACCGCCATGGCTGTTCTGGCACTCGACGCATCGAGTCCTCATCGAGTTGACCAGGTTGGTGAAGATCCTCTGTGGAAGCGCCTGCCACTCAGCCTGCAGCATCTGGTAGAGGTGTTGGGCATCCCTGGGAGGGGTGGTTGCTCCTCACTTTGCGATCCAGCTCATCCCAGAGGTTCTCAATCGGGTTGAGATCGGACTGCATGCTGGCCACTCCATTCTGTTGACTCCAGACTGCTGCAGGAAGTCGTTGACCACCCTTGCCCTGTGGGGGCGAGCGTTGTCATCCTGGTAGACAGCCGTTGGTCCCATCTGCTGCAGTGTAGGCACAGCCAGCGGTCGAAGGATCTCATCCCGGTATCGGAGGCCAGTCAGGTTACCCTGTACATGATACAAGGGTGTTCTGTGGAGAAGGCTGAAGGCCCCCCAGACCATTACAGAACCTCCACCAAAGGCCACCTTTTCTTGGACAGTGGTGTCAATAAAGCGTTGCCCTGGGCGCCTCCAGACCCTCAGTCGGCCGTCGTTGTGGTTCATGGTGAAGCGTGATTCATCACTGAACAGGACCTGGGACCATTGCTGACGCGTCCACCTCACGTGACGTCTGCAGAAGGCGCGGCGTGCTGCCCTATGGGCTGGAGTTAAGCGTGGCCGTACAGCTGGGCGACGAGAACGGAGGTTAAACCCATGAAGGCGGTTCCGTATGGTCTGCTGGCTGATGTTGATGTTAGTAGCCACCCTCAGCTGCCTTCGAATGATGCTGGAAGAGGCTGTTCTTGTCTGCAGGGCTTGTCGTTCAATGAGACGATATTCACGTGGGTTTGTCTTCTTTGGTTGACCAGATCTGCGTCTTTCATGGACCCTCCCAGTGGCTGTGAAGCGTTGAATCAATCTGACAATGACCGAGATGGACACCTGAAGTCGCCTGGCCACTTCTCGCTTGGGAACACCATCTTGGAACCATGCAACAGCTCGTCCCCTCTCAAACTCGCTCAATTTTCGTCGTGGAGGCATTGTCAGATCAGGCCTACTACTGTTGGAATGTCTTCTTATAAAACCAAGCAAGAGACAGCATCTCACACATAAACAGCAGTGCTTGCACGTGCATAATGGTTTTTCCATCTGGCTTGTGCAATGTGTTCAGGCAGAACGGTCCAAAACAAGGTCCTTTTTCGCAAGTTTCTGCTTTTCCGTTTGCAGCCAAGCTCAGTAGTAGAGAATCCCGTGCAATGTTCGCACTAACACAACATCGCCCACTCACAGCTGAACAAGAATTCATAACAATTTGGCTGCACTGAGAAATAAATAACAGTAGCGAACTGAGTTTATTACGCACCTGTTTTCTCATAGTGATCCTTAACTTTTTGAGCGTAGCTTACATATACAAATATAAACACACATATATAGATATATACAGAGAGAGTTAGAGACTGAAAGACACAGAGAGAGGGAGACAGAAAAAGAAAGAAACAGACATACAGGCAGAAACTGTGAGAAATAGAGATGACTGGTGGCAGAGAAATTATAAACAAAACAAAACAAACAAAAAAACATTCATACAAACAAACACACAGAGAAAGAAACAGAGAGACAAACAGAAAGACAGAGACAGAGATTCTCATTAACGTTGTAAGCCTAGCTAGATTTTCTAGTCCTTTATCATATGCAGCATTCTCTGTAAACAACCCTTGAAAGAATTCAGAATGACTCTTGCGTGGATTTACGACCAATCAAGCACAAGGACTGTATACGATCCACAGTTAAAAAAAAGTGATAGCATTGCATATTGAAGGAAGTCGGATGATGATGGCTTTGAGTTAATGTTGCAGTTTCCAACGTTACAATGAAGGAGAGAGGAAACAGAATTTGCTTTGGAAAAAATGTGATAACAAGGGAACATTTAATGGTTGTTATTCGTTTCCAGTTTCTATGGAAGCAAACAGGTAGAATCGGCTGAAAGAGTAAAAGAGTGGAAAG
>CM060310.1:84398024-84400524 GCA_030674185.1 Monoplex corrugatus | reverse complement strand
TTCCTGTATGGTCTTTGTAGGTGATTGTCTTCATGTGTGGTCTTTATATGTGATTGTCTTCCTGCATGGTCTTTGTAAGTGATTGTCTTCCTGTGTGATCTTTATAGGTGACTGTCTTCCTGTGTGATCTTTGTAGATGATAGTCTTCCTGTGTGATCTTTATAGGTGAATGTCTTCCTGTGTGATCTTTGTAGATGATAATCTTCCTGTGTGATCTTTGTAGGTGACTGTCTTCCTGTGTGATCTTTGTAGGTGACTGTTTTCCTGTGTGATCTTTGTAGGTGATTGTCTTCCTGTGTGATCTTTATAGATGATAGTTTTCCTGTGTGATATTTATAGATGATAGTCTTCCTGTGTGGTTTTATTACGTGACTTTATTTCTGTGTACACTACTTAATGATTGTCATAGTGTATGCTCTACATTGGCGATTATCTGTGTGATCTTCATAGGTGATTGTCTTCCTATGTGCTCTACATAGGTGAGTGTCTTCCTCTGTACTCTACATAGGTGGTTGTCTTCCTGTGTACTCTACATAGGTGAGTGTCTTCCTGTGTTGTCTACATGGGTGATTGTGTTCCTGTGTGCTTTAAATAGGTGATTGTCTTCCTATGTACTCTACATAGGTGATTGTCTTCCTATGTACTCTACATAGGTGAGTGTCTTCCTATGTGCTCTATATAGATGAGTGCCTTCCTGTGTGCTCTTTAAGTTCCAAATAAAGCTGCTATTTCAGGCAGCTTCCTCTTTCGGAACTGGAAGGCAGACAACCTCGCTATATTTTCCTTTCATTGTTTCCCCTGAAAATGTCATAACTGGAAGGGACATTTGTCGCCACGTGAGATGCAGAGTGAAATGTGAGCTATTCCATCCTGAAGTTATTAAAGTGATCACAACTTCCCTGCGTCCACAGTTAATGTCTCTCATGTCTACAGTGTCAAATGTCATCTTTCTTCTTACTAGTCTGCTTTGACGAGAGAAAGCAGGGTGACCTTTCAAGGGGTTCACATTAAATCAGCCGTTCTAATTTAGTTTCACTGTCCTTGTAATGTGGTCTCTGTTTTTCTGTTGATAGCAGCATTGATGGTTTTTAGAGGAAGCGTTATCTCTCTCTCTCTTTCTTTCTCTGTCTGTCTGTCTGTCTCTCTGTCTCTCTCTTTGTCTCTCTCTCTTTCTTTCTCTGTCTGTCTGTCTGTCTGTCTCTCTCTCTCTCTGATATTTCTGTCTGCCTGTGTCTGTCTGTCTGTCTCTTGTCTGTCTGTCTGCCTCTGTCTCTTTCTCTGTCTGTCTCTCTTTCTCTCCCCCCCCCCCCCCCACACACTCTCTCTGTTTATGTCTCTGTCTTGGTGTGTATGCTTTTCTTTCTGCGTTTTCCGTATGTAAGTCTATGCTTGCGCGCGCAAGAGGGAGCGAGTTTGTGTGTGTGTGTGTGTGTGTGTGTGTGTGTGCGTGCGTGCGTGCGTGCGTGCGTGCGTGCGTGCGTGTGTGTGTGTGTGTGTGTGTGTGTGTGTGTGTGTGTGTGTGTGTGTGTGTGTGTGTGTGTGTGTTTTGATCTCATTATTTTTGTTTTCTCTTGGATTAGATTGAGGCAAGCGACAATACAATCTCTGAACCAGAATTAAACTGACAAAATGAAAGAAACGAACAAACAAATAAGAGAAGACAAAAACATTGACAAAAATAAGATTGTAGCAAACAAACAAAAAACAAACAAACCCCAAAAAACAACAACAAATGAAACCTTATTTTTCACTCAGATACAATCTTGAAACTGTCACCACTCCTTTTACGTCTAGCAAGAGATTTCATTTCCCTGTGTTTCAAAAATGCATTAAATCAAATGTGGAGCCATATGTCTGAAAAAAAGTTACAAAATGATGAAATCTTCGGTTGACAAATGTTTACCGCAACTCGTTGTTGTTGTTGTTGTTGTTGTTGTTGTTGTTAATGTTCTTGTGTTTGTTGCTGTTGTTGTTTTTAGTGTTATTGCTGGCACTGCCGCTGTTGTTGTTGGAGCTGCTGAGGATGCTGTTATAATTGATTTTGTTTTCTTGATTTTGTTGATGGTTTTGTTGTTCTTGCTTTGTTGTTGTTGGTGCTACTACATTTATTGGTGCTGCTGATTTTGTTGTTGTTGTTGTTGTTGTTGTTGTTGACATTGATGATGGTGATAATGGTGTGTATGTGTTTTTGTTTGTGTGTGTGTGTGTGCATGCGTGCATGTGTGTGTGTATATGTGTGTGTGTGTGTGTGTGTGTGTGTATGTGATTGTGTGTGTGTGTGTTTCTCTCTGGGTGTGTGTGTGTGTGTGTGTGTGTGTGTGTGTGTGTGTGTGTGTGTGTGTGTGTGTGTGTGTGTGTGTGTGTGTGTGTTTCTGTGTTTGTGTTTCTGTGTGTACATATATGCAGAGAGAGAGACAGAGCCACAAAGACAGTGAGAGAAGGAGACAGAAAAAGACAGAAAGGAACACAGACAGACAGGCAGAAACTGTGACAGATAGAT
>CM060310.1:84385524-84390524 GCA_030674185.1 Monoplex corrugatus | reverse complement strand
AGAGAGAGAGAGAGAGAGAGAGAGAGGAGAGAGAGAGAGAGAGGAAGAGAGAGAGAGAGAGAGAGGAGAGAGAAGAGGAGAGAGAGAGAGAGAGAGAGGAGTTTCTTCTAACAAACATCAATGCTGCTATCAACAAAGAAAAAAATGCGAGTGAGCGAGCAAAAAAGGAGATAGATGATTTGAAGAAAAGAAAGAAAGAAAGAAAGGGGGAGAAATTGATATATGCAGATACAGCCAGCCAGACAGTGAGACAGAGAAACATACAGTGGGAAAAGAGAGAGGAGAGAGAGAGAGGAGAGAGAGAGAGAGAAAGAGAGAGAGAGAGAGAAATGGAGAGAGAGAGAGAGAGAGAGAGAGAGAGAGAGACAGAGACAGACAGAGACAGAGACAGAGAGCAGCAAAGGGATAGGGTTTAAGATAGTGCGAATTTCTATTTGATGAACTGAAAAAAGCAGCAAGCTGATAAAAAGTATCATGAAAAATCTGTCTCTTTTTGCCTTTCTCACTGTCTTCCCCATGTCCCTCTCTTTCTTTTTTTTTTCTATTTTCATTTTTTTTTTTTTACTCCAATCAATCGTTTCTTCATGCTTTTATTTTGATTATTTTGTAATTATTTAATTATTTAATTATCTCGTATTTACATGAACATCTAAAAATATTAAAAAAAGAAAAGAAACACCTGAGTAATGTTTTCATTGCCTGTTTCGGTTCACTTTGCTATCAAAAGATAAATACAAATTCTGAACATATTCCCAGTAGGGTAGTATAAATCAACATTTATTTTTGTATCAGACTAGAAAGAAAATCATAAGAAAGGGATAGAATGCGTCCTCAATATGACAAACACGCCAAAAAACAAACAAACAAATAAACAAACAGATAAACAAACAAACAGATAAACAAACAAGCAAACAAGCAAACAGACAAACAACCAAAAAGAAAAGCACACATTTTCTATCAACTGATCTTTCTCAAGCGTATACATAAGACAATAGAGAATGATAGTACTTTACTTAGTGCTCGAGTGCGTGCGCGTGCTCGCGCGCACACACACACACACACACACACACACACACACACACACACACACACACACACACATAATATATATATACACACACACACATACACATACACACACACACATACACACACACACACACACACACACACCCCACACACACACACACACACACACACACACACACACACAACACACACATACACACACACACACACACACACACATCACTACCACAACCACTACCACCACCACCACCACCACCAACAATAACCTCATCAACAATAACAACACCGAAACACCAAAACAATACAAAGAACAAAAATAAGTAGACAGCTTCCCAATTATATGGACAAGCAGAAGAAAATGGAAGATGTATATCTTATTCTCACATGTTCTTTTAACTATTTAACATGTAAAACAATGTTGTCACAGATGTATGACTCGAGAATTGATTATCACAAAAGGAATAAATAAGGCAGATACCCTAGTCTGGCCTGTTCCCATCGATTGTGTGTACGTTGTAGGTTAGCCTACACTGTACAAACGACAAGGTGTGTTTTAGCACATTATCCATACTTCTGCCTTGATTGGTCTGAATGTTGCGTACTTAAGTTTTACAAGTTACGAAAAATACTTATATTGTTTACAGGATATGTTCTGTGTATATCTGATGTGGTCATGCATATACACACAGAAAAAAATGATTTCAGATACTGGGAGGTCTGCACATTTGTTGGTTTCGGAGACTGGGAAATGTATCTGGGGTATCCAGGCAAGATCGAATTCAGATCTTTCATTGGAACCCCAAGGTCCTAATCCACAGGGTTATCGATCTGGTCACGTTCTTTGAGTACATTATTCGTGATAATAAGGGGCACCAGTGGGTGGTGGATGGGACTCAGAGCAACAATGTCACAATGCCTCACAACTGAGCGGAAAATTCCCTCCCACTCTCAACGCCACACAAAGCACACCATCCAGGTCCAGCCCAGCAACTGGTTCACAAGAGCATTTACATTAGAACAGTTTTGGTTCTCTAGTTCAGTTGGTTAATGCGCCATGTTGACGAGGCGAAGATTGTTGGTTCGAACCTCATGTGGGAAACAGGCACGTGTGTGGCGTTTATTTCCAAATGTTGAAATGGTATCTTGAGAAAACTAAAACGAAAATTGAAAGTAGTGTCACTTAGAGCTTTGGACATCCACCCCTTAACAATGCTTCCAGTTGGAGATGATGATAGTTCTGTTCATTGATCATGCTATCATTTAGAACTTTGGACATCTGCCTATTGGCAAGACTTTCAGTTGGAGATGTGATAGTTGTGCCCCTTGAGAAAGCTATACGTTGGAACTGGTCCACAGTTCTGCCCCTTGACAAAACTAACAGTTGGAAGTAATATGATGGGTTCCCCTTGACAATGCTATAAGTTCGAATCGATCACAGTTCTTCCCTTTGACAATGTTGCCAGTTGGAACTGATGACAGTTCTGCCCCTTAACAATGCTGCCAGATAACGCTGATCACAGTTCTGAACTTTGGCAATGCTACTAGTTGGAATCAGAGCTGTTGACTGATTTTTCTCGGTAAGAAAAATCATCAGCTGTATGGACAAAGCAATCAATATCACAGACAATTGGTAGACAACCGTTATTGAAGACCGAGACTGGGAACCTATGGTATATCGATTGGAACAGATAAGGCAAGCCAGACACTAAGGTTAGCCATCTGCCAGATTTGTTCTCGTCTCGTTGTAATTCTTCTTCTCATTGTTAGCTCTGTTGAAGATTGTCTACACGACTTCACATATAGAACATCTCATTATCAGACTGACACTTGTGGAATGAATAGCAAAGGACAATAGCAAGCAACAATGATCATCCTTTGACAGAATGCTGAGAACAAGTTATGGTTTGCACAGTATCAGATGTAAAACTGGAGACAAAGGTTAAGCGCTACAGATAGCTTTTATTCTGTGTTGCGTGAATGTATGCTGAAACGACATCTTGGCTGACTGTCATGATCACATTTCCTCTATCAGATTGTCAGATAACAACAAGTCCCTAGCAACACGTACAGCGACACTAACTGTGTTAACAAGTCACGAAGATAATAAGTCAGTTCACAAAGCCACCATAAATAAAAAAAATATATGAAAAAATAACCTCTCACTTGGACCTGACTAGAAAACAAGCTGTAAGCTAAACTCATGCCGGTGTCCTCTGTTGATAAGTTTGGAATAATGTGTTTAACCGGTGTCCATCAACTGCATCAGAAGGCAACACGGTCCATGTACATGTAGACAGTAATTTGTTGCTTCTTGGAACATCACATTCTTTGGCTTTAATGTAAATGTCTGACAAAGCTGGAAATCAATTTTGGAGCGTATGTATATAGAAACTATATCAGCGAAGAAGAAGAAGAAAGAAAACAAGAAAAAAAAAACAGAAAGAAGAAAAAAAACAAAATACAAGAACAAAGGCAGGGAACAAAGAGAGAAAAACAACAACTCGACCCCCCCCCCCCTCCACCCCTCAAAAAAAAAAGTTTGCTAACATCAAAGGCTCAAACTTTAAAACTAATAACAAGAAAGTTCTACATGGCTTTTCAGGTGCAACTTTTTTTTTCCTAAAAACAAGCCACAGCAAAGAACAACGCACAAAAGAAACACCGTGGAAAGAGAGGAGTGGGAGGAAGGATGCACATATACAGCTTTTGTTAGATCAAAACTGGGAAATCTTAAAGACCATTGTGACAGACAGAGACAAAAGAAGAGAGTCTTGTGAAATGAGCATGCAACAGCTATTTCTACGAGCAGAATCAATACAATCACAAACAGGAACGCGGTATTGTAGACACTAAATGTGGTAATTAATATCCATAGGTTTCATTTTCATTATTCAAATAATGAATTAATAAATCAGATGAGAGAGAGACAGACAGATAGAGACAGAGAGACAGAGTGAGAGAGAGAGAGGGACAGAGACAATGAGACAGAGAGCGAGAGAGAGAAAGACAGAGAGAGAGAGTGCGACAGAGAGATGGAGACAGAGTGAGGGAGACAGTGACAGATACAAAGATAAAGAAAGAGAGAGAGAGAGAGAGAAACATACAGACACACAGACACACAGACGGACACACAGACAGACAGACAGAGATACAGAGAGTGACAGAGACAGAGACAAAGAGAGACAGAAAGAGACACAGAGAGAGAGAGAGACAGACAGACCGACAGACAGACAGAGACGGATAGACCTCCAGCCAGACAGCGAAATAACCAAACAAATAATCAGACAAACTACATTCATTCAAAAAAACTTATTCGTTTTTTCTAAATCACCAGAACTCAGTTTATGCTGAAGTCTGAGAATTAGCTGTCAACAACAACTACAATCACCTGAGAGAAGTTGTCTTAAAAGCAGAGCTCTAGGCTAGGGATCCATGACTTATCATTGGACAGAGGACAGCATAGAAGCGGAAACAAGATGGCACCGTCCATGCGATCCCTTTGACAACGTCAGATTCTTGCCATGGTTGATGCAAGGTTGTTGGGGTCGGGCAGGCGGGAAATTGAATCTTCCCTCCATGTTGTTGCTCTCCTGTCCCGATGCTCAATCATTTTCTCTTATTATTCTTTCTGTTCTATTCATCTTTTCAGATATATTTTTGAGCAAGAGGACAATGTTTTAAATAGACAAAACTGACGTGATAAATGTGTGCCTCTGTGTGTATGTGTGTGTGTGTGTGTGTGTGTGTGTGTGTGTGTGTGTGTGTGTGTGTGTGTGTGTGTGTGTGTGTTGTGTGTGTGTCTGTGTGTTGTGTGTGTGTGTGTGTGTGTGTGTGTGTGTGTGTGTTTGTGTGTGCTTGTGTATGGGTGTACGTGCATGCGTGAGCATGCGTGCATGTGTGTGTATGTGTGTGTGTGTGTGGGAGGGGGGGGTGTGTATGTGTGTGTGTGTGTGTGTGTGTGTGTGTGTGTG
>CM060310.1:84378024-84380524 GCA_030674185.1 Monoplex corrugatus | reverse complement strand
TACTTTAGACCAGTCTGGTCGGCCTTGTAGCTGCAGCCTGCCATGTTGATTTTGCTGCTTTGCCTCAACACCAGAATGACCTGTCTGGGGCAGAGACCTGAACGATGAGTATGGATATAAACATCTTTCTTATATGAGAAAAGACGATGATGGAGGTCAAGAGAGAGAGAGAGACAGACAGACAGACAGACAGAGACACAGAGAGAGAGAAAGAGAGAGACAGAGACAGAAAGAAAAGAGAGAGAGAGACAGAGAGAGAGAGGAGAGAGAGAGAGAGAGAGAGAGAGAGAGAGAGAGAGAGAGAGAGAGAGAGAGAGAGAGAGAGAGAGAGAGGAGAGAGAGAGAGAGATAGAAAGTCTTTCATACACCCTTAGTTGTCGTATTTTCAATCATTCCCAGACTGAGACTTTTGTTGAGGAAGGTCTCTCTGGCAGCATGGGGCCACTAGACATCTCAAGTACAGGTTGTGTTTTGATGCAGACCTTTAATTATTTATTTGTTAATTTATCCGTTCTTTTCTTCGAAGATTAAATACACAGATGAAAATGTCGTTTACATGTTACCACCACTATTCCGATGAGACGCTGATACAATTCTACTATAGGATAAAGCAAATGATGTAGGCTGGATAAAATATAGGCTACGTAGGTCATCTGGACCTGAGCCAACTCATGGGTATATGTGCAGGCTTAGGACGTGTGCCATGATCCCCATCACGTGACACATGTGACGTTAGTTCATATGGAATTCATTCCGAGCGCGGAGATGTCATCTTGAGAAACTGACACTGAAACTGAAACATGGAACCACACGCCTGAGGACTATCTTCCTGGGGTCACTGTTTTCATCCAAACGATGTTTACTTTTATGTGTGCCTGTGTAGTACTTTTTATTAGTCTGGAATCATCAGTGTATAAAAGCCAATGTATTTTTAAGGACGATTATATGCCTTGTTGTTGTTGTTTATGTCCTGATCTTTATACATCAAGATCTTAAGTAGTCAAAGCAATCATTTTCGTATCCAATTATTTTCATAAAGATCCTCTAACTTAGAAATTTACTATCATCAACTTTTAAATTGCTTTTACATAAGACGTAGTTAAAACTTTAAAACTGTACTCAGAAGGGAAAAAGCTCACTTATCTACAGGGACACTGTTGTTGAGGAAGTAAAACTCAATTAGTGTTTTACCACGGAATGTTGAAATGGATAATTTAAAACTCTTTTTTTTTTCAATCTTTCTTAAAATGTCATCATTATTTACACATTTTGCTTTCATTTGTTCTGTAATATAGTGTGTACGTTTTTTGATAGAAACTTTATACTGTATATGACTGAGGTAAGCAGAAAAGAAAACAAAAACAGAAATCTGATAATTTTCGTTCTATAAAAAAAGAAAGAAACAAACAAACGACAAATAAAAAGACACAAACAAAAAAAAACAAGCAAACAAACAAACAAACACAAAAACAAAAACCACAAATCCAAAAACTAACTGAACACTTTCCTCGACATCAAAAGTAAGAGGAAGTGTGTGTGTGTGTTGTGTGTTGCCGTGTGTGCTGTGTGTGTGTGTGTGTGTGTGTGTGTGTGTGTGTGTGTGTGTGTGTGGTTTGTGGTTTGTGTGAATTTGTTTTGTGTGTGTTGTGTGCGGTGTGTGTGTGCGTGTTGGTTTGTGAGTATTTGTGTGTGTGTTGTGTGTGTGTGTGTGTGTGTGTGTGTGTTTGTGTGTGTGTGTTGTGTGTGTGTGTGTGTGTGTGTGTGTGTGTGTGTGTGTTTTGTGTGTGTGTGTGTGTGTGTGTGTGTGTGTGTTGTGTGTGTGTATGTGTGTTGTGTGTGTATTATGTGTGTGTGTGTGTGTGTGTGTGGTGTGTGTGTGTGTGTGTGTGGTGTGTGTGTGTGTGTGTGTGTGTGTGGTGTGTGTGTGTGTGTGTGTGTGTGTGTGTGTGTTGTGTGTGTGTGTGTGTGTGTGTGTGTGTGTGTGTGTGTTGATGTATTCCTTGGTTTGTGTATTTATATAATTATAAGACAATCGAAACTTGACAATGTGTGCACGTGGTGCAAGATTAACAACCCAGCACGATTTGTCTGAAGTCTGTTGTATCACACATACACACTATGATTAATTTACCACAGAAATGAATCTGCTCTTATTTGACACTTGACATTTCCTGTTGTTTTTTTGTTGTTGTTTTTTTGTTTTTTGTTTGTTTATTGTTTGAATTGCTTTTAAACATTTTTGCTCGCTGTTTTATGAGTAGAATGGATAGAAATATATAACTATAGCCGTGCAAATATGCAACACTCGTAGCACGATTTTAGTGTTACGTTTTCAAGAAACCAAACGTAAAAATTGTTTCACTTCCAGTGCTCAAGACATCTTCTCCAATCTCGGAATAAATTTATATGTACAGCAGAATGCATCTGATGGATAAGATCGAAAATGGTTATGGCAAATGAACGGAAAACGGTACAAGAAAGTACAAGTTCTCTCCCTCTC
>CM060310.1:84355524-84358024 GCA_030674185.1 Monoplex corrugatus | reverse complement strand
AAAGACAGACAGACACACACACACACACACACACACACACACACACACACACACACACACACGTACTCACACACACACACACACACACCACACACACACACACACACACACACACACACACACACACACACACACACACACACATCATCATACATGCTCTTGTCTATTTAAAACGTTGTCCTCTTGTTCGTAAAAAAATATCTATGAACATGAATTGGACAGAAAAAAAATAAGAGAAAATGATTAAGCAGCAGGACAGGAGAGCAGTAATATGGAGGGAAGATTCAATTTCCCGCCTGCCCGACCCAACAACCTTGTCATCAACCATGGCAAGAATCTGACGTTGTCAAATGGATCGCATGGACGGTGCCATCTTGTTTCCGCTTCTACGCTGTCCTCTGTCCAATGATAAGCCATGGATCCCTAGCCTAGAGCTCTGCTTTTAAGACGACTCCGCTCAGGTGATTGTAGTTATTGTTGACAGCTAATTCTCAGACCAGCATAAACCGAGTTGTGGTGATTTTTTTTAATGATTACTTTGAATGAATATAGTTTATTTCTGTGTTTACTTGTTAGTCTCCTTGCATTGTTTGATCATCTGTCTCTCTCTGACACTCTGTCTGTATGTCTGTCAGTATATCTGTCTCTCTCTGCTCCTCTGAATGTCTGTCTGTCTGTCTGTCCTCTCTCTCTCTCTCTCTTTGTCTTTTTATATATGTCTCTCTCTTTGTCTCTGTCTGTCTGTCTGTTTGTCTGTTTGTCCATATATCTGTCTCTCTCTGTCTCTGTCTCTCTTGTCTCTCTCTGTCTCTGCCTCTCTGTCTATCTATCTCTCTCTCTCTGTCTTTCTCTCTCTCTCTCTCTCTCTCTCTGTCTCTGTCTCTCTGTCTTTCTGTTTCTCTGTCTCTCTGTATCTCTGTATCTCTCTCTCTCTGTTTCTCTTCTCATTTACTCACTCATTATTTGTTAAGTGAAAATGAAACCTACGGATATTAATGACCACGTTAGGTGTCTATAATACTATTTTCCCATCTGTGATTATAATGATTCTGTCTGTAGAAATGGATGTTGCGTGCTTCCTTCACAAGAATTACTTCTTATGTCTCTCTTTGTCCAAATGATCTTTAAGTTTTCCCAGTTTTGACCTAACAAAACTTGTAGATGTGCGTCCTTCCACCCACTCCTCTCTTTCCACAGTTTCTTTTGTACATTGTTCGTTACTGGGTTTTTTTTTTTTGAGGGAAAATGGTTGCACCTAAAAGGTATTGTAGAATCTTCTTGTTATTAGTTGGAAAGTTTGAGCCTTTGATGTTAGGAAACTTTTTTGGGGGATGGGGAGGGGGTTATTGTTGTTTTTCTCTTTTTGTTCTCTGCTTTTGTTCTTGTATTTTTTCTGTCTTTTCTTCTCTTTTGTTTCTTTCCCTATTAGTTCTTTTTTTCTTTCTTTTTCATTGACATATTCTCTGGTACATGTGGGCTAAAATCGATGTTTGGCACTGTTACACATTTACATTAAAGCCAAAGTTTCTCATGTTTCAAGAAACAACACATTACTTTGTCTAGGTGATCCGTATTGCCTCCTGGTGTAGTTGATTGACACATATTACATACATTATTTCAGAATGATCAACAGGCACCAGCATGAATCTTGTTTAGAGCATGTTTTCTAGTCAAGCCGATGGTGAGAGGGTTGTTTTGATGTAATGGTTGATCTGACGTCTCTTCATGATTTAATTACAATGTTAGTGTCACTCTGCACGTTGTCGGGGCTAGGTGATTTCTGACATTCTGATACAGTAAGTGTGATCATGGCATTCAGTGAAGATGCCATTTCAGCTTGCATACACGCAACACACAATAAACGCTGTCTGTATCACTTTATCTTTTCCTCCAGCTTCACTTCCTATATTGTGCAAACCATAACTTGTTCTCAGAATACAGGCAAGAGTTGATCATTGCAGTTTGCTGTCGTCTTTTGTTATACATTCCACAGACGTCACACTCAAGTGTCAGTCTAATCATGATATGTTATATGTGTGCAGGTGGAGTAGACAATCTTCCAACAGAGCTAACGATGAGAGAAAGAATCGGAATGAGAACGAGAACAATCCTGGCAGATGGCTAACCTTAGTGTCTGACTTGCCTCATCTGTTCCAATAGATATACCACAAGTTCCCAGTCTTCAATAATGGTTGTCTACCGGTTATTTGTGACAGAGATTGCTATATCTATAAAATTGTTAGTTTTCTTTACTGAGAAAAATCAGTCAATAGCTCTAATTCCAACCGATAGCATTGCCAAAGTTCAAAACTGCGATCAGTTTAAACTGGCAGCATTGCGAATGGTGCAGAACTGTCAATAATTTCTGACACATGGCCAAAGAACACAACTGTCATCGGTTCAAACTGGCAGCATTGTTAAGGGGCAGAACTGTCATCAGTTCCAATTGGCAACATTGTCAAGGGGAAGAACTGAGATCACTTCGAACTTGTATGTGTAG
>CM060310.1:84315524-84325524 GCA_030674185.1 Monoplex corrugatus | reverse complement strand
AAAAATATGAAGGTGGGTACGTTATTTTTCATCGACGTGTTCTCTTGCTGTGGATATCGAAATTATGACGTTTTCATGTTTCTTAGCGACTGTATAATCAATATCAAAAGATGCTTTTAGCATTTCCCATGTAGGGATAGGCGTTGTTGATGGTGTCTCAGCTATTTCATCAATACTTATGTGGGACTGTTTGACCAGGTCAGATATGTAAGTTGCAACAATCATCTGTGATGAAATTCTGTTTGCTCGCTTTGGAAAGTCAACATCAGACCTCATTTTAATTTCTTTACTCACACAATTGTCCGTATGTGAAGTAGTTCTAACAGTAAATTTTGCTGTCGCTAGCTCACGATAGTTGTTCAGAGGCAGAATTCCAGCAACTCTGTATTTTCTAGATTAGGAGCGTGTGTAAGGACACCTAGAGCAATTTTAATACTTTTGCAGTCTAGGCTTTGTATCTTCTTTAATGAATATTTTGGTGCACTGAAGAACACTTCTTGCGCATAGGTTATTTAGATCGTACAAGTGCTGTTGATAGATGAATTAGTATCTTCAGAAAATTTAAGGTTTTTCTTGCTTTTGTTGAAATATAATCAAAATGTTCATTCCAGTTTAATTTCGATGTAATGAAGACTCCCTGAAATTGTACAACCTGTGCGCGCGTGTGTGGGTGTATTGTGTGTGTGTGTGTGTGTGTGGTGTGTGTGTGTGTGTGTGTGTGTGTGTGTGTTGTGTGTGTGTTGTGTGTGTGTGTGTGTGTGTGTGTGTGTGTGTGTGTGTGTGTGTGTGTGTGTGTGTGTGTGTGTGTGTGTGCATGTCGATATGTATGGTCAATATGCATGCCTGTTTGTCAATATTTCTGATCAAAATGAGTGCATGCTTGCATACATACATAAATATATACATACATACATCATACATACATACATACACACATACATACATACATAATGCATACATACATACATACACATACATACATACATACATACATACATACATACATAAAACATACATACATACATACATACATACATACATACATACATACATCATACATACTAATACAGATCAACATACAGACAGACAGACAGACATACGACAGACATATATTACAGACATTCATGTAGATCTGTACATGTGACTACATATGTGCATGTATGTATGTATGTATGTAGTATTATGTATGTATGTATTATATGTATGTATTTATGTATGTATGTATGTATGTATGTATGTATGTATGTAAGTATGTATGTATGCATTGTAGAAGAGTTCAAACAGTTGAAAATCAGCATTTTCTGGTTCGAATAAAGAAGCAATGCATTGCCTAAAGTAAAACGACAACAAAAAGACGATATTTTTATATTACAGAATAATTCCATGACTTTACCGAATTGGATTCGAAGTGAACTAAGAGATAACCTTTGAGCTTAAACTATTTCCATTCTTATAAATCCTTGTAGTTTACGCTTAAAAGACGTAAGTTAGAGTGCAATTTATCTTTTCTTTTTATCCGAAAGAATGTCGGAAATGCATGCATGTATATAACTGACACTGCTTCTTTTGTTAAAAGTGCAATCATTTTCCGATAAGATCTTACGGAATGTTTCCATTTCGATCAAGTATGTATGTATCCAGCTAGTACATCGTTTTGGTGTGGCACATTATCAAACATTTCATTCATAATTTAACAAATATTAAATAGTCTGTACCAAAGACTCCGATTTTATCACCCCAAAAATTATTACAAGGTCAGATGATAACAAAATTAAACCAATTGCAGAATCCTTATCTTAAGGATTGTCTAGAATTATAGTTATTCGACCGCCATTTAACAATACTAATCCAGAGTCAGTGATATTTTATACACGACTGTTGTTAAATACATATTTGCAGTTCTTGTCCTCACCCCACCCCCCTCTCGTTGGGATTACTTATGCCTCTTTCAGTATAATGTTTTTAATATTATCCTCACCTTCTGGAAATTCTGTACTAGACAGTTCCTCTTTTCTGTCACTCTCTTTGCTTCTGCCGTGTTTCTTTGCGTTCTGTTGTTTGTTTTTATCTTTTTCAGTCTTGCTGGTTTATTCACGTGTTTGCGTTTAATAAAGTCTAATGCACTTTCTCTTAGGATTGATAACTCCGTACATTTTTTTTTCTTTAGGGAAATGAGATATGCGGAAGCAAATGGAATTAATTTAGGTCCGTTTTCATATGTGTCTTAGTATCCTTAGTTCTGTTTAAATTTCTCTTCAGGTACATTTTTAAATCGTCTATTCGACAAATTGAACAGAATGGTCAACACATTGATCTGTGTGCTTACTTTTCTTTTCTTTTTTTTTTCCTGTTGAAGTATTGTGCACGTTTTGAAATATTTATAACCTTAGTATGGTTTTGAGAGGTCGACTGAGCTTTAATGAAAAATGAGACTAATAGCTATTGTCCCAGGATGGAGAATGGACATTGAAATCACCTGCAAACATCCATATGTCGTTATTCTCCATAATTCTCTGCAATTCATTGTTTTTTCCATCAGGGCCATGTGGACAATATGCACATATGATGTACATCCCAGTCATCTAGTTAATTTTGGCTTTCTTATGTATGTCATTTTCGTACAACGTTGGATATGTAGAGAGAGGTTTTTTTTTAGAATGTAACTTTTTTAAATATAGGTGACGGAAGTAGAAATGTCATATTCAAACAAGCAAACGATTTTCTTCGTATCCATTAGTTGATGCAAATATTGTGGATTAAATCATGCATTTCACTTGTATATGATCAATACTTGCTGACTTCGTTCTGAATGTTCAATGTTGGAGTGTCAGATGCTATCAATCACTGTCAGAGATATAGTGTAGCACAGGTGAAACACTCTAGGGCCGTTTGCCTAAATCTACAAAAGCGGTTGAATAGCAACATTTTCTTTATTTGCACAGTCTTAATCAATCACCAAGAAAACTCATTAAAGCAAAATGTTTACGTCATAAACTTTGGTTAAAAGTTGTTATTCTAATTATATCAGCAAAATAAAATGACAACGACCTTAACAATTCAGCATTTATCTCTATAAAGCACGTACAGAACTGCATTTGATAAACATGATAATAAATACACACACGCAGCAACATAAAAAGCACCCTCAGTTTGATCGATATGTTCGACTTCGTGTATAGATGAATGTGTTTATTGTTTACCAACATCTTACTTGTGTTTATGTAAATCCATTCCTTTCAGATGGGAGTGCAACTTTCATAATATATCGTAATGTTGACATTATCTCCAACCCTCCCTCCCTTCCTCTTTCTCTGTCTGTCTGTATGTATGTCTGTCTGTCTGTCTGTTTGTCTCTCTCTCTCTCTCTCTCTCTCTCTCTCTCTCTCTCTCTCTTCTCTTTCTATCTGTCTCTGTCTCCCTCTTCTCTCTGTCTCTGTCTGTCTGTCTGTTTGTTGCATACGCACACACACACACACACACACACACACACACACACACACACACACACACACACACACACACACATACAACACACAAACACACACACACACTTACTCACACACACACACACACACACACACACACACAACAACACACAACAACACACACACACACACACACACACACACACACACACACACACACACACACACACACACACACACACACACACACACACACACACACACACAAGCTAGAGACTCATCAAAGTGGAATCACATACCATAACTCTTTTAAACCTGTCTCAGACCAAGGTAATAATGAGAACAATGGCGTATTCCCCTTCCACAAAGCAGCTGAAAGCCCTCCCACAGATCCCATTTGATGGGGTCTCTATAAAAGATTGCCGTCAGCCAAGATTCCACATTCGCCATAAAACAACACGTTATTCCTCAGCATGACCGTCTTCACCTTGTCCTGCTTGTAGTATGTTATCAACACAACATAACATATTGTGTCGTCTTTAACTCACTTTCTTTTCGTATTCAACATGCCTTGTTTCTTCAGAATACATGTAATTATAGGGTATGATTTCTCACTCTCTCCTTTTGTCTCCTTGTCTGGTTGTATCTGTGTCTCTGTCTGTCTGTCTGTCAATCTGTCTCTCTTTCTCTGTCTCTGTCTGTCTCTGTCTGTTTGTCTATCTGTCTGTCTGTCTGTCTATCTTTCTCTCTCCCTCTCTTCTTTCTTTCTTTCTCTCTCTCTCTCTCTCATTCTCTGTGTGTCTGTCTCCCTGTCTGTATCTCTGTCTCTCTCTCTCTGTCTCCCTGTGTCTGTCTCTGTGTCTGTGTCTGTGTCTGTCTCTGTCTCTGTCTGTCTCTCTCTCTCTCTCTCTCTCTCTCTCACACACACACACACACACACACACACACCACACACACCACACACACAATCTCTCTCTCTCTCTCTCTCTCTCTCTCTCTCTCTCTCTCTCTCTCTCTCTCTTCTGTCGCTGTTTGCTCTTTACTCTGCCTTTCCTCTCTTTTCCGCCCTTCCTTTGATTATGTTTCCAATGCACAAGATTTTAACAAAGTGAACACAGTTTCGCTTTTTCTTGCGTAATAAACAACAGCAAGCAAGACAAATGTCCAAAACTATAATAGGGGAAGAAATAACACAACTCGAATGGTCATTTCATTGCCATGTAACTGCTATTATCTTTTTCTTCCCCTCCCCCCCCCCCCCCCCCTATAAATTTAACTTTAAATACGAGCTCTTTGCATTTCAATTTCGAATATGTTCAATCTCCGTTTACTAAGGACATAAAACAAAGAGTTTTATATTGATGTGCAAATGGAGAAACTTGGTTCACATAAAAGAAAGCTCTTGCTATGAAAAATAAAATAGCATGGTAAAAAAAACAAAAACGTGCATGTTCACTCTGTGTGTGTGTGTGTGTGTGTGTGTGTGTGTGTGCGTGCGTGCGTGCGTGCGTGCGTGTGTGTGTGTGTGTGTGTGTGTGTGTGTGTGTGTGGTGTGTGTGTGTGTGTGTAGTGTGTGTATGTTCGTTCGATATTTTTTTTGACGTCTATTCACATATGTGCTTTTAGACGGAAAAAAAACCAAGGCAAGTAAATGTACAAATGAATATGTCAGATAAGATAAAGAGACGTCTGTGGGGATGAATGACTATGAAATCATAAAAGCATTGTAACATATGAGTAAAATCAAACAAGTAAAAAACAAAGCGTCGTAACAGATCCTTTAAGGAGTAAAGTTACAGGTAAATAAAATGATCAATTTCAATATTATTTGAAAGAGGTCTGTTCAAGAAAACCTGATGACAGTGTTCAGTGTCTTCATCTAGCATAGAACATACACAATACTTCAACAGTTAGAAAAAGAAAAAAAATCAATGCATTCGTGCACACAATCTAATGAGATACCTCTAGTTTCGATCACTCCATTCACTTTATCCCACAAGGAATTTAAAAATGTACCTGAATACAAACTTAAACATAACAAAAGATACTGAGACACATAATAAAGCGGACTTAATTACCCACAACTGCCTCCACATATCTCATTTTCGAGAGCTAAAAAGCACTTAATACATGTAACGAGTTATTAATCCAAAGAAAGTATGTATGGTTTTCTCAAAAACATACAGTTGAATGGACCAGCAAGGTTAAAATGATAGGAAGAAAAGACGTAAAAAGCAAAGCAACAAGGTGAAACAAAGAGAGTGACAGAAAAGAGGAAATTTCTAGCACAGAATTTACAAAAGATAGGGATACTATTCATATTGAAAGGCCACTAGAATCCCACAGGAAAGGACTAGAACTGCAATTTGTACCTAGCAAACTGTTTTGTTGAAAAGATCACTAACTCTGATTGGTATTGTGAATGACGGTCTTACATTGGATACAGAAGAAGTGTGTGTGTGGTTGTCCTCATTGGTTATAATAGAAGAAACTTGCAATGCTGTGTTTAGATAATTGGAAAAGAAATATGTTCATGAACATTTCATCATACTAGCTAAATTCGTCAGTGAAATGTTCATTAGAAAGCTATTTGAATGATGTCTTTTCAAGAAAACATGATGAGAGTTTCAATGTCTTCATTTAGCATTGGAACAATAGATCATAGTAAAGAGTTCAAGAGTTAGAAGGGAAAAAAAAACAGAGGAAAGATTAAGAAACAAAAAATATGATGACAAAGTAAAGGCTCTGAAATCTTTTGGTGCTAAAGTCGTTAAAAGATTGAAGACAACGTCTGGTGGAGCGGAGGTCAGAGAGAAGACAGTAATTAGATAATTAGAACAGCACAGTGGGCGGGTTGGATTTACTGCAGGTTTCAAGCCTTTGTGTTGCGTGACGTGTTGATTAAAACTTGACTGGCTCACTTTGCCACCGTCGGGAGTATAGGGATGAAGCTGGGCAGTGTTCACTGCCTCCTTGCAATCCCCCACCACTGTTGGCTGCACGTCACTTCTCCTTACCTCCATTCTGACTTAATGATGATGGTAAGACTGTCTGTCTGTCTGTCTGTCTGGCTGTTGGTTTGTTTGTCTGTCTGCCTTTCTCTGCTCTTAATCACTCCCTGTCAACTACTTTCTGTATTTCACCACACTCTGTTTTTGTCTCTGTCTGTCTGTCTGTCTGTCTGTCTGTCTGTCTCTCTCTCTCTCTCTCTCTCTCTCTCTCTCTCTCTCTCTCTCTGTGTTTCTGTCTCACATTTTCAATAACTCTCTCTCTCTCCCTGTCACCTTCTCTGTTCTCTGTTTCTCTATTTTTTGGTTCTATTATTGTGTCCTTAAACCCATGCAAGTTCTTGTGTTCTTTGCTTCTTGTTTTCTCAGCTGTAAGTGTGTGTGTGTGTGTGTGTGTGTGTGTGTGTGTGTGTGTGTCTGTGTGTGTGTGTGTGTGTGAGTATCAGTGTGTGTGTGTGTGTGCGTGTGTGTGGTGTGTGTGTGTGTGTGTGTGTGTGTGTGTGTGTGTGCGTGTGTGTGAAAGAGACAAAGTGAGAGAGACAGAACGAAAGGGAAAATTAGCACCATCACGTTCTTCCAATGGCAGTTTTAATGAAGCATTGACACCAAAGTCCCTAGCTTAGACTTACACAGAGTACAGAAGACGTATCTTTTCGTTGTCGTTCCTTGGCTGCAAGTCATTGAAGAAACGACATGTTTGGATAGCTGGAAAAGAAATATTTTCATGAAAATGCCATCGAATTCTTAAATGAAATGTTTCATTTAAATGATATTTGAAAGATGTCTGTTCAAGAAAACATGTTTGCAGTTTTCAGTGTCATCATCTATCAATGGAACTGGAGATCAATAGAAGAGTTGAAGAGCTAGAGGAAAAAAAGAGCAAAGATTAAGAAACAAAAATATGACGCCAAATGAAAGACTGAAATCTTTTGGGTGCTAAAGTCGTTAAAAGATTGAAGCCAACGTCTGGTGGCGCGAAGGTCAGAGAGGAAGACAGTAATTCGATAATTAGGACAGGCACAGGGGCCGGGGTTGGATTTACTGGCAGGTTTCAAAGTCTTTGTTGTTGCGTGACGTTGTTGATTAAAACTTGACTGGCTTCTCTTTGCCACCGTCAGGAGTATGGGGGATGAAGCTGGGGCAGTGCTCACTGCCTCCTTGCAATCCCCCATCACTGTTGGCTGCACGTCACTTCTCCTTACCTCCATTCTGACTGAATGATGATGGTAAGGCTGTCTGTCTATCTGTCTGTCTGCCTGTTTGTCTGTTTGTCGTAATTTCTGGCTGCTTTTATTTCCCCTCCCTGACTCTGTTTCTCACACTGTCTCTAGTTTCACCCTTCTCTGTGTATGTGTCTCTATCCCTCTATTTGTCTCTGTCTCTGTCTCTGTCTCATTGGTTCTGTCTCTCTTTCTCTGTTGCTCTCTGTCTATATGTTTCTCTCTCTCTCTCTCTCTCTCTCTCTCCTTCTCTCTCTGTCTCTCTCTCTCTCTCTCTCTCCTCTCTCTCTCTCTCTCTCTCTCTCTGTCTCTGTCTCTTTTCATTAACATCTACCTTCTCTATTGCCTTCCCCATCCTTTATCTCTCCTTGGTTTTTTCGATTATTTTGTCCTTAAAACCATTCACTTTCTCCCGTTCTTCACATATTTTCTTTTCTGACTTGTAAATGTGTGTGTAACTCTGTATGTATGTGTGTGTGTGTGTGTGTGTGTGTGTGTGTGTGTGTGTGTGTGTGTGTGTGTGGTGTGTGTGTGTGTGTGTGTGTGTGCGTGTGGAAGAGACAGAATGAAAGAGAGAAAGAGCATCATCACGTTCTTCCAATGGCAGTTCTCGTGAAGGATTGACACCAAAGACACTAGCTTAAACAAACACTGAATACAGAAGTACCTTTACATCATCCTTCTTTTGTTGTAAATCATTGAAGAAACGACGTGTTTAGATATATGGATAGGACATATTTTCATGAAAATGCCATCGAATTCTTAAGTGAAATGTTTCATTTAAATGTTATTTGAAAGATGTCTGTTCAAGAAAATCTGTTGACAGTTTTCAGCGTCTTCGTCTAGCACTGGAACTGGAGATCAGAAGAAAAGAGTTGAAGAGCTAGACGAAAAAAATAGCAAAGATTAAGAAACAAAAATATGGCGCCAAATGAAAGACTGAAATCTTTTGGGTGCTAAAGTCGTTAAAAGATTGAAACCAACGTCTGGTGGCGCGAAGGTCAGAGAGGAAGACAGTAATTAGATAATTAGGACAGGCACAGTGGGCGGGGTTGGATTTACCGGCAGGTTTCAAAGCCTTTGTTGTTGCATGACGTTGTTGATTAAAACTTGACTGGCTTCGCTTTGCCACCGTCAGGAGTATGGGGGATGAAGCTGGGGCAGTGTTCACTGCCTCCTTGCAATCCCCCATCACTGTTGGCTGCACGTTACTTCTTCTTACCTCCATTCTGACTTAATGATGATGGTAAGGCTGTCTGTCTGTCTGGCTGTCTGTCTGTTGGTTTGTTTGTCTGTATGCCTTTCTCTGCTCTTAATCACTCCCTCTCAACTACTCTCTGTATTTCACCACACTCTGTTTTTATCTTTGTCTGTCTGTCTGTCTGTCCCTCTCTCTCTCTCTGTGTTTCTGCCTCACATTTTCAATAACTCTCTCTCTCTCCCTGTCACCTTCTCTGTTCTCTGTTTCTCTATTTTTTGTTCTATTATTGTGTCCTTAAACCCATGCAAGTTCTTGTGTTCTTTGCTTCTTGCTTTCTCAGCTGTAAGTGTGTGTATGTGTGTGTGTGTGTGTGTGTGTGTGTGTGTGTGTGTGTGTGTGTATCAGTGTGTGTGTGTGTGTGCGTGTGTGTGTGTGTGTGTGTGTGTGTGTGTGTGTGTGTGTGTGGTGCGTGTGTGCGTGTGTGCGTGTGTGTGAAAGAGACAAAGTGAGAGAGACAGAACAAAAAAGAAAAATAGCACCATCATGTTCTTCCAATGGCAGTTCTAATGAAGCATTGACACCAAAGACCCTAGCTTAGACTTACACGGAGTACAGAAGACGTATCTTTTCGTTGTCGTTCCTTGGCTGCAAGTCATTGAAGAAACGACATGTTTGGATAGCTGGAAAAGAAATATTTTCATGAAAATGCCATCGAATTCTTAAATGAAATGTTTCATTTGAATGATATTTGAAAGATGTCTGTTCAAGAAAACATGTTTACAGTTTTCAGTGTCTTCATCTATCAATGGAACTGGAGATCAATAGAAAAGAGTTGAAGAGCTAGAGGAAAAAAATAGCAAATATTAAGAAACAAAAATATGATGACAAAAAAAAAGACTAAAATCTTTTGGGTGCTAAAGTCGTTAAAAGATTGAAGCCAACGTCTGGTGGCGCGAAGGTCAGAGAGGAAGACAGTAATTCGATAATTAGGACAGGCACAGGGGCCGGGGTTGGATTTACTGGCAGGTTTCAAAGCCTTTGTTGTTGCGTGACGTTGTTGATTAAAACTTGACTGGCTTCTCTTTGCCACCGTCAGGAGTATGGGGATGAAGCTGGGGCAGTGCTCACTGCCTCCTTGCAATCCCC
>CM060310.1:84305524-84308024 GCA_030674185.1 Monoplex corrugatus | reverse complement strand
ACAGTACTGACACTGAGAACACTGTTTCTGTTTATGGCCAATGTGAAGTCATGCTTGACACAGTCTATGGAATCCTCATAGTTGGGATTTTCGGGAGCAGTATGAGAACCTTACAGACATATCAGGAGGGTGGTATATTTTGTGTGATATCTTGCCCTTTTTGTTGAACGTTTGTCCATTTTTGTTTGAATATTTGCCCTTTTTGGGTTGAATATCTAATCCTTTTTGGGTTGAATATTTTGCCCTTTTTGGGTTGAATATCTTATACTTATCCTTTTTGGGTTGAATATCTTGCCCTTGTTGTGTTGAATATTTAGCCCTTTTTGTGTTGAATATCTTGTCATTTTTGTGTTGAATATCTTGCCCTTTTTGTGTTGAATATCTTATCCTTTTTGTGTTGAATATATTGCCCTTTTTGTATTGAATATATTATCCTTTTTGTGTTGAATATTTTGTTCTTTTTGTAGTGGTTTTGTGTGTTGAATATCTTGTGCTTTTTTGCGTTGAATATGTTGCCTTTTTGTGTTGAAAATCTTGCCCTTGCCCCGTTTGGTTGAATATGTTGTGTTCTTTTGCTTTGAGTATCTTGCCCTTTCCATTGAATATCTTGCCCTTTGTGTGTTGAATATATTCCTCTTTGTGTGTTGAATATGTTATCCAAACAGACAGACAGTTCAAGAAGCCAATCACTACAGACTTCAATTTTCAAACCTCGGAACATTTTATTATTTGAGAATATCAGCGTCATGTAACACCCACCTGTCCGTACAATAGACAAGGAAACATTGTAAAAATCACCAAGAAAATGCAAACTACAGCAAACACCAGCTTACGTAGCGATTGATGATGATAAGAACACGATATGTTACGTTGACAAACCAGGGAAATAAATGCAGAGAGCGATACTGAGATACAATATTCTCTGGTTTATGGCCAGTGTGCAATCATGGCTCGAAGCAGTGTTTTTTTGAGACGTCATGAAACAAGATCTCTGAGAGGACTGTATGATGACTTTCCAGAAGAACGATACACTGTAACAATCAGAACATTATTTTCAGCCATCCATTCTTGTTGTTATTGTAGTCGATGATGTCGTTGTTGCTGTTTCACCAATTGTTGTAGTTATTGTTGCTGTTGTTGTCTTTGGTTTTATGTCAGTCATAACATGTGGATATTGATTGATTTATAAAAGCAAATCAGTTTATCAAGTAAAGCAAACGAGTGTGAGGAAGTATGCAATAAAATGTGTACGTATATAAACGTGCAAATATAAAGTTGGAAGTACACGTGTAAATAAATGAGTGCTTTATTGTTATCGTTATTATTATTGTTAGTGTTGTTGTTGCTTTTTGTTTAAAGCCCAGCCGATTGTGTAGAGCCATACCAGGGCTATAATCGTTTAAAGGAACAAGGCAGAATCAAAGAGAGTGACAGAAAAGAGGACATTTCTAGCACATCAGCTTCCAGAAGGTAGGGATAACATTTATGCTGAAAGAGCCTCCAGCATACCACGAAGGAAGGAGAGTGAGTAAAAGAGGGTGACTGACTAAACGACTAAGTCAGGGACTAATAAAATGAACCATTGAACAAATAAATGACATTTGCAAGGAAGATAAGTATATTGGTATTGAGGGAAATCGGATACGGTGATAGCAATAAATAAAAAAAATAAAGGACTCAAAATAGAGTAGGTTATTAGGGAGAGGATTTTTGTGTGTACAAGAATAAATAAGCAAGGGAGCAAATAAAATGAATAAGTAACTGACAAAGCTTCTGGCTTTGAACAATTTTGGAGGGATGACATTCAACGTTGATCGTGACGGAGTATACCTAAAGGAACAAGATTCGACTGTGGGCCCCTTTAGTGAACAGCAGCACCGTCAGTGGACAGCAGTGCACACTATCTCACCAGATCAGAACAAGTTCCAGCCAGACGCGCGCTATCAGCCGATTCCCACCACTGCCCTCTGTCCAAAACTCACTGACGTGTGCCAGATGTCGAGTGTTACCATACTTACCAGTGTGCGGGCCAAGGTTCCTACAGCTTTGACCCAGTTCTCATGGTATACCTTAAAACCCTCTTCCTTCGCTAGCCTTGTCGCACGTGCAGCCACCCCTTTCCTCTACTTGTGACCTAATTCTGGCAAAGCAGACGATGCCATGGTAAGCAATTAATCATCCGGCGGGGGAGGGTGCATTATTGTCTCATTACAGAAAATGTAATTTCTTTTTAAATACCCATCCTTGTGGTACAGCATTCTTACCAACAAATGTCCATCAATTAACATCAGGAAAAGAGCTCTTGAGTGTTATGTAGAATTCGATACTGTTATACGGTTGTGAGGCGAGGACAGTCAACAAGCAAAGACAGAACAAGATTGAGGCAGCTGAAGTGTGGTTTCTAAGAAGAATGTTGAGAGTTCCATGGAGAGCAAGGAAAACAAACAAGACAGTATTGATGGAGGTTGACACAATCAGGAAGATCGTTGATAAAGAAGAT
>CM060310.1:84295524-84298024 GCA_030674185.1 Monoplex corrugatus | reverse complement strand
GTCGTCATCTCCAGTCAGTATTACGTGGTAGTTTTACAGAACGTAGAGGGGGGGCCGTCACTAATGTATGCATGCTGCCTTCAGCATTATAGAACAATCGCCGTGTAATTGCCGGCGGGAACACTCAGACAATGACCGCAGGGCGCGTCTGTCTCAACCGCCTTAGGTATTTGTGGCTCGATAGCGAGGACATACCCACTCGCGAAACTGCCGGACAATGACCAGCGTTTCACTTGTGTGTACTGACGCGCTGCGTTAAAACTACACACTAAGTGTTGACTTATTAATTAGGTGAGAACAACCAATCAGACGTTGGCATCTGGTTGATTGATTAATTTGGTGAGAACAACCAATCAGACCTTGCCATCTGAAAGGTTTGAGATTTGAAAATATGACCATCATGCTCTGTTCCCAGAGTACAAATTAACAAGGCGCATCATAGCGTGTGCTTTTCCACCGCCACTCTCAGTATTACCAGAGGTGCCCTTTCCTGCCACCACATCTTGATCTCACAGCAGGTGATCATCTTCACGGCATTACTGTAGTAAGTTCTGGATTTTTATCACTTTATTATTCATTGTCATTTGCAGTAAGCTTAGGGACTTTAATGTCTCTTATTTCTTTAGATTCTAGCTCGAGTCTATTGAGTACCGCGTTAGATTTGCAGAATTCACACAGCGAGAAAGTACGTTTTGATCTAAACGATGTGCTATCTCACAAGATCTGTAGCACTTAGCGTGGCGGCCACCATTGTAAAGATGGGACTGAGGTTTAAATGTAATAACCACTATAGATTTAGCCCCTATTTTCATATGGCTATTGTAGGACTATGGACAACCATATTCTGCCAAAAGCCAAGATACAAGGCATTGTTGTGCAGAGGAAGAGTATTTTATACTTGACAAGGTTGTATTCACATACTGACATGATGACTGATGAAACACGTGCTCAGCTAATTGATCTGTTTGGTGTATCCCTTATCTGATCAGCACCACTGATAATCATGTAGGCCTATAGAGTGTTGTTTTGATGATATGGTTTAATAGTAATATGCTATACTATTTTGTTATCATTGTCTCTAGCACTTGGTCTAGAATTATACTTAATCACATAGAGATAATGGGTAATAGATTACTCAAGTGTGTTGTTCTCTCAACACTGCTGACTGCTATTTGATTAGGTGCTGTTTGTGATGACATAGTTCTCATTGTCAAATAGGCCTACTATGTCATCACCACTGAATATTAACTGTCTGAAAGCTACCAAGATGCAATGCATTATTGTGCACTATTTTATACTTGATAATGTTGTATGTGTGTACATAATGGTAGTTGATGAAACATGTGCTCAGCGAATTGATCCAAATTGTTGTATCCCTTGTCTGCTCAGCACCACTGCTAATCATTATTAATATAGAATGTTGCTTTGATGACATAGCTTAACTAGTAATATGCTATGCTATTTTGTCATCACTATCTCTAGCACTAGACATAGAATTACACATAACTACATGGAGCAAATATTTAATGGATGACTCAAGTGTGTTGACTGCTATTCGATAAGGTAGACCCAATGTTTGTGATGACAGTTCACATAGTCAAATACTATGTCTGTCATCACTACAGAATATTAACTGTCCAATAGCTGCCCACTCAGATGTTATGTAATAATGTTACAACTAACTCAGCCCAAGGCGGCCGAACAGCTTAGTATGACTGTGCATTATTTTGCCAGTACATTATTGAAAGTCTACTCTATGCTAAGGCTATCGAACAAGCAGTATGGTAGTTTACCCTCAACTTATCAAAGGGTTACTCAATGTTTTGTCATCAATTAATTGTTCCATGTTTACAAGTGCTAGTGCTTTAGAGTGTAAATATCGACACCACATATTTTGGTATACTATAATGTAGTAGTTCTTTACACAACATTTTGTTACCAATTATTTGTTGCATGTTTACAAATGCTAGTGCTTTTGTTTGTAAATGTAGACATCTTCTGTTAGAATGTAGTAGTTCACTCTTGTACATTGACATTGTTATTTCACAAAATGTGTACTTTGTCATTGTATTTATGAAACCTATTTTGTGTCTTACAGGCACTGTCTTCTTCTTACCCATCTCCTTTTCTCAATAATAAAGAGTCAAGTAGCAAAACGAGGACTTGTGTTTTGATTGAGAGACTTCCCTTTCTGCTCTGGATTAAAGGACCACCACAGCAATCATCACCAAACCCCTTAACCCACTCATCCATCTCACCTGGCGCTGCGATATCATCAATATCATCACCCCCCCCTTAACCACCCGACCTATCACATATATATATATATTATATATATATATATATATATATATATGTGTGTGTGTGTGTGTTTGTGTGTGTGTGTGTGTGTGTGTGTGTGTGTGTGTGTGTGTGTGTGTAGATAGATAGCTAGATAGATAATAGATAGATAGATATATAAATAGACAGACAGATAGATAGATAGATAGATAGATAGATA
>CM060310.1:84253024-84268024 GCA_030674185.1 Monoplex corrugatus | reverse complement strand
AGAAAAGACTAAAGAAACATAACAAAAACAAACAAACAAAAAAACAGAAAAACAAATGGGAAAGACAAAAGGAAAAAAAGAGATGAAACCATAAATGACAAGAACAACGAAAACAAATGGAAATAAATACGAACATAACCAAAGTTATCAAGAAGTTAAAGAAAAGAAGAAAAAAAAAAGAAAGAAAAAAAAGAAAAAAAGGACAAAACATCAACAAGGAGAGCAATGAGAATTAAAGAATAAAAAAAAAAACAGACACAAAAAGAGAACAGATGTTAAACCACAATATACAAGTCAAAGAAACAAAACAAGCAACAACAACTGAAGATAACAAAAACAAGAAAAGAAACGGGCACAGGAAAAAGATGACAACCCACAACAAAAGGCATTAGAACAATAACAACGAGAGAATAAAACAACAAAAACTACTACTACAACCACAACTCAAAACAGAAACCCAAAGCAAAGCAAAAAAGGACAAAACAAAACAAAATAAGAAATACGTCAACTGCAAGTCACCAAGAACAGCTCGAAGGAAACGAGTGCAACGGCACAATATCAAGAACAAGAAGTACATCAAAAGAAGAAAAACCATCAACAAAAACGAGAGCAAGAGTGTCAGAAGGAAACAAAATCAGAAGCAACAACAAATTGAAAAAAAAAGTTTAAACAATATTAAGAAAGCGAGCTAAAAATAGAAAAAAATAAACAGAAAACAAAAAGCAAAAAAAAAATAAATAAAAATAAAAAATAAAACAAAACAAAAAACCCAACAACAACAACAAAGAAGAGAGAGAGAGAGAGAGAGAGAGAGAGAGAGAGAGAGAGAGAGAGAGAGAGAGAGAGAGAGAGAGAGAAAAGAAAAAGAATTACTGATATCAAAAGAAAGAGAATATGGCGTTAATAACAAGAACTAACGAATGAAACTACGAACATAAAGGTAGACAACAAAACGATAAACAACCACCACAAACAAGAGTTTTAAAAGAAAAAGATAAGCAAAAACAACAAGAGAATAGATATTATTACCAAACTTTACAACAAGACATCAATCAAGCAAACAAAAAGAACAACGGATCTACAAAAAACAAGACAAACAAGCACAGGAGATACTAGAACAAGAATAAAACAACGATGTCAACAAAAAGTGGAACCACAACATCAGCAGTATCGTTAACAAGTGAAATACAATGCAGAACAAAAAAAAAAGTGAAAAGAAAAAAAAAACGAGAAAAACACACAGGAAAAAGAAACAAGAAGCAGCAAAAGCAGAAAATATCCAAAATGAACAAAATCAAGAACACGGACAAAAACAATACAGGACAAAATACAGTCATGTCAGCAAAAACAACAGCAAATCCACAATAATGAAAGCAAACTGAAGAACAAAGACCAAAGTCAACTAGAAGTCAAACAAGCAGACGAGAACAGCAACAACAGAGCAAACAAGAACCTGTAGAGAAAGAAGTCCTGATAAGAGCAAGAATAAAAAACATCAAAAACGACAAGAAGAAGAATAGAAGAAGAATATAAACAAATAACGGAACCACATCACCAACAGCAATAACAAGAACGCATACAAGGTACTAATTAGCAGAACAAAACCAAGACAATAAGACAACAGAAACACAGAACAGGAGAATAAATCGACGACACATCAAATGCTACAATTACAACAACAGCAATCAAGAACACAACAGGCACGGGAACAAAAAAGTGAAGATGAAAAAAAAAAAAAACAGAACAAAGCAAATGACAACCAGAAGTAAACGTACGTACATGCAATCAAAAACACAATATCAGTCAAGACGAAGAAGAAGAGGAACACAACAAGAAGTGAAATAAAAGAGCGAGTTTTGAAGCCCTTCGATTGTGCCTCCATGTATACATTCCTTGGGTTAGTGCTACTTTGCATGAGCTCGGGACATGTTCTACTGTTTGTTTGCCCTGGCAGAGCGGGCACGCAAGGTCATCTGATTTCTACCATTTCATCAGATTCGAGGGCAAGAGTTAAACAGAACTGAGAATGAAACTGATTCTGAGAGTGGCCACCATTACAGGTTAGACGTCTTTGGAGTGTACTTCACATCGAGGTTCCTCTTCTCTGTTTTATCTTTTTTTTGGATTGCTTCCCAAATCGTTGTAGAATGTTCTCTACAATAAGACACTTCCGGAAAGCCTTTTCTCTGGACTTACAAAGCCAGGTATTCATTGTCCATAAAGTGTTTAGTCAGCCTTGCAGCCTTGCAGCCTTGACAGAGGATGATTTTCAATTTGAGATCAGAAGTGATACATGTAGTTGTCTGAACTAGCTGATATCACCCGAATTCTGTTCTTTTGGATGTATACTCCATCTGCTACAATTTATTGGTTGCTGATCTTCAGGTTCCTGCATGCTGATCTTAACTTTCTGGAGCCACTTGAGGACACGTGGACATGTCCTCGCGCATCAGGTGAGCTTTTCATTAGGGCAATATGACGATTTCAAGTGATGCTTCGCCCTGAGGATTGGAATACTTTCCTGTGATACTGTTCCAAGCTGTTTTATCCATTGTGATCGTCCCTGATTCGGGTGGCTGGAATAATTTCCTGCCAAACTGGAAGGGGTTTGTGAAGAAGTAATTTTGGGTCGTCTTTTTGCTGCTCATCATCCTTGCGTATTCTGTTTTGCTGAGGGCACTGATTCCCTTTCATGTTTTTTTTCCTCAAATCTAAAACAACTTTCATTTGTTTCATAATTTTTTTTTTTTTTTCCTCCGGATATCCTCATCTAACGCTGATGTATGGATTTCTCAGGAGGGGTTTTCACCTTTGGCTGTTTTACTTCACAGGCGTCCCTACATGTTGCATGTACAGAGTATCTGAACGTGGCTACTTTCAGTTTTAGAGTGCATCAGCACATTTAGTTTGTAGATTATTTCTTCATCTGGTCTCTTCCATTCCTCTTTTGCACTTATGGACGGGTAGATTGAGTTTCTGGCGTACATCACCAGTACAGTTTCGTCTGAACGATCATCGTGGATGTTCTTGGCATTGTGATTTGATTCTTGATACTGGTTTCCCGACATTGTATCTGTTGACGCAGATTGTTGATTGCTATCCAGATATGTCTGTAAGTTTGTCATGATATGTATATATGGGCGTCTCCTCTTTGCTGTTGTTGTTGTTGTTGTTGTTTTTGTCGGCCATCATGCTTTGTTGATGTGGGAATGTATGTATGAATGTATGTGTATATGTCCGTGAGCGGGCATGTGGATATATGCATGTATCTACTGTCATTTGTTATTTTCATCTCTTACCTGTTTATCTATCTACATGTACATACTCCTATATTTTGTATTTATTTATTCACTTACTTATTTACTTCTTATCCACTTACTTACTCATTCATTCACTTACTTGATTGCTTGCTTGCTTACTTACTTACTCACTTGCATAGTAACATACGGACTAACTTACTGACTAACTTATTTACTTACTTACTTACTTACTTACTTACTTACTTACTTACCTATCCATGATCAAGTAACAGGCGTGGGCGATTATGGCCTCCTTAAATTATGTATCTATCCCTTGTTGCCGCAAGCACAGTTTCCACCCTCTCTGTCCTCAGCCACTGCACAATTCCGTCCAATATTTTTTCCCTGGGTCTACCTGGTGCTCTCTTTCCCTCCAGCTTTCTGGTTGTGACCAGTGGTCTAATTCCCCTTTCCTCATAAAATGGCCTGTAAATGTTGCCTGTCTTTTCCTATAATATTCCTTATGAATGATTGTCTTGTGTTTGCCACCGTCGACATTGTCTCGTTTGTTTTCTTTGCTGTCCAGGAAATTCTCAACATTTTTCTTAGAAACCACATCTTAGCTGCCCCAATCCTGTTCTGGCTTTGCTTGTTGACTGTCCACGCCTCACAAATGTAAAATGTTATCGGTTCTATATAACATTCAAGAACTCTCTTCATGATGTTAATTGATAGGCATTTGTTGGTAAGGATGATTTTCAGCTTCTTGAATGATGTTTTGGTTTGGCCGATTCTGATGGCTATTACTGATGTGCATCTTCCGTCTGAATTGTTCCTTGAAGTCAGTGGTCTAGTCACGTGTCAGTATCAAGAAAATGGGGAGAGCCGGGCAGCAGAAGGTACTCCGAGAGAAACCCCCATCAAGCAAGTGTTTTGGCCCTGAACTCCTTACAGTCTAACGGGACTGGACAGCATCCGGGTTCTGACTGTTGGATGCTCTTTTGTTGCAATCAAAGTTGGTTTTTGTGTGTGTGTTTTTTTTTTTTTATTTAAGCGGCCCTCAATCTGGATACGAATCCCCGCATCTAGAATGGTCAACAAGACAACCATCATGAACAATAACAAAAGAATATTGAATTGATGGAATCATCTGATTGGACAATGGATGCATTTGGTTGAGGAGTCAGATGGTGAACAGCATCAGCTGTGGTTGAACAAGATGATTTCGTGAGTGACAGTCCTCATCACAGCTGACGCCCATGAAGGTTGGTAGGTGATCGCTGCTGCAGCTTTTTTTTTATCTCTCCAGCAACAGTGGAGATCGTTTCTCCTCTGTGGTGACCATGCCTGCACGTACAGCCTTCACTAGACACAGCGATTTGTAGCTGTCACTTTGCAGGTGGACACATTGATACCAGCTGATGTCACGTCTCATTTGCAATATTCCCTATATAGCAGCAATAAACGCCCAATGTGCCAGGATCCTGCAGTGACCTCTCCGTACAGTGTACATGAGCATCCTGCATGCGGCGAACATGGCCAAGCCAGATGAATAAAGTTCGAGAGAAAGGCTGCAACTTTGTGGGATGTTAAGGTAAGGACTGTGCCAAGAAAAGATGTTACAAGAATTGAAAATGGACAGACGGGAGAGAACTTTGAAGGAAGATACTAAGGTGAGGGAACTTTGGTGGAGGAGGACCAACGGGGTGACATATAGGAAAAGGGCCAGCGAGTTTCGGAATGAGATCGAGGCTATATACTGTTGGGGAAGACTGAGAGGGAAGGGAATTTAGGTGAACGGCGAAAAAACTAAGGAGGTGGGGGGCGGGGACTTGAATTCAGGAGGGACTGATGGGGAAAAAATTAGGGAAATTGGGGAAGGTCCGAGGGGAGCGAACTTTGGGAGATGGAAAGGGGCTGAGATGAGAGAACTTGGAGATTGGAGGGAGAGGGGAGAGCAGCAAAGTCGGGAGGGAACTTTGGGGGAGAGGGGGAGCCCCAGTGGAGGGGGGGGGAACTTTGGGAGGAGAACGGGAGCATAAAGGAAGGGAGGGAACTTCGGGAGTCAAAGAAGGGAGAACCCCAAAGGAGGAAGGAAACGAACTTGAGAAGCGAACCAGTGGGAGGGAACTTGAGGAGGGAGAAGCCATGGGAGGGAACATGGGGGAGGGAACCAATGGAAGGTTATTTGGGAAGAGAACCAATGGTAGAGAACTCAGGGAGGGAGAACCATTGGGAACTTGGAAGAGGGAGAACAAATGGGGGGAATCGGGGAACTGTTTCCATTTCATGTTTGTTTGTTTGTTTGTTTTTTCTCAAATCATTTGAAGCAACTTTCTTTTTGTTTCTTAAATTCCATTTTTTTTACTCTGGATATCTACATCTAACGCTGATGAGAGGATTTCTCACAAGGGCTTTTCATCTTTCGCTGTTTTACTCTACAGGCGTCCCTGCATGTTGCATGTACAGTGCATCTCAACGTGGCTAGTTTGAGTTTCAGTGTCCATCAGCGCATTTAGTCCGTGGATGATTTCTTTATCTGGCCTCTTCCATTCCTCTTTTGCACTTATGGACGGGTAGATTGAGTTTCTGGCGGAGCATCACCAGTACAGTTTCGTCTGAACAATCATCGTGGATGTTCTTGGCATTGTGATTTAATTCTTGGTCCTGGTTTTCCGACATTGTATCTGCTTGTACAGAGCGTTGCTGTTCATTCATCACGGCCCTTTTTCGTCCTGTGGATCCTCATGCCGCGCTTGGTAGAGAATCTGCTTCCACAGTATACAGGAATTCCCTTTTTTCCCTTCTACTTCTGGTCCGTTGTGGATGTTCAGTCGGCACTGGGTTGGCGCCAATCGATTCACCATTCTCTTTCCTCTCCGGTGAATCCCGGGAGCATCTTTTATTTTTGGAGGAAGAAGCAAGTTGAAGAAAGGCAAGGTGGGGAGCCATCACTCAGAGTCCATAAATCTAGTTTTTTTCCCAGAGTCATCCTGTCTTTTGCGTACATCCTCTGAATTGTTCCTAAAAGTCAGTGGTCCAGTCACGTGTCAGTATCAAGAAACTGTAGGGAGAGCCAGGCAGCGAAGGTACTCAAAGCAGAAACCCCCTTCAAGCAAGCGTTTTGGCCTTGAAGTCCTTACAGTCAAAGGGGACTGGACAGCATCCGGGTCCGGAAAGTTGGATGCTCTTCGGTTTCGACCAACTTTTTTTTTAATAAAAATCTGCCCTCCATCTGGATTCGAATCCCCGCCTTTAGAATGGTCAGCAAGACAACCATCATGAACAATAAAATAATGATTTTTGAATCGATGGATCCATTTGATTAGACAATGGGTGCATTTGGTTGAGGTGTATGATGGTGAATAGCATCAGCTCTGGTTCAACAAAATGATCCTTGAGTGGCAGTCCTCGGCACAGCTGACGTACATGAAGGTTGATAGGTGATCGCTGCTGCAGCTTTCTTTTTCATCTCTCCAACAACAGTGGAGAATGTTTCTCCTCTGCGGTGACCATGCCTGCACGTACAGCCTTCACTAGGCACAGCGATTTGTAGCTGTCTCGTTGCAGGTGGACACATTGATATCAGCTAATTTCACGTCTCATTTGCAAGATTCCCTATATAGCAGCAGTGAACGCCTTATGTGCCAAGATCCTGTAGTGAGCTCTCCGTACAGTGTATCTTCAGGGATGTGAGTATCCTGCATGTGGCGAACATGGCCAATCCAGGTGAGTACATTTCGAGTTAAAGGCTGCAACTTTGAGAAATGTTAAGGTAAGGACTGTACCAAGAAACGAGTTTCCTAGAATTTGGAAGGGACAGATGTGAGATAACATTGAAGTGGGGATACCAAGGGTAGGGGACTTTGATGGAGGAGGACCAACGGGGGAAAACAGGAGGAGGGGCAGCAAATTTTGGAAACAGATCGAGGGTTTAGACTTTTGGGAAAGACTCAGAGGGGAGATAATTTAGATGAACGGCGAAAAAGTAAAGGGTGGGGATGGGGGGTGTGGGGGCTTGGAATTCAGAAGGGACTGATGGGAAAATTTTTTTATGGAAATTGGGGAGGGTCTGAGAGGAGCAAACTTTGTGAGATGGAAAGGGACTGAGATGGGAGAACTTGGAGATTGAAGGGATAATGGAGAGCACTAAAGTTGGGAGATAACTTTGGGGGAGAAGGGGAGCCCCAAGGGATGGGGGGACCTTGGGGAGAAGAGCGGGAGCAAAAAGGAAAGGAGGGAACTTTGGGGAGGGAACCAATGGAAGGTTGTTTGGGAAGGGAACCAATGGGAGGGAGCTCGGGGAGGGCGAACCAGTGGAAGGGTACTTGGGAGGGGGGAAGCTATGGGAGGTACATTGTGGGGGATGGGGGAGAACCCATGGGAGAAAACTCAGGGAGGGAGAGCCAATGGAAGGGAACTTGGGGTGGGAGAACCCATGGGAGGGAACTTGGGGTGGGAGAACCCATGGGAAAGAATGTATGAGGGAACAGTTTCCCTTTCATGAGTGTTTGTTTGTTTGTTTGTTTGTTTGTTGTTTGTTTGTTTGTTTGTTTGTTTGTTTTCTCACATATATAAAGCAACTTTCTTTTTGTTTCTTAAAATCCCATTTTTCCTCCGGACATCCTCACCTAACGCTGAAGTATGAATTTCTCAGAAGGGGTTTTCACCTTTGGCTGCTTTACTTTACAGGCGTCCCTTACATGTTGCATGCACAGAGTCTCTGAACGTGGCTAGATTGAGTTTCAGTGTGCATCAGCGCATTTAGCTTGTGGATGGTTTCTTATGGACGCGTAGATTGAGGTTTTGCGGAACTTCACCAGTACAATTTCATCTGAACAATCATCGTACATGTCCTTGGCACTGTGATTTGATTCTTGATCCTGGTTTTCCGACATTGTATCTGCAGGCACAGAGCGTTGCTGTTTATTCATCACTGCCCTTTTTCGTCCTGTGGATCCTCATACCGCGCTTGGTAGAGAATCTGCTTCCACAGAATACGGGAAATCCTGTTTCTTTCTTTTGCTTCTGGTCCGTTGTGGATTTGCAGTCGATACTGGGTTGGCGCCAATAGATTCACCAGTATCTTCTGCCTCCGGAAAATCCTAGGAACTTCTTTTATTTTTGGAAGAAGAGGCAAGTTGAAGAACGGTAAGGTGGGGAGTCAGCCCACAGAGTCCATAAATCTAGCCTTTCCCAGTGCCATCCTGTCTTTTGTGTACATCCTCTCAAATGTTCCTAAAAGTCAGTGGTCCAGTCAAGTTTCAGTATTAAGAAACTAGAGAGAGCTGGGCAACAGAAGGTATTCCGAGGAGAAACCCCCGTCAAGCAAGTGTTTTGGCCCTGAACTCCCTACAGTCTAAGGGGACTGGACAACATCCGGCTCCTGACTGTTGGATGCATTTTGGTTGCGACCAAAGTTTTTGTGTGTGTGTTTTTTTAATGGAAACCGGCCGTCCATCTGAATTCGAATCCCCGTCTCTAGAATGGTCAGCAGGACAACCATCATGCAATAATAAAAGAATGTTTTTTGATTTGGTGGGTCCATCTGATTAGACAATAGATGCATTTCGTTGAGGAGTCAGATGATGACCAGCTTCAGCTGTGGTTAAACAAAGTGATTTTTGAGTGGCAGTCCTCAGCACAGCTGACACACATGAAGGTTGATAGGTGATCGCTGCTGCAGCTTTCTTTTTCATCTCTCCAACAACAGTGGAGATCGTTTCTCCTCTGTGGTGACCATGCCTGCACGTGCAGCCTTTATTACACACAGCGATTTGTAGCTGTCTCTATGCAGGTGGACACATTGATATCAGCTGTTTTCACGTCTCATTTGCAAGATTTCCTATATAGCAGCAGTGAGCGCCCTGTGTGCCAGAACCCTGCAGTGAATTATACATACAGTGTATCTTCAAGAATATGTGTATCCTGCATGCGGCGAACATGTCCAAGCCACGTGAATACATTTCGGGTGAAAGGCTGCAACTTTGTGAAATGTTAAAATAAGGACTGTACCAAGAATAGATGTTCCAAGAATTGGGAAGGGACAGATGTGAGATAATTTTGAAGGGGGGGGGGATACCAAGGGGAGGGAACTTTGGTAGAGGAGGACCAGCGGGGTGAAACATAGGAGGAGGAGCAGCAACTTTGGGAAGCAGATCGAGGTATAGACTTTGGGGAAGACTCAGAGGGGAGGTAATTTAGGTGAACGGCGAAAAAGCAAAGGGGGTGGGGCTGGGGTGGAGGGAACTTGGAATTCAGAAGGGACCGATGGTGAAAAATATCAGGGAAATTGGGGAGGGTCTGAGGGAGCGAACTTTTGGAGATGGAAAGGGACTGAGATGGGAAACTTGGAGATTGGAGGGAGAGGGGATGACCAAAGTTGGGATGGAACATTGGGGGAGAGGGGAGCCCCAAGGGAGGGGCAACTATAGGAGGAGAGCGGGAGCACAAAGGGAGGGAGGGAACTTTGGATGTTATAGAAGGGGTAACCCGAGGAAGGGGAGGGGACTTGAGAAGGGAACCAGTAGGAGGGAACGTTGAGAGGGAAAAGCTATGTGAGGGAACTTGGAGGGTGGGAGATCAGGAACCAATGGAATGTTATTTGTGGAGGGAACAATGGGAGGGAACTCGGGGAGAGTATTTGCAGAGGGAACCAAAGGAAGGGGACTTAGGGAGGGAGAACCAATGGGAGGGTACTTTCGGGGGGGGGGGGGGGGGGAAGAACCAATGGGAGGGAATGGGGGGGGGGACTGTTTCCCTTTCATGCTTTTTTTTTCTTCTGAAATTATGCAGCAACTTTCTTTCTGTTTCTTAAAATCCCCTTTTTCCTCCGGATATCCTCATCTAACGCTGATGTGTGGATTTCTATGGAGAGGGAGAACCAATGGGAGGGAATTTGTTCGGGGGGTGATAACCGGAGGGATGGTACTTGGGGGATGGTGGACAAAACTGAGGGCACCAGTGAGAGAGGATTTGCTGACCAATAGCAGGGTTCTTGAGGGGGTCGGGGGAGAACCAATGGGTGGGTATTTGGGAACCAATACGAGGGTACGGGTACGTGGTGGGGGGGGGGGGGAATGGTACTTGTTGGGGATAGAACCAATGGGAGGTAAATTCGGGGGGGGGGGGTAGAATAAATAGGAGGGTACTTGGTGGGAGGAGTACGACTAAGAAGGAACTTTGGGAGGGGGGGGGGCGAATGGGAGATAATTTGGGAAAGGAGTACCGATGGAATGGAACTTGGGGGGGGGGGAAACCAAAGGGAGGTAATTAGTGGAACCAATGTGAGGGTAATTGGGGGGAACTAATCAGAGGGATCTTGGGTAAGGAACCTATGGAGCGTACTTGAGGGTGGGGGGGGGACTAAAAGAACTTATGAGAGGGAACTTGGGGGGTTCACCAATGGAATGGAACGTGGGGAGGGAGAACCAATGGAATGGAACGTGGGGAGGGAGAACTAATGGAGAGTATTTGTGGGATGGAGAAGGAATGGAAGAGAATTTGGGGAGGGAGAACGAATGGGGTAGAACTTGGGAGGGAGAACCAAAGGGAGATTACTGGGGGGTGGGGAGGGTAATCAATGGGATAGAACTTGAGCGAGAGAACCAATGTCAGGGTACTGGGGGGGGGGGGGGGTTGTGGTGGCGGAAAACCAATGAGAGGAAACTTTAAGGAAAGAGAACCAATGTGAATAGGGGATCTTGGAGGGGGGGGGGGCATGACAGACAGCTAATGGGAGGGAACTTGGTGAGTGAGAATCGATGGGAGGGAATTTGGAGGGAAAACCAAACTTAAGGGAGGGTACTTGGGGACGGAGAACCTATGGGAGGTTACCTGGGTATTGAAAGACCCTGGGAGAAAACTTGGGGAGCGAGATCTAATGGAAGGGTACTTTGGGGGGGGGGGGGGGACTTAATGGTAAGGAACATGGGGAGGAAGAACAAATGGGAGGTTACTTGGGGTGGGGAGATCCAACTGGAGGGAACATGGGGAAGAAGATCCAATGGGAGAATACTTGGATGGAGGGACAAGCAATGGAATGGAATTTGGGTAGGGAGAACCAATGGGAGGGTACTCGGGATGACCAATGGGGGGGTACTTGGGTGGAGGGAGAAGCAATGGAATGGAACTTGGGTAGGGAGAACCAATGGGAGGGTACTTGGGAGGTGAGAGAACCAACGGGAATGAACTTGGAGAACGAACAAATGGGATGGAACCTGGGGATGGTAGGGGGGGGGGGAGGTGAGACCCAAAGGGAAGGTGCTTGAAAAGGGAACCAACGGGAGGGAACTTGGGGGGTGGTGGAAAAACCAATGGCAGGTTACTTGGGGAGGGAACCATTGGGAGGGAACTTGGGAGGGGAACACAAAGGGAGAGTATTTAGGGAGGGGGGCAGATCTAATGGAAGGGAACTTGGATAGGGAGAACCAATGGCCTAGGGGGGGGGGGGTACCAAAAGGATGGCACCTGGGGGGGGGGAACCAAACAGAGGATATGGGGGGACCTATGGTAGAGGACATGCAGACCAATAGCAGGGTATTTGATGTGGTGGTGGTGGGTGGGGGGGGGGGAACCAATGGGTGAGTACCTGGGTGTTACAGAAGTCGGTCTATGAGTGACTGACAAAATGGCAGGGAACTTCGGAGAACCAATGGGAGGGTATCTGGGGGATTGAGAAGGGATGGAAGGGAATTTGATGAGGGAGAACCGATGGGATGGAACTTTGGGGGGTGGGGGGGGTGGGGATGAACCAAAGGGTTGGTACTTGGGTATAACCAATGGGATAGAACTTGGGGGAGAAGACCAATGGGAGGGTACTTGGTGGGGGGAAGGGAGAACCAATGAGAGAGAGTTTTAGGGAGAGAGAACCAATGGGGGGGGGGGTTCTTGGAGGGGGAGAGAAGCTAATGGGAGGGAACTTGGTGGGTGAGATTCACTGGGAGGGAACTGGGGGGGGGGGGGAGAACCAAACGAAAGTCAGGGTACTTGGGGAAGGAGAGCCCATGGGAGGTTACCTGGGTGCTTGGAAAACCATGGGGGAACTTGGGGAAAGAGAACTAATGGGAGGGTAGTTGGGGGGCTAGGGGGGGAGCAATTGTATACACAGAAGCACACAGAGAAAGAGAGAGAGAGAAACAGAGAGAGAGAGAGAGAGAATGAGAGAGAGAGAAAGAGAGAGAGCATTTGCACATAGAGAGAACAAGTTTATATTAACAATGTTATTCATTATCAACGGCGTCATAAATACACTATCAATGGCAAGGCATTTGCCATTCTAAGACAAAACAATCAAGCACAAGAAATATTATGGACAATAGCAAATCATATAAGTGGGCATTAATCTTGTTCCCAGATTTCTTTGCCTTATTGATATATTTTTTTTAAGAGAAATCGAGAGGGTCAGGCCATTGAAATAATACTCCATTTAACATATACACCAAGATATACGGAAATAAAAAATACAGTATACTTCACATGTTCTGCCTGGTCTGGTTTGGTCTGTTCTGGTCTTATATAAAATAATCCAGCTGAGACTAATCAAATCTAGTTTATCTAAGCTAATAGATTCGCTCCTTCCTTTCCACTGATGCTACCAACAAGCTTGCTGTCTCTTTCATACTATCTAGACTGGACTATTGTAACTCTCTATTCGCAGGTCTCCATGACAATCAACTATCTAAACTTCAGCGCATACAGAACCACGCGGCTCGCCTTGTTCTCCGCAAGCCCAGGCGTGAGAGTGCAAAATCTCTGCTTAGAACACTTCATTGGCTCCCGGTAAAGGCTAGGATTCAATATAAAGTTGCCTGTCTCTGCTTTCAGTGTATCTATCACGAGAACATGCCATCCTATCTTGCCAACCTCCTGCAGGGTTACAAACCTTCTCGAACGCTCCGCTCTTCTGACACCTCACTGTTGACTGTTCCTCGCTTCTCTCTAGACACCTTTGGTAAAAAATCTTTCTCTGTCTTTGGCCCAAATGTATGGAACTCTCTACCACTGTCTCTCAGAAAAACTAAGTGTTTCTCAACCTTCAAACGGCACCTGAAAACCCACCTCTTTCAAACTCATCTAACCTGAAGAGCCTTAGTTTGCAAGTCTGTCATCAGACTAATCTCTCCTGCCTGTATAACAGTATTTTGTATAAGGGCCTATAGAGCAAGGTGTGTGTGTGCGTGCATGTGTGTATGTGTGTGTGTGTGTGTGTGTGTGTGTGTGTGTGTGTGTGTGTGTGTGTGTGTGTGTGCGTGCTTGAGTGAGCATGTGTGTGTATCACTGTATGTGTACAGCTGAGGAAGGGATAGGGGAGAAATTGAGTGGGAAAGAGACTGAAATACTTTAAGAAACTTTTTCAAATCTTTGTTTGCATGTAAATTGTGATGTATGATATGCGAATAGTTCATAATTTGTGAGGAATTTTGATTGTCAAGGTATTAATGCTGTAATACTGAAGTTGTAATGTTTTTCCTGTATATGGATTAGAATTTTTCTGTTTTTATCTTCATTCAAAATATTGATTATAATTTTATGTACAACTATTGCATGCATAAACACACACACACGCATGCAAACATAGCACACGCACACACACACACACAATCTCTCTCTCTCTCTCTCTCTCTCTCTCTCTCTCTCTCTCTCTCACACACACACACACACACACACACACACACATTCTTACAAACACACGCGCACAGCAACGCACACGCACGCACACACACACATGTACACACACACGTACGTAAGCACACACACGCAGCAATATATAAACACAGTATGCCTCTTTATTCATATGAAAAATCTGTTAATCTTTCTTCATTATATAAGTCAGTGTTTAAATTTTAATATTCTGTGGTTTCTTATGTGTCTTCTTACTTGTATAGCTTTAATGTTTGTTGTTATCTTATTGTGTATGTAATTGTGAACATTTTTTATCACCTTTTGCCTTTCTTGCGAAATGTAAAGCGCTGGTGAGCATGTTTTTATATGGAATATGCGCTATACAAATAAACATTATTATTATTATTATTATTATTATTATATAAGGTAACCAAAGCTAAGCTAAGATAAACAAGCTGAGCTAAGATAAGCAAGACAAAGGTAAGTTAATCTAATATGAGCTATACTATACTATACTATACTATACTATACTATACTATACTATAATATACTATACTATACTATAATATACTATACTATAGTAATGCTAATACTATACCAAACCATAATATAATATAATATAATATAATATAATATAATATAATATAATATTAATATAATATAATATAACATAACATAATATAATAGTATTATATTATATTATATTATATTATATTAATATTTATATTATATTATATTATATTATATTATTATATTATATTATATTATATTATATTATATTATATTATATTATATTATATTATATTATATTATATTATAATATGTATAACATAAAAAATGAAACTATCTATAATTAAGTATAACGTAACACACTCAGTATATAACATATTATGATACAATAAAATACAATGCAATACGATGTATAATGTAATTGACCCGAACTGTTTATCCTGTTTTATAATGAGAAAAGGGATATTAATGGCACAAGTGGTTTGGCGAGATTAATTGAAGTTCACTTGCTAGCTAATATCTATCGAAAGTAGCATCATCACAGCAAAAACTGAGGACGGCGAGAGAGAGAGAGAGAGAGAGAGAGAGAGGAGAGAGAGAGAGAGAGAGAGAGAGAGAGAGAAAGAGA
>CM060310.1:84240524-84243024 GCA_030674185.1 Monoplex corrugatus | reverse complement strand
TCCACCAATTCGGCATACTTAGAGCATTTCCTGACATCAAATAGATGTGAAGTTTTGATTCTGCAGTCGATGAATGTTGTCGCAACCAAGCTTCCCAATTTCCCCAATTATTACTATCCTCCAGTCTATGAATGTGGGAATCACGGGAAGAAGGTATCCACCGCGATATATATACTCAAAGACTTACAATACTGCTTACTTACTTCCCCAGTTTTGAAATCAAGCGACGATTTGCACGCTTGTGCTGCCACTGTCCAATTAAGCAATTCTTTAAACATCAACGTTTTGTCAGTCTACCTGCCAACAGGTCCAAATGACCACAACACAGAATGGCTGCGCACAATCCAAGATCAGCAGCGTGGTAAATGGCTAATAGGTGGAGACTTTAATTCCCACTCCCCATTTTGGGAAAAGAACTGTTCTACTGTTACAAGCAATCGTTTGGTAGAAAATATCGTTGATAGTTCGCTTTACCTTCTAAATGATGGTAGTGTCACTAGGATCCCTGATGTCTCCAAACACAGGGCGACAGCCATCGATTTGTCTCTGATATCACCAGAATTAGCACCATCCTGTACCTGGGAAACTCACAGAGTCACCTTGGGAAGCGATCATCTACCTATCATCATAACCATAACTGACAAAAACATCAGGATGAAAGACAGCTCTCCTGATATTATTCCAAAATATAATTACAAGCGTGCAGACTGGTCCTTATTTCGAACTACTCTTGCTAATCAGGATTACAGACATTATGAAAGTGAAAATGTAGACATTATGTTTTCTAAATTCCAAGAGTCAATTCTAGCCGCTGCAGACATATCAATTCCGAAACTCAAAACTTCTAGATCGAATAATCGATTGGGTAATGTTTGGTGGACAGAGGCATGTGAGAAAGCAGTTCAATATAAAAGGGAGAAATTCAAAATCTACATCAAAAGCCGGAAACCTGAAAATCATGTGGAAATGAAAAAAGCTAACATCCAATGTAACAAAACCATCGCTGAAGCAAAGAAAGATTATTGGGCATCATTCTGCACAAAACAAATTTCAGATTTCAAAGATTTTCATAAAGTCTGGACGAAAATGAATCAAATGAAGAATGGAACCAACCTACAAAGGTGTCCGATAATAATAGAAACATGTAACACATTTCCTTCAGACATGGACAAAGCAGAAACTTTTGTGGAATTATTTGCTAAAAACAGTAAAGTTGAAGGTTTATCTTCAGACTGCAAACATCACAGAGAAATGGAAGATAACAACCCAATCTACACTGATCCAATACCTCAGAATGATCTCTGGTTTAATTCTCCAATCACCTTAGAAGAGCTAAAAAACACAATACTGTCTCTACACAACAAAACGAGTTCGGTAGGTGTTGATGCAGTTTCGACTGAAATGATTAAACATCTCCCTGAAAACTATCTTATTTTCCTACACAAAATTCTGCAGAAATGCTGGGTTAACGGAACTGTACCACAAATCTGGCAAAAGTCTATAGTTATACCGATATTAAAAGCAGGAAAATCGAAAACTGATAAAAACAGTTACAGACCCATTGCTTTGACGTCCCACACGAGCAAACTAATGGAAAGATTGATCTTAAACAGACTTTTACACTACTGTGATAAAAATAATGTTATTCCGGTAAACCAGGCGGGTTTTAGAAAAGGGAGATCTGCAGTTGAACACCTGGTTAAACTTACAACTCAGATCAAACAACAGTTTGCCCACAGAAAAAGTGTTTTAGCTACTTTCTTTGATGTAAAAAAAGCTTACGATCAAGTTTGGCATAAACGTCTATTGTTCAAGCTAAAATCTGTTGGTTTATCTGGTAATATGTACCATTACATTAAATCTTTTTTAGCTAATAGAACAATACGGGCTAGAGTGGGAGCTAGTTATTCTACTTCACGATGCCTTGACATGGGGATTCCACAAGGTTCAGTGATAGCACCTATTTTGTTTAATATCCTTATACAGGATCTTCCTAAAGCTCTTTCAAATCGTGTTGTTTTAGTACAGTATGCTGATGATATATGTACTTGGATGAATATCACTTTAAAAAAGACAACTCCACAGAGAACACGGAATTACATCAGGAAGTTGTATCAAATTGATCTTGATAACCTTGGAAACTATATGTTAGAAAATGGTCTGTCATTGTCGGCAGAAAAAACTAACATGATGCTGTTTGATCATGGTGGTAACTCAAATAACTTACCTACTTTCAAATTGCTTGGTGAAGTGTTAACTTACAAACAGGTCGTAAAATTTCTGGGAGTTTACATCACGTCGAAATTAAGCTGGAATATCCATTTTGATTATATTTTAACAAAAGCACGAAAAACCTTAAATTTTCTAAAGATAATAAGCAAATTACCCTGGGGAATGGATACAAATATACTGATTCATCTGGCAACAGCGCTGGTCAGGTCTAAATTATCCTACGCGCAAGAAATTTTTTTCAATGCACCTAAATATTTACTAAAAAAGA
>CM060310.1:84205524-84235524 GCA_030674185.1 Monoplex corrugatus | reverse complement strand
TGTGTGTGTGTGTGTGTGTGTGTGTGTGTGTGTGTGTGTGTGTGTGTGTGTGTGTGTGTGTGCGTGCGCGCGTGTAAAGTAAATTAAATAAAAATGTCACAAGAAATTTTGTAGACACTGGCAGGTCTGCACACATGCTGACCTGCAAGATAGGAAAAAAAAAATCCAACCTTTTACCCCCAGACAGAAAATAGGTCTAAGCACTGTCAGGATCGAAGTCCCAGTAAGCTGATTATGATGTCACTCTATGGGCAGAGTACTGCACTGCGTGTCGTGCTGCTACGTCCACAGCACACAGACTTACATTACTGGAGACACACTGGCTCCTACTCTGGGTGGGGTGTGCTGTGTACTCGTTGGGAAGAATGCAACAACACAGTCGACGATCATCCACTTATTGGAGGATGTTGCTAACATTTAATTTTCTTGACCAGCACTGCATGTGATTGTATCTCTCAAGCCTGAATGATGTTATAATGTATTATGTGAACAGTCTCAGTTAAATTAACGTAAAATAAAAAAAATAAACAAGCCACAGACACAGACACAGACACACACAGACACAACACACAGAGACACACACACACACACACAACACACACACACACACACACACGCACGCACGCACCACACACGCACACACACACAGAGAGAGAGACAAACACATACATACATACAGATACAGACACACTCACACACACACACACACATACACACAAGATACAAACACACACACACACACACACACACACACACACACACACACACACACACACACACACACACACACACACACACACACACACACACACCACACACACACACACACACACACACACACACGACAGCAGACACACACACACACACACACACACAACACACACACACACACACACACACACATACACAGAGTCATCATTATCATCACCACTCTCATCATCATACTACTGTAGAAAGACTCTGGCTCTTTTCGCTGTGTTCTTTTAGTGACCTTACTTTCGAAAAGTTTTGAGGTGTTCAGGAGAGTCGAAATAAGCTGCTTGGGGTTAAGACACATACGTGGTGCAGAAGATTGGGCAGACAATATAAACGTATGAACGAACAGACCCTCGAAATAATAGCAAGCTTCATATTAACCCTTTGACTCCCGAACCCTATGCACGAACTGCAAAAAACTGAACCTGTTGATTCTCTCACTCTATCCACCAGCTTCCTGAAGGGTGATGGAATCAAATTTTCAAATTGCAAGAAGCTGGTGGATACGATGAGGTAATCAAAGGGTTAACTTGCTGGGGGATAGGATGAGGGAATCAAAGGGTTCAGTTTTTGCTTTGCTAGCCTGGTTGACAACAGAGGATGCTGGTGGACAGGGCCTGGGAGTAAAAGGGTTAAGAAAACCATTCAACTGGCAACAGAACTCAGTACAAATAAACACGAAACGTTGAGCCGTGTAAATGATCAGCAGGGACTCAAATTAACCTTACCCCTCTCTGTAATTCCCCCAGCGTTTTATGTAACTCTCGCTTCCCAGCTACGCCTCGAGAGTTGTCTCCCTTGCGTGTCGCCAGGCGGGCGCTCCAGCCGCCATTTGTGGGACGCACTGGGGCGACCCCTGTCCGCTAAACCCTGTCATTAAGTGGGCAAGGGAGGGAAGCGAATGGTGGAAAATGACAGGGGCAGGTTTAAAGCGGCATGACGCCTGGTATTGTCTGGTCCTGACGGCATGAAACAAGACATGTCGCGCGTTGTGTTTCCGGTATGTGAACCACAAACACCGTCTTACACCTTCAGCATTTCACCTCCCCCGACAAGTTAAAAGTTTGTTCCTGTGACTGTTTTATGTGGAATAATGGCGGGATTTTGGTTTTAAACTTTGTGGATGTTGCGACAGCAAAACTGTTTGAAAGAAAGAAAAGAAAAAAGACGGGCGGGTTGGGGTGTGGGGGTGGGGGTAAGGATTGGGAGGTTAGAGTTACGTAGAGTGTTTTACATAACACCGACTATTTTGGTACATACGTAATGAAAGAGTTCCTTTATTGGTGTTTGTGAACCTGTGTTGAGTATCAGTTCGCAAATACCTTGCTGCTTGTTTGCTCTCACTCTATCCTATCTCTCTCTCTCTCTCTCTCTCTCTCTCTCTCTCTCTCTCTCTCTCTCTCTCTCTCTCTCTCTCTCTCCATTTTCTCTTTCTCTCTCTTTCCCTCTCTCTCTCTCTCCCTCTCCCTCTTCCTCTCTCTCTCTCTGACCCCCTCTCTCTCTGACCCCCCTCTCTATCTGACCCCATCTCTCTCCTTTCCTCTTTCTCATTCTCTCGTCTCTCCTCTCTTCTCTCTCTCCCCCACTCTCTCTGCCTCCCTCTCCTTTCTCTGCCTCTGTCTCTGTCTTTGTTTCTGTCTGTCTGTCTGCCTGTCTGTATCTCTGTCTGTCTGTCTGTCTTTCTCTGTCTCTGTCTCTCTCTCTGTCTCTCTCTCTTTCTTTCTCTCTCTGTCTCTCTCTTTCCCCTTCATTATTTCTCTTTCTCTGTGATTAAAAGAATTTCTTGTGCAGTTTTAAACTGTAAACAAATGTGAATGCGATACACACATCTTTGTCTCTTATCAGGTCTGTGCAAATGTTTCCTTTATCATGATCTTATCATTACCTTCCCGCCATCACACCCCCCCCCCCCTCCTATCCTATTTTGACTGCCTGTATTGTCTATGCTGCTCCGGTACAACATTGTAACGTGTAATGTCCATGCCAGAGTCTATTCACTTATGTTTAAATAATTTAGTATATACTTACGTTACTATCTCTAACGTTGCCTTCAGTATGTGTGTGTGTTGTGTGTGTGTGTGTGTGTGTGTGTGTGTGTGTGTGTGTGTGTGTGTGTGTGTGTGTGTGTGTGTGTGTGTGTGTGTGTGTGTGTGTGTGTGATGTGTGTGTGTGTGTGTCATGTGTTTTGTGGCATGTTTCATTTAGTAATCGATGCTTGAGTGCGTGCTTATAGATACACTACAAATATGTTGAGTCTTGGCGCTATCGCTCTGTCTCTCTCTGTCTCTGTCTCTGTTTCTCTTTCTGTCTCTGTCTTCTCTCTCTTTCTCTCTGTCTCTCTATCTCTGTCTCTCTCTGTCTCTGTCTTTCAGTCTCTGTCTCTCTCTCTCTTCCTTTCTTCTGTCTGTCTGTCTCTCTCTCTCTCTGTTTTCTTTCTCTCTCTCTTTCTCTCTCTCACTTTCTTCTCTCTTTCTCTCTCTTTCTCTCTCTCTCTTTCTCTCTTTCTCCCTCTCTCTCTCTCTCTCTCTCTCCTCTCTCTCTCTCTCTTTCTCTCTATCTCTCTTTCCTTCTCTATATCAACCTTAGCTGCTCTTCTCCTTTCGTGCTGTATCTCCAACCAGCTTTCAATGTATAGCCCATGCACGTCCATTAGTCTGTCACGTGCAGGGCCGGGCATTTCCTACCACGTCATTTAGCGGGGACAAGGATTTCCCAAATTTCCCAAAGTTTTCCCCGAGACTGACTTAATGTTAACTACTTCTCTCTTTCGAAGTGACAGCAAGTTTTCATTAAAAAGAAAGTCTTTGTCACATGTCTACATGAATGTTCTGTCTAGTAGTAAAGGAGGAAAATCTGGACAGTCGATTTCATCCATCCAACAGTAAAACTGCCTTCGTTTTTCAAGCCATGTTAGTAGGACCCAATATGTCCAATAAGTTCCCACCAAATGCTTTTATATTAACTTTTTTCCTTTTTTGCTATATGGATTATAGCGCTTCTATTTCACTTTCTTTTTTTTTTTTAATGGATTATTGACCTGCTATTTCGAAATCCCTGAAATCACGTGGCCATGATCATCTTCTGTAATAATAAAAAAAATATTAGAAGTTGAGAGAACTTGTTCTTATTTAATCAGGTTTTTTTTTTGTGCAGAATTGCCATTGACTTCCAAGCCATTTCTATTGTGGATCCATTTTGAGTGCTTTGAGTCTTTTTGGTAACTACGTCCTTAGCGAACATACTCAACTCTACAAGAACGATACAGACCTTTCATATTTTTTTTTCAGCTTTTCATTATATGTTGCCCAGTACTTCGTTGCTATCTAAGAATAAAAGCTGTCTATGCTGTTTTTAACGAGGATTACGACTACTAGTGCATTCAGTATTATAAAATAACTTCTTTTTCCAGCCTCATTTGTCACATGTAGCAAAGTGTTGAAAAGAGATGATTGCAAATGTTGTATGGTAGTTTAGTTTTAGAGAGTGTTTTTCGTGATACTGGAAATATGTTGAGAAGAAGGGTTTTGTTATTTCAGAAGCAAGCCTTTTTTTCCACACATATCAATATAAACCATTCGTTTATGAAATGAAAAAAAATGAAAACAATGCTAAAATGTATTATTTGCATGAAGTTAAGATAAATCTGTTCAAACTTAAATTCAATTTGTTTCTAAAGTTTAAAAAAAAGAGTGATTTTTTGTGTGTGTGTGCGTGTGTGTAAAACAATTTAGCTGAAGGTTTAACGTTCCTTTCAACTGTATGAAATTCGGAGCAGAAACACACACACACACACACACACACACACACACACACACACACACACACACACACACACACACACACGACACACACACACACACATACACACACACACACACACACACACACACACACACAGCACGCACGCACACACACACACACACACACACACACACACACACACAGGCAGACACAAAAAATAGAATTCGAAGACGTATCAAATACAATACAAACTAAGAATTATTCTCTATTTCTTTCTGTTGTTCTCCTCCCACTCCCCATCTCTCTCTGTCTCTTTCTGTCCACGTCTCTTTCTGTCTCTGTGTCTCTGTGTCTGTCTGTCTCTCTGTCTGTCTGTCTCATTCTCTCTCTCTCTTTCTCTCTCTCACTCTCTCTCTTACTCTCTCTCATTCTCTCTCATTCTCTCTCTCTCTCTCTCTGCCTCACTTTTCTCTGCTATGGTGTTCTTTCTTTCCTCCTCAATCTAAAAAGAAAAGGCCAATAAGAGGTCTGTTGTGATGGGTGTGACAAGTCAACATTAGCTGTTCCACTTCTTTTACACTGCATCTCCTACCAGCTTTCAGTGCACAGACGTACACAGCCATTAGAGTGTTACTTGCTGTGACAGACGTTTCCTGCCATATCATTGAGCAGGAACCAGGAGTGTCCTAAGATTTCTTTGAGCATTACTTTAACGTTAAACAGATCCTTCTTTCAAGGTCTCACTAAACGGCTCCGAGGTGACATTTGGACATAAGTATCCTATCTGATGGTATCGCTACAAAAGCTTGGAATGGAGCTGGGTAGCCTGTCCAACAGGTCGGAACTACTTTTGTTTTGACGTTGAACTTAGATTCTCGTTGTGCTCACGGGTTTTTTGCTTTGTTTTGTTTTGTTTCGTTTTGTTTTGTTATGTTTCTTGTCCAATTTTCTACGCCACCCCTGTGGTTCCACAAGCTGACACAGTTTTTATAATGCGATGATGATGACGATGATGGTATAAAGTTTCATTTAGGATTGAGACTGTGTGACAGGGCTGTAGTCTATGTTTCCTATCTTATACTCTGACATCAGCTAGCCCTGAGAGTTACAGACACCTGTGGTATGGATGAGAAGATTTCAGCAACACCCTCAACAAAATTTCCATGTGTGGATGAGACTCGAGTGTGTGGTCCCACTTTTTTTCTGAATAAGCCCATATCACGCTCAACTCTAGATACGAGACGCTAAGAGCTGGACTATCCCATTGTGATTTTTAAAGGGATTGATAGGGATTCGAGCCCAATTTGTCCGTTGTACTAATCACAACACCGTGGTAACTGGTTGGTCACACATTATTTTGATTTTCAACCAATTTCCATTTGCACGTCAGGTTGTCAGCCATCATGTTATAAATTCTGATGGTGAAATTATAATTCTGATAATGCCCATATCCATAATTCCCTTTGTAGAAACTATAAGGATAGATTAGACTGCACTCAGTTTTCATTTTATCTTACTTAATGCTGGGTTACTAGCTGAATATATCATACTATGTTTTAAAAAAATATATTGGTGTAAGGGCTTTAAGTATTGTGCTTGTATCTTCAGTCATTAGACAGGATTTTGATAAAAAAAAATGCAATTCAGGTTTTCGTCTTGGGGTTCGGGGAGGGGGGAGGGACTATACTCGGATATGGATTTTCGCGATATATACAGTACAGAGAGAGAAGGTATCACCGCTTTAAATTATCCTTTTCGTTCAAGTTAGCACAAAACTCTCCTGAAAAAAATTCGACATTTCAATGCTAAACTGTCGCTGATTTCTAGATAGAACTTTCTGCACAAAGTTATAAGTCAAATCGTCTTAAGTTTGATTTGTTTAAAGTGAAAGCAAATATTGTCTTATGTAAGAGACATATTGTATCTACTTCAGTATAAAACAGTTTTCATTAAAACTTAAAACTTGTGTTTGACTTGAATGAAATCTCTGTCTCTCTATCAGCCTCCCTGTCTTGGTTTGTCTGTCTGTTTGTCTGTCTTTTTGTCTGTCTATTGGCCTGCTGGTTTGTCTGTTTGTCTCTGTTTCTGTTTCTTGTCTCTGTGTCTGCTAGCGTGTCTGTCACTTTCTATGTTCTCTCTCTCTCTCTCTCTCTCTCTCTCTCTCTCTCTCTCTCTCTCTCTCTCCCTCTCGCTCTCTCTCCCTCTCTCACTCTGATTTTTTTTTTCTCTCTCTCATTTTTTTCCATTCTTTCATTATCCCTCCCTCCCTTCCTCTCTCTCTCTATCTCTTCTCTCTCTCTCCCTTACTCTCATTCTCTCTCTATTATCTCTCTCTCTTTCTCTCTCTCTTTCACTCTCTCTCTTTCTCTGCCTCACGTTTCTCTGCTATGGTGTTCTTTCTTTCCTCCTCAATCTAAAAGAAAAGGCCAATAAGAGGTCTGCTGTGATGGGTGTGACAAGTCAATTTTAGCTGTTCTACTTCTTTTACACTGCATCTCCTACCAGCTTTCAGTGCACAGACGTACACAGCCATTAGAGTGTTACTTGCTGTGACAGACGTTTCCTGCCATATCATTGAGCAGGAACCAGGAGTTTCCTAAGATTTCTTTGAGCTTACTTAACGTTAAACAGATCCTTCTTTCAAGGTCTCACTAAGCGGCTCCGAGGTGACATTTGGACATAAGTATCCTATCTGATGGTATCGCTATAAAAGCTTGGAATGGAGCTGGGTAGCCTGTCCAACAGGTCGGAATCTACTTTTGTTTTGACGTTGAACTTAGATTCTCGTTGTGCTCACGGGTTTTTTGTTTGTTTTGTTTTGTTGTTTCTTGTTCCATTTTCTATGCCATCCCTGTGGTTCCACAAGCTGGTACAGTTTTTACAATGCGATGGCTGCTGCTGCTGCTGCTGCTGTGCTTGCTGATGGTTATACTCATCTTTTCATCCTAGCCCTGAGAGTTACAGACACCTATGGTATGGATGAAAAATTTCAGCAACACCTTCAATAACACATCCCTAGGTGGATGAAATTCGAGTGTGTTGTCCCAGTTTTCCGAATAAGCCCATAGCACCTCAACTCTAGATATGAGACACTAAGAGCTGGAAAATCCCATTGTGATTTTTAAAGGGACTGATAGGGATTCGAGCCCAATTTTTTCGTTGTACTAATCACAACACCATGGCAACTGGTTGGTCACACATTCTTTTGATTTTCAACCCATTTCCATTTGCACTTCAGGTTTCAGCCTTTGTGTTATTAATTCTGATGGTGAAATTACAATTCTGCTGATGCCCATGTTCATAATTCCCTTTGTAAAAACTATAAGGATAGATTAGACTGCGCTCAGTTTTCATTTTATCTTACTTAGTGCTGCGTTTCTAGCTGAATATATCATACTATGTTTTAAAATATATTCGTGTAAGGACTTTAAGTATTGTGCTGGTATCTTCAGTCACTAGACAGGATTTTGATAAAAAAAAAGGCAGTCAGGTTTTCGTGTTAGGGTTCGGGGAGGGGGGGGAGGGCTATATTGGGATATGGATTTTCGCGATATATACAGTACAGAGAAAGAAGGTATCACCGCTTTAAATTCTCCTTTTCGTTCAATTAGCACAAAACTTTTCTGAAAAAAAGTTCGACATTTCAATGCTAAACTGTCACTGATTTCTAGATAGAACTTTCTGCACAAAGTTATAAGTCAAATCGTCTTAAGTTTGATTTTTTTAAAGTGAAAGCAAATATTGTCTTATGTAAGAGACATATGTATCTACTTCATTATAAAACAGTTTTCATTAAAACTTAAACTTGTGTTTGACTTGAATTAAATCTCTTCTCTCTCTCTCTCTCTCCTGTCTGCCTTCCTGTCTTGGTTTGTCTGTCTGTTTGTCTGTCTTTTTGTTTGTCTTTTGGCCTGTTGGTTTGTCTGTTTGTCTCTGTTTCTGTTTCTGTTTCGTCTGTCTCTATGTCTGCTAGTGTGCCTGCCACTTTCTATGTCTCTGTCCTCTCTCTCTTTTTTGTCTTTCTTTATCTCTCTCTTTCTCGCTCTCTCTATCTCTTTCTCTCTCTCTCTGTCTCTGTTTGTCTGTCTGTCTGTCTATCTGGCTGTCTGTCTGTCTGTCTATCTGTCTGTCTGTATTCTGTCTCTCTGTCTCTCTTGTATCTCTATGTCTCTCTCTGTCTCTCTCTGTCTCTGTCTCTGTCTCTGTCTCTCTCTCTCTCTCTCTCTCTCTCTCTCTCTCTCTCTCTCTCATTCACTCAGTCTTTCTCTTGAGAGACCGACAACAAGGCTGATGTAATGGCTGTAACAAGTCAACATTAATCGTTTCATTCCTTTCACTCTAGTATCCCCCTACATGCTCATTAGTATGTCACGTGCTGTGACGCACGTGTCGTGCCACGTTAGTCAGGACTTCCCAACATTTCCCAGACGTGACTTTAACATTCACTGTTTTCTTTTGAAGCGTCAAAGAGCTTCCATTAAAAAATCCAGATTTTTTTTCGTGACATCTAACACACTATCCCATCAAATGCTACCAGAATTAACAGCTTGTGAGAGGGATCAGTTATCTACCAAACAGGCCAGAGATGCTTTTGACTTTTAAAGTCATTTCCATTTGTGTCTTAGCTTGTCATCTGGATACCAAAAAATGTTAGTGACGATATCTATGACTTCCTTTGTCGAAGCTGTAAGGAAGATTAGCCTGTGCTCTGAATATTCTTTGTACTTACCTAGTACTACGTTGCTGTCTGAAGACAGTATGTGGTATCTTTGAAAAGGACTACACGTGTAAGGACTTTCAGTAGAGTTCCAATAATTTGAATATTTAGCCAGGATTTTGAAGAGAGAGAATGCAGCTTTTACATGGTGGCTTTAGATGGTATGATGGAACGTGAGTTTTCATGATGTAAAGAGCAAAGTAAGGACCGTCACTCTAGAAGGTAAAAACCTCATTTGCACTCTTGTTAATTGAAATCTCTCTTCTTTACAGTGTTCAGGATTTCAAATACAACTGACACTGAATTCTATAAAGACCTTACTGCACAAAACTACGCGAAATGTGTTTTTTGTGTTTTTCTTTTTTTTTTTTCTTTTTTTTTTTCATTCAAACTAAGAAATGGTAAACTTTTAGAGACATGTTATCTGCTTTGGATTTAAAGTTTTCATTGAAATCTAAACTTTTCATCTGACCCAAACGAAATCTCTCTATTCTTGTCTCTGTCTGTCGTTGTCTCTGTCTCCATCTCTGCCAGTCCCTCTCCATCACCGTCTGTGTCTTTGTCATTGTCTCTATCTCTACCTCAATCTATCTTTTGATCTCTATCGATCTGATTCTATGTCTGTTTGTCTGTCTGTCTGTCTATCTATCTGTCTGTCTTTCTACCTCTCTCCTTTCTCTGTCTCTCCATCTCTGTCTGTCTTTCTCTCTCTGCTTCTCTCTTTCTCTGTCTCTGTCTGTCTCTGTCTCTCCATCTCTCTATCTGTCTCTCTCTGTGTCTGTCCCTGCCTCTGTCTTTCTGTCTCTCTGTCTGTCCTGTCTGTCGTCTTCTGTCCTCTCTCTCTCTCTCTCTCACTACATCACACACAACACACAGCCTCTCTCTTCTTTCTCTCTTTCTTTCTCTCTGTCTTTATCAATGTCTCTCTCTCTCTCATTCTCTCTTTCTCTTTTTTTCTGTCTCTCTCTCTGTATGTCTGTCTCCCTCTGTCTCTCTCAGTCTCTCAGTTTCTCTCTCTCTCTCTTTCTCTCTATCTCTCTCTTTCTCTCTGCCCCCGTCTCTCTCCCTCTCCCCCCTCCCTCTCTCTCTTTTTTATGTTGAGGAAAAAAGAGAAAAAAAAGCCATTAACAGGGCAGGGCGCTGCTGTGATGGCTGTGACAAGTCGACATTAGCTGTTCCTCTCCTTTCATGCTGCATCTCCTACCACTTTTAATGAACATCCCATTAGTCTGTCACGTGCTGTGACGCACGTTTCCTACCACGTCATTTATAGGGGAACAGGATTTCCATCGTCTTTTTTGATGATGGCTTGATGTTAGGCTCTGCTTTCTAAACCCTTAGACTCCCGCACTCAGTCCACCAGCAACCTGCATTGTCAGCCATGCTATAAAAGGAAAAGCTTAACCCTTTGACACCCTCACCTATCCACTAGCTTCCTGCAGGAAGATGGTGGACAGGGTGAGGAAGTCAAACGATTACGTTTTGAGGTTGGTGGATAGGGTATGGGAGTCAAAGGGTTAAAACAAACAGTATAGCAGGCTTGTATATACAAAGCTGGTGGACGATCTGATGAAGCCAAATGGGTTAAGTTTTGAGGTGGTAGATAGGAATATGGAGTCAAAGTGTGTTAAACAAATGGTAATGAAACAAGCTTGTACATAAAATAGAGGAAATGCCTCTGACGTTTAGACATAAAAATCCTCTCTGATGATAGCAGTATACAACTCGGCAATGATCTGGGTTTAGTGCCTGGCACATCAGCATTGTCATGACTTGCATTTTATTTCGCTTTGTATTCCACCTTGTAAAAGGTGACAACTAAGCAATGCCATAGTGACACGTCCATAATCTCCACTGTTAAAGCTGTCAGGTCAGTTAAGACAATGTTGGGGTTTTTCACCTGGAATTGTGATATGACTTGAAAAAATTATTGAGTTTTGTTTTCTATGAGTGCACCTGTCAACAGTTTGAGTGTACAACAGGTATTTTCTATCCTATCGCATGGTAAAATTGTATTCAAGACACGGGTTTATCAAAGAGAGACAGTTAGATCTTATGTTTTGGCTTTGGAAGACATATGTCCCGATACACTGTCATTCATATATCAAAAAAAAAAAAAAAAAAAAAAAACAAAAAACAAACAAACAAAAAACGATGTGCGAATATCAAAGCCTTATTTCACAGGTAAGGAAAATAATTAATTTGATTATTCAAAATTCAGACCGAGAGAGGGAAGGAGGAGGAGTGAGAGAAGGGGAGAGAGAGAGAGAGAGAGAGAGAGAGAGAGAGAGAGAGAGAGAGAGAGAGAGAGAGAGAGGAAGGGGGGTCATAAGACCAGAAACTAACAAAACACCAATACAAAAAAAAAAAAAAAAACAATATCTGGTATTTGGTTTTTGTTCGTTTGCAATCTTACGTCTACGCTTGACAAAGGCCAGTTGGCCGAAAATTTGAGCCTGTCTTGTCTGGTTGTATTAAATACACGCTCAATTCTTTTTCGTGCTTTTTTCTGGAGTTTTGCACAAGAAATCCTACAGAGATGTTTCTTTGGCACTGGAGGGCTAACAAAGTGAGTCTCATTGCTGATGTTCGAAAAAAAGATATGTTCGGGTGCTTTATGCACTCCATACATACAGTGGATGTTACACTCCTAGTGCAATCGTCAGGACGGGAAAGGGAGCACCAGTAAAAACGTTAAAGCAGCATCTTGAGTTCCTGGAAGCGTTTGCTGAGTTCGGGACCACTGAGGAACTTTATGAGACTGTCCTTGATGAACTGAGACATTTACTTGCCTTCAGTATGGAAGCTCCTCCTTTATACAAAAGGGCGTTTCAGAGTAAAGCGTCAGAAAGCTCCCTATGAGTTATACAAGAAATTGATATGTCTTTTCCTCCATCTAGAGATTTCATAGGGATTCACGTGAGGCCAGCAAATATCAATCTATTATCTGGAATCAAAGAGACAAGGCAGTCCAGAGCTTCCACCATCAGATTGTCAATGCTGGGACCTCAAAGTTCAGGGAAGGTCATCACATCATTCTTCATTAAGACCAAATACCCTTCTTGCCTTTCTGAAGTCTTGGGGAAAAAAATGAACGTAAATGTGAATTTGAAGCAAGGAAGAGAGTGCTGGCCCCTGGAAAAGTTGAGGTCTTTCCACCTCACTCTCCTATGCCCCCAGAGTTATGAACTATCTGGTAGGACCTCAGGACCTGGCCAGCTCGTGGGTTTATGTACAGGCTTGAGGTCTGTGCCTTGATTATTCTGGATCTTGTCCATCACATGGTACCTGGGACGTTAGTGCATATGAAATTTATTCCGGAGCGCTGAAACGTCATCTTGAGAAATTGAAACTGAAACTGAAATTTAAGGTCAGCAAACCGAAGATCATATCAGAGCTATAACCATTCAAAACAAACACAGCACGACCTGAAAAAAGAAACCAATTTTAAAAAAAAAGTACACACATCAATGCTTTCGAGCATTTACTCTAAGGATATATACCCCTGGCATTGAACATTTTGAACATTTACCACCAGAAGATTGGAAAAAAAAAAAGAAAAAAAAGAAAGAACAATTGAATACAAATGTACAACAATAATGTGGTACAATAAATCATAATTTTAAAACTGACCTAAATTTCGTAAAGTTGCTTCTGCTCGTCATATTTTTAGAGACAAAAGTGCAGTTATGTATGTATCAACCATCAGTCCTCATATAAAGTATGTATGGCTTTATAGAACATATACAGTTAGTGTACGAGCAAGGCAGATAATGAAAGAAGAGATGACAGGGAGCAAAGGAGCGCGACAGAGACAAAGTAAATGACAGGAAAGAGGAGATTTATGGCGCAGAATTTCCAGAAGGTGGGGTGCTATTTATAACGAAAGGTAATTTGATGTTAAGGAGGCTGGTGGACATTCTTATACAGACATCAGATGCTGCATAAACGGGGGTGCTATGAGGCAAAGTAAAGTGAATGATGAACCAGAACTGAGAATGTAGTAGATGTTATCTTCTCAGATGATGTGGGAAATGTGAAGCTATGCTACAAACTTGCATGACCGTTATATATAGCCTGCATCATATCTACCAGACTCAAACTTGAGGTGATCACAAGCAGTCATTGATGTACTTAGTTATATCATTATTGCTTTTGAACTTGAAAATGGGTCTCCAGTTCTTTAAAAAAAACTGTTTTGCATGGGTTCCATCAGCAGTTGAGAGTGCCCATTGAACTGGGCCCGGAGGAAAGTTGAAAGATGTCTCTATATTGATTCAATTAATGACAACCAAAACAAGCTGAATAAAACCATTTCTTTCTGCTGTTATTTACATATTCTTCTCAGACTGAGTGGTCATTGCTGCTGATGTAACAGAACTGGAGAAAATAATTCAGTTTTGGCGTCTTCATTGCCACGTTGAGTCTTAAGGACTTTTTTGGTCAAGCGTTCCTTGATGAATGTCTCGTTAGTACCCACCCCACATTTGTCTACATTAAAACTAAATAAACTAAAAGCAAACCTTAATTGGATGTACTTTGAAAAAACATTTTAAGTATTGTCATTGATTAAAATCAATGCAATTTCGAATTTGTCAACAAGCCAAATTTACTCACTCAATGATTCCCCATCCTTTACCCTTTTCGTTCCATCCATAGTGCATATTACCAAGATCTTACGTTAACAATGATTATTTCTAGTTCTAATTCATGGAAAACATATGACGAACTGTAACAAGTCATCTAAAAGAAGATAACAAACGTACATCTGTTCACCTCTGCGATTGGTGTGTGCTGGATTGATAATATCTAACGTAGATAAATTTAAATATGTGCTGTTTCCACATCCAGCAAAAGATCAGCGTCAGACAACTTGCAATCACTAACTTAGATGTCAGGCTTAACAGAGAGGTATATCCCATAAAAATCACTGGGCAGGTGGGATGCAAAGGGAGATATAGGTGACTGCATGGTTTGTCAAGACGTTCGGCGCACTATGGCTCCACCCAGCCCCTTCAAAAGTTTTTTGTTTGCTTTATTCCAGGGAATTTCAGCTGGCAAACAGCAGCTATGAAACAGTCATACATCAGGTTAACTAGAAACCATGGTCTGCAAAAATCCCTAGGAGGGAAGGGTTTCGATACTTGGCCCATGGACTATTATCTTCCTTAACGTTTGAGCAAAGCGCGTTTGTCTGCCCTTGCTTAGCCTATTCCTAATGGACCCAGAGTCTTCGTTTCTTCACACTAATACACAATGTAGGCTAAGAGTTAGCGTCCAGAACATCTCTAGCTTCCAGAAAGGAAAGATAAACTTTTGTGACGGAACATTGTCGTTTGGTGACCAAAGTGAAGGGTTGCTAAAGTGTGTGATTTTCCCATTAGTTTACTAACATATTACTAGCACTACTAATTGTTATTCCTTATCTTGATATAAACTTCCTGGTTAAAGTGAAGGAGAAAAATAAAACAAACAAAACAAACCTTTTAATCAAAGGACTTAACTCTTGAGAATTATATCCCATGTTGTATAGAACTTCTCAAACCTAACACAGTTTGCGCTACCCATTCAGCTAGCATAGAAGCAGATACAGCGTGTTCTGAGCTTACTGTTTTTGTACTTTGTATCTGCTTCTATGCTAGCTGAATGGGTAACGCAAACTGTTTTAGATTTGAGGAGTTCTATACAACATGGGAGATAATTCTCAAGAGTTATGTCCTTTGATTATATTATGAAAATTCTCCCTTCTTCCCTCTTATTTCTTTGGTAAAACAAACCTTAACAACCAAGACCACCCCCACCACCACCACCAAAAACAACAACAACAAAAAAGCAACCATTTTTGCAAATATGAGTATTGACAACAGCCTCTAGTGCCCCCACCCCATCTCATGTACACACACACACACACACACACACACACACACACACACACACACACACACACACACACACACACACACACACACACGCACACACACACACACACACACACACAGAGAAATAAAAGGACACCAGCGCCACAAGAATCGGGATTCCTTGTATCCATGGACACACTACAGTCGAAGAGTTTCTGCACTCCACTCACCCCCCTCACCCCCCTTCCGAACACAGTCACGCACGCATTGACATACAGACACGTAAACATACAGCTTCAGACTGAACAAAAGAGCAGTACTACTACCATGACCGACAGCCTTTGCCATTAAGCACACACACAACAAATAAAACTAATCATTTACTAACAACATCCCTGCCATCAAAATGGCATCGGTCGTCTTGTGGTAGAGTATGTTCTCAGGGCACGCGAAAGACTACGGTTTGATTCAAGGACAATTCAATTTTCTTCTTTTTGTTTGTTTGTTCGTTTGTTTTCTTTCCTTTAATTTTTTTTCTTTATTTATCTTACTTTTGTCCATCGTGTGCTTATTTTCTTTTTCAGCCTTTCTTATTTCACGTGTTCTTATTTTCCATTATTTTCTTCTCCAGTTTGCTTTCACCCCTTTCTTTTATACGCCCTCTCTCTCTTTCTCTTCCTCCCTCTCTGTCTCTCTCTCTCTATCTCTCTGAAGTGCACTTTTTGCTTTGCTGTCCAGCACTACAAAATATTCGAGAGAAATTGATTCGACCTAAATATCATAGGCAACCTTCATTATTTAAAATGACTTTATTGCTGTCATCAAACGCGTCTGATGTTATATAATCTCTCTTTGTTTTTGTATAAAGCATTTAAGTTTAGAGAAAAAGCAACGTCATGATGCAGTACAACTTATGCTGCCCGTTTTGATTTTTGTCAGTGAACATGTTGCATATATACTGTGTACAAATTGTTTCATGGATTTCTGTTTTTCCATAGTATTTACATTTAAGAGACGACAATATGTTATTGTATAAATTAAACTTCACTGAAATGACTAGTGCGTATAGATTGATGTCTTATGTTTGTTATTTATAAGAGTATTGTTCAAATGTTAATTTCTGTTTTAGTCTATGTACAATATAACATTAATGTGATTGTCATGATGCCAAATAATAGTTTTGCTTATGTATTTTGTACCCCTTCATGAGGGGCAATGGCCTATTACATGAATAAACCATCTGAAGTCTGAAGTCTATTCTCTCTCTCTGTCTCTGTCTCTGTTTCTGTCTGTGTCTGTCTGTCTGTCTGTCTGTCTTTCTCTCTCTCTCTCTCTGTTTTTCTGTCTTCCTCTATCTATCTCCTTTCTCTTTTCTTCTTCCCTCTCTCTCTCTCTCAATCTCTGTCTGTTTCTCTGTCTCCCTCTATCTCCTCTTTATTTCTCTTCTTCCTTCTCTCTCTCTCTCTCTCTCTCTCTCTCTCTCTCTCTCTCTCTTCTATCTCTCTCTCTCTCTTATCTCTATGTTCTATTGTACACTGATTATCTTCTGTTATATCACGTAATGCCTGTTCTTGTTGTTTTCTCTATGTCTTATCCTTTTTTTCAGGTGCTTATAACATGAATCTAATTCCTTTCTCTTTCTCTTCTTCCCTCTCTCTCTCTCTCTCAATCTCTCTCTGTTTCTCTGTCTCCCTCTATCTCCTCTTTATTTCTCTTCTTCCTCTCTCTCTCTCTCTCTCTCTCTCTATCTCTCTCTCTCTTATCTCTATCGTTCTATTGTAAAGCACCTTGCAGCTTATCTATACAAAATGTTTATAATAGAGAAAGTAATGTTAAAACATAATTACTTTTTTGTGTGAATGTTAAGTTCTGCTATATTTGTTATCCCCTTTTTTCAGGGGATATGGCTTAGATGAAAAAAAAAAAGAATCAAGTTTAAATTTGACGTCCCCCTCTTTTTGAATGTCTGTGTCTCTCTCCCACTTTCTCCTTCTGCCTCCCCCCCCCCCCCCCTTTATCCCCATCTCCTTCTTTCTCACTACCGCTTTTCGCCTGTTGTATGTCAGTCACTCATGTTCAGGAAATCCCTCTCAGCTTCCGTATGAATACCCATTCGTTTGTTTTGACGTGTGTGTGTGTGTGGGGGGGGGATTGCTTGTGTGTGTGTTTGCGGTGTGTGTGTGTGTGTGTGTGTGTGTTGTGTGTTGTGTGGTGTGTTTGTGTGTGTGTGTTGTGTGTGTGTGTGTTGTGTGTGTTGTGTGTTGTTGTGTGTGTGTGTGTGGTGTGTGTTGTTGTGTGTGTGTGTGTGTGTGTGTGTGTGTTGTGTGGTGTGTGTGTGTGTGTGGTGGTGTGTGTGTGTGTGTGGTGGTGATGGGTGTGTTTGGGTATGTCCGAGTGATGGTGCGCGTGCATGTGTGGTTTATGTCTGCATGAATATATGAATTATCTTATGTTTGTTTTCGAATCCCATTTTATTCGCTGCACGGTTTCACACACACACCACACACACACACACACACACACACACACACACACACACACACACACACACACACACACACACACACACACACGAAAACATGTTATTCTATACTTTTTCTTCCTTATGTACCATTCATACTAGCAAGAGTAGTAGTATAGCAGTAGTAGTAGTAGTATAGTAGTAGTAGTAGTAGTAGTATTAGTAGTAGTAGTAGTAGTAGTATAGTAGTAGTAGTAGTAGTAGCAGCAGCAGCAGCAGTAGTAGTAGTAGTAGTAATAGCAACAGCAGCATTATCATTATCATTCTTACTGTTACTAGTATTATTATTGTTGTTATTATTACAATGTTTATTGTATCATTATTATAATCATTAAAATTCCTCATCACATCTGTTCCCAATTGTGAGTGGGGTGAAACAAAGACGTCTACCAGCTCCAACAGTCTGTTGAATCTTTTTCTCCCTGTTACTACTCCTTTCCCCTTCAGTCAGAAGACATTTTTTTAACCTCGCCCGTTTACGAGCAAATACCAAAGTGCAGAAAGTGCTAATCAAAGATTTTTTTTCTTGTTTTGTTTGTTTGTTTGTTTTTCAGATGACTCTGCTCTGACTGCACACTGTGAGGAAGCTTGGCAAAGTTTGGCAACGTTTTGTGAGCACCTTTGGTCATTGTAACAGAAGTCGTGTTACGAGTGACTGACGACGAAAGAGAATGAAAGTAGACTGTGTGTTGTGTAGGTGCGTGTTCTGTTTGTTTTCCCCAATCACACACAACCTTCCATTCAGTCACATTATCCACCTCTGCAAACACAACATTATATTTGAATAATTCTATAATCAGTCAGAATCCCATCAGTTCATCCCCAAACATATAATAACAGAGACAAATATGCAACGCCCACTGCTCAACAGAAGGCAGGTAATCACTCAGTCAGTTCAGATGTTTTCTCCTAACAGCCATTTCACAAGGAACCCTTCACTGCATCATCTCCGGACATACATCTATAATTCACAGCACCGATATCATCGTCCAGCAATCAGTTCATCACTGTATTTAACATTATTTGTCACCGCACAATGCTGGGGAGCAAAACGAAACACAGAGGCGTCATTAAACGGACATGCCCACAGCAGGTATACAGCAGAGTCCTAACAGCTTTGGACCAGGGATTGGATCAGGCACCCACCCCTCCAAGCATATTCTAATGCAGATGTGGCTCGCTCGTGAACCAATCAGAACAGACCGCTCCTCACGCCAGAAGCTGTAGATAGGAAAGAATTTGCTAAGTAGGCCTACTTCCATCTACAAAACGATCAATAAAATGTCTGGGGTCAATGGCCACACCATAACCAAATATATGGTTAACATAATTTATCCCAAATTATTACTGTTTGCCTTTAAAATTTTACAGGCAAATTACATTCACAGTGCCATACAGCAAATATCCTACGCTATCAATTTCCAAAAGATAACCACTAACTTAACTTCATATTCATTAAACAAAAAACATCTTACAATAAAGAATTTAACACAAATTTTGCCATTCATGTTTCAAAAAGTCCAAACTCTCAATACATAAAATTGCGCATAAAATTCAACTGACTGTACATTATTCAAAGATCAAAACCCCAAAACAGTAATTCATGAAACATTAAAATCAAGAACTATAACTCAATACAACTCTTAACTGCCAAGATACTTTATTCACTTCACTTTTACACAACTACGTTTCTTCACATCAAAAGCTTACAACAAATTGTGTCCCCTACCTATTATTCATTCATGAATCCTGACTTTCCTATAACTTGTTTCACAATAGGCCAATTTAACTAGCTCCTTTATAATATTTTCAAGTTTCAATTTTTGGTAAATTTCTCATGCTAATACTACAAATCCGAAGTTCGAAGGTAAATTAATGCTGCAAAAGGAAACTTTTGTTCAAACATTAGTAATCTAAAAAATATAAAAGATTCACCAACATGTTAAGACATAAGCAGCTTACGACAAAACATTTTTTTTTAATTCTCTTCAGGCAGCAAGGAAACGCGACCGCTCAACCTGGCAATCTGTAGAACTGAATTTGAGTTCACAGATTTTTCAACACACACTCCACGCTCCACACTTCAACTTCACAGCTAATCCCAAAACATTTCCCATTTCAACCAATGAAAATAAAGACACCGAAAACAACACGGGTGCTCCAATCCACAAACGCAAAATGAGCCAAAACACCCTACACAACCGCAAAAATGCAAAAATAGCAGTGTGAAAATAACAACAACACATCTGTCACATTCATGCCTACAAAGACTTTGGTTTAGTAATAAGTCTCAAGAAAACCAACTTCCTAGGACAAGACGTCAACAGTTTTCAGCATCACAATTTAGGACTACGCCTGGGAGGTTGTAAGGGAATTCAGATCCACCATATGCAGCAAATTCTCTCTGGATACAGAACTAGGCAAGAGGATCGGTAGGGCAGCAACACTGATGGCTGGTCTGAACAAGAGGATGTAGGACAACTCTATGGTGACCACAAAAACGAAAGAGGGAAGTTTACAAAACATGAGTGCTCAGTGCCTGCTTTAAAGTAGTAAAGCCTGGACCCTATGCACCCGCCAAAAGCTCAGACTCAACTGGACGTCTCAGCAAAAGCAGGAATATCGAGCTTGTGTGCTTTGCAATCCCCAAGGCGCTTTCTAAAATTTCATATGACACTTGGAACTTGTTGGAAAGTCCCGTTAGGGTGAATGTTGGACGGATCCCTAAGGACACTCTATATAGGAGGCTTGCCACCGGCACCAGACCCACAGGAAGGCCTAACCGTCAGTACAAAGTTATCTGCAAAAATTGAAATGAAAACAGGCAGCATCAATCCTGCAAACTAAGAAACCTGAGGAATGCCCAAGTTCTGAGCTTACCACTTTTTGCTTTGTAGCTGCGTCTATGCTAGCTGAATGGGTAGCGTAAACTGTGTTGGGTTTGATAAATTCTACATGGGAGATAACTCCGTGACTCTCAAGAGTTATGTTACTTAGTTGATATTTAAGAAACCTGTGCTGCAGACCATAGTAGTCTGAGGGTTATCATCAGGGCAAACATCTGCACAAGTGAGGGGAGGAGACAGGAGCAGTGGGAGGAGAAGATACACAGGAAGCAGACAGCAGAAACAACTGCTGAACCAGGTGCAAAGACCTTCAAATGCAGCAACTGTAACAGTCTGCAGCTCAAGATCGACCTGGATCATCATTCACTGATGACCAAACGATCATGAACATTGACAAAATGCAGCTACAAAATATAATATATATACGACCAAGTAAACTTATAGCCGTGAAAATTATGGCATGATGAACTATTAGCATAAGTACCTGCAAGACAGAGATTATGCCGGTGAGAGAAACACATGACAAACTGGACATCAGAAACAACAGGGGGGAAATAATAGTTCAGAATTCAGGTACTTGAAAAGCTTATTAGTCTCGGTAAACAAAAAAGGTAGCGCTGCACTGCGGTGACGCGCTCTTAAAGAGGAGAGCAGCTCAAGTTTCTTATGGTAAAGTCACTGTGACAAAAGAAATAAATGTGAATGCAAATATGAATATAAATGCGAATGTGAATATGAATATGAATGTAAATGCGAATGTGAATATGAATATAAATACGAACATGAACATGAATATGAAAATGGATATAGATATGAATATAAATATGAATATGAATGTGAACATGAATTAAATACGAATATGAATATGAACCAAAGACGCACAAACGGACAGAGAAATTGGGAACTGAGTCCTAAAGGCAAAGGCTTTGAACTACTAAACATCCAAACAACCATATGGAAACAAACACCAGTGCCTAGGATTAACATTAAACAAATCACATCAAATAAAAATATTGTCATGTATGAAGTGAGATGTCCCAGAAGAGCAACAGGCAAGACATAAAGGGACTCCACATTTGCAGACATGACTGTGCCAGGGTGATAGTTCCTCTGCACATCACAACTTTTATCTCCCCGTGATATTTCCCATTACAAGACGAAGGAAACAAATAAACGACAAAATAAAAACAAGGAAATTGACTTCCTAGTCCCTCTTTAGTGACATCAATAACTTGCTATAGTGACCCAAACCATACTTATATTCCTCTTTTGTGAAAACTCGTCACAAATGTACCGCAAGTAGACTTTAAGACTGTAGGTTCATAGTTTTCTGAAGACACAAGTGACATTGCTGTAAACAGCAGGACATAAAGAGAATGCAGAACTAAGGTCTCTGCCGTTACACAGATACTGCCGCAAACAGGATATGATATAAAACGACACTGATTAAGGGTTTTACACTCACATCAGACACTCCCCTACAAATACACAAGGTGCCACAGATGAATTCTACAGTGACAACAAACACTGTACTAAAAACAAGCCCGACTGTTAGAGACCCTCTCGAGAGTGATTTGATGTGACGCCGTAACTTGATGTTCTAGAAATCGACTTTGCAGAAATACCAAACCCATTTCTGGACGTCCATGGTGGAATGTTTCATAGCACAAACCAAGAAATTGCCAAAGGTTGGCTGTAACTGTATTGTTATTTTCTTTTGCTCTTTTTATTTACTTGTTTAATGTATTTTCACGAGCGTGTGGGTCGTTGAACAGATTGCTGACAAATAATTTCAAGCAGCACTTAAACACCTTTTCTTTCTAAAGAGAAGGTGCATTATTTTCATACCGTCTTTAACATTTTCTTTTGTATTTCCATATTTGACGTTTAAGTACCCATTTATGCCCAATTTTTTTTTCTTACCAAACATGTCTCAAAATGTTTGTTTTTATGTCTTATTAACATATCTAAAACTCATTTTGACACACAAGTTTTGTAAATCTTGATTTTGAGCATTAAATGTTAGCGTCCCTTTTTAGGGACAGCGGGCTCAATGGGTAGGGGTTTTTGAACAGCATCACACAGTAAATACAGGCACTTGTTTCTTTTCAGTTCTTCTTTTATTGTTTCAAAATGAACTTAACATACAAAATTAGTTTTTAAAATTCAAATGTTGACAAATTTTCCTCCACCCCCTACCCACCCAGCCGTTTCCAGTGCAACCCACCCCCCCCCCCCGCCCCCGTAGTCCCCGTCCACCCACCCTGACCCTGACACATATACATGTACACACACACACAATATTTTGGCAAATTGGTGCATAACTCTAAAAACCACTAAACTAATCAAAAGACAAATTAACATGTAAAAAACTACAGGGAAATGAATGTTTGAATCAAAAAAGATGATTAAGTCTTTATCCTTTGTTCTCACACTTGCATTACCTTGAATGCTAGAAATGACACAAGATAAAACGCTTGGCATCGCTAGACAAAGGGAAACAAAACCTTCCTGGCCCATTCACTTTGCTGGAAACTCCCATTAGCGCGTATGAAACAAGTTGAAGCAACTTGTCGTGCACGCCTACCAGGCACTTCTGGCACCTGCAGTATGTCTTCTTTCACAGTAGCCACATCTCAGCTGGGTCTTCCATGGCTGGATGATGTGGTCCACCCTGTCAAAGCGGACCTCAGGGGGTACCCGTTTGCTCACTTTCAGGATGGGTTGTTACGGACGACCAGCAGAAGATGCTTGTGTTGCTCTGAGCAGGTAGACCCTGGCTATGGAGCGCCTGGTGGTGAGGAGATCCTTGGGGTCTGTAGCTGATGCTGGTGTGGCTCTGTATAGATGCCAAGCCTGCTGGACGCTGACATCAACACAGAAAACAAACAGCGGCCACCACCACTTCTTTGAACGGACAGAGATCCTGTATTGTCGATGTTTTGATCCATCCGATCAACACCCCCATGGTCTGGTTGTAGTGTTCGACTAAGAATGGCTGCGTTATGTCCACTCGCTGTCGTTCAGCTCTAGACCAACGCTTTGCTGTTTGGACTGGTTCAACTCCTACCTTGTTGGACACTGTGTTGGCTACGTTGTTGTCGTGCAAGCGCACAACAACCAAACCTGCCTTGGCATCCGTGGCATAGTCAAAGGATCCTCGCTTGGTCTTCTCCATCTCCTTTACAGGCTTCAGTGGGCAGTCTTGCAGTCTGTTAGCGTGGATCGTTCCTGTGCAGACAATGTTTTTCTTGGTGAGGTAGTCGACTTGCCAGAGGCTCGTAAACAAGTTGTCAAAGGTAAGGTGGAAGCAACGACCTTCCTCCTGTTGAAGCTCGGCTATCAAATCAACAACCACCGACCCTCCCATGCCAAGACCTGGAGCTTCGGTTTGTCGTCCTCTGGCACCTTGGTATGGCTCTGTCTGCAGGAGGTAGTCCATTGGTGTTGTCAGTGACCACATCTTGTAGCCGAAACGAATGGGCTTTCCACGAATGAATTGTTTAGCCCTGTGCCGTCCGTAATATGGAATCATGGACTCATCTATGTTGAGGTTCTGAGTCACCAGCTTCTTGAAGCAGAGCAAGAATCTTTCGTTCAACATTGTCAGCAGGTGTTGGACTTTGCTCATTTTGTCTGTAGGAACCACCATGCTGTTGTCACACACATGAAGTACCTCATGAGCTCCTCAAAGCGGTTTTTTGTCATGGCTGCTTTGATGGCTGCATTGCAAACATCATCATCACAACTCCAGAACATCCTCCTCCTGGGAACAGGGCTGTAACCTGAAACAAGAAGTATGGCCAAGAAAACCTTCATCTCTGAAGGAGAGGTGGAGAAGGTAGTGTTCCCCTTTGACCTAGCATAGTCTTTTGAAATTTCAACAATAAGTCCATATTTTCTCGCACACCATTCCTCAGAAAAGTTACTGTTGCTCCAGCCATCAGTTGATGTATGTTCAAGTTTGAAACAGTGCCTACTCCGTCTTCGTCGCCACTGTCCTCCTCAGGCTAATTGTTGTTTCTTGAAAGTCAGCATCATCCTCAAGCATGCTAATGACACCATGAACTGTGTACTGTCTGAAAAAAACAAACAGGAGAATCCCAAACTATGAAACAATATCATAATACATTGATGAAGTAAGGGAAAAAAACCCACCCCGTTTTGAGCCCGCTGTCCCTAATTAGGGACGCATGTTTACAATGGCATAAAATAAACAATGATAATTTTCTGACAAAAACCAAAAATCCGTTTCTGTATCTGTCACAAACCGCTAGCTTAATACGGTCTAGGGATTGCTAGCGGCTGGACATACTATTCAAACTTAGTATGAGCACTTCACATTTAGGTTTTGCATACAGGGTTAGAATCATTCACACACACTAATACCAACACCATACTACCATTACACAACCAAACCACCTTCCATTCATCCCATACACCATTAACCAACCTACCAAAACAGATCCATCAACCCACCCTATAACTAAACTGTACAAAAAAACCAGTCTAAATGTTCAAGTCCCAACATTTATTTCTAAACAAAAACTAAGGCAAAAAATCCAACATTTCCCTTTCTCTCACTCTTCCTCACTCACGCACAAAGTCCACTTAAATTCACAAAACCGGCTTCCCTACAACACATTACACATGGCCCTACAAATCATCATTGCCAGCTTCAACAACGTAATGGCCCTATAATGTCAGTCAGCTTCACTTAGCTCGGTTGCTGCGGGAAGCCCCGGTGATCGCCACCGCTACACTGCCTCCCCTGGTGCCCCTCCGGTCATACGCCTCAGCTCTTGTCCACTGAAGACTGGTACTGGACACTGGGGAATACTGGACACCACTGGTCCGCTCCTGTGGAATACTGGACACTGCTGGATATTGCTGGATCTGGGAAAGAGCATTCCAGTTACTCTCCCCTGTCACTCAACACTCCCCCATACTTTGTCCGAATCACCAGTTGGTGGCTCAGACAAAGTCGTTGGAAAGGGAACTCCCGGTTTCCCCCATCAACAACATTACACTAACAATCAATATTCAACATCACAAAATAATTTATCAACTCTTATAACAAGCTTACATAAACAAAAGTATTCCCTCTATGTGTGCATTAACCACCCAAACTCAACTCAGCCTACACCACACCTATAAGGGAAAAAAGAAATTAAACCTTAATATTTATTATAACACAACCAAAACATCCACACACCAACATTAATAATAAAGAAAATTTAAATTTCCTTACCAATCTCTCCTGTGGATTAACACAGACCCCTTACTCCAGGGAATAATTATCCACGACACAAGTTATATCCACCATCACCAAAAGAAAAATATAGTTCCTTCAGCAGCACTGCCCAGCTGGTTCACTCCCATCCACACCTGTTGAACGAACCCGTTCCTTGGCAGAACCCTGCCCCTAGCCGAATCTACCGGCTTCACACAGTACCAAATGTACTAAACAATTAAACCAAATGCGGCCTATCCCCACGCTGGCTGTGGCGAGACTCCCGCCACCGGAACAATTCCCCAAAAACAATCTCCCCGGCCAGTCCAAAGCGCTAGATCAAAAGGGGAAAATCTTAACTTTCTGCATAAGAACGATCGACCTCGACCGTCGTTCCATACCTATGCAAATTAGGTAGATGGGCCGCTCCATCTAACATTTTGACGTCACAGGCGTCACCCTCCTTCCCCTTTTCACCTTATGGCTAGCTACTCTCTAACCCATAAAAGGAAACCCGTAAACAAAACGGAAGTAATTAACTCCTAACGGTCCCTGCTGTACAAGAGTTGCAACCCTTAAATACCATTGTCACAGTCTGCTCGTGACAATCTCCCCCCAACTCAGGATGAAACTACAGTTTCACTCAGAAACCAACAATTGACTAGTTCTCAGACTAATTCACCCGACTCAAAAAGTCGGCTCCCACATTTTCTTTCCCAGGAATCACCTGGACTGTGAAGGAATATGGCTGCAACAACAATGCCCACCTCATCAACCGACTATTGGTGTGCTTGGCTTTCTGCAGAAACGCCAAGGGTTGGTGGTCAGTTTGAAGGTAGAAATGCCTCCCATACAGGTAAGGTTCAAACTTTCCCAATGCCCACACCACCGCTAGACACTCCAACTCCACTGTGGCATAATTCCTTTCTGCCGTGGACAACTTCCGACTGGCATAATGTACGGGTCGCCACAACCCTTCTCCTTCTTGGAGCAGAACGGCTCCAAGGCCTTCAGTCGATGCGTCTGTCCGTAACACGAAAGGTGCCTCTGGATCCGGCAGTTGGACCACTGGTTCACCGCTGAGCCGGTCTTTCAGAGTCCGGAAGGCTTTCTCGCAGCTTTCACTCCATGTGACTTGATTGGGACAACCCTTCTTAGTGAGGTCAGTCAGGGGAGCAGCCAGGGTAGAAAAGTTCGGAACGAACCTTCTGTAGTACCCAGCCAAACCCAGAAAGGACCGTACTTCTTTCTTCGTAGAAGGCCTAGGGGCCTCACGAATCCTCTCTATCTTGTCCTCCGTAGGTTGCATTTTACCTCCACCCACCCGGTGACCCAGGAATTCCAACTCACTGAAGCCAATGAAGCACTTTGAAGGCCGGGCCGACAAGTTTACCTCATCCAGCCTTCCAAACAAAGCTTCAAGTGCCTCCAAATGTTGGGTCCACGTTTCCGTGGCAATGATCACATCGTCCATGTAGTTTTGGATGTCCTCCCGTTCCAATGGCCGCAACAATTGCCTCATCATGCGGCTAAAGACGGCCACAGCATTTTGTAGGCCAAAAGGCATCACGGTCCATTGGAATTGTCCAAGAGGGGAAGAAAAAGCAGTCTTTGGTCTGTCTTCCTCTCTGATCGGCACCTGCCAATACCCTTTTGACAGATCTATCTTGGACAGATATTTTGCTTTGCCAAGCTGACTGAATAGATATTCAGTGTCAGGTAAAGGCTCTGCATCGAATTCGGTCACTAGGTTCAGTTTCCGGTAATCAACACAGAATCGAACTGACCCGTCTTTCTTTGCCACCAACACAATGGGAGAATTGTAGGGTGAGCTGGCTGGTTCAATGACACCCAACCCAATCATGTCCTCCACCTCTTTCCGCACTATGGCCTGCTTTGCATGTGGGAGAGGGTATTGCTTGACCCTTACTGGAGTGGCTTCGCGCAAAGTCAACTCGAATTCTGCCAACTCCGTACGCAAAGGGAGATCGGTCACTACCCGTGACTTGCGTTTCAGGATCTGTGAAACCTGCTCATGCTGTTCTTTTGACAGAGCAGGCCCAAGATGCACATCCGCAGCAGACTCTTCCTTTCGCAGGGGGCACAATGGAATCTCCTTGTCTCCCTGGGAAGTCCCTTCTCCCATCACCACGGCTACATGAGCGGTAGGACATCGACTAAGGCCCTCTTCACCCCTCTCGTGGTACAGTTTTAACAAGTTGGCATGATACAGCCTCAGTTTACCACCCACATTCACCCGGTAGTCAGCTTCACCAACCCTTTCAACCACTTCAAACGGCCCTTGCCAACTCACTTGAAGCTTGTTGTGTCTGGCGGACAGCAGCAACAAAACCTTGCTCCCTGGTTGGAATGTGCGAGACCGCGCCTTTTGATTGAAGTATTTGGCGTAGCGGCAGGAAGCCTTTTCCAGATTTTGCCGTGCCACAGCACAAGTCTCCTCCAGCCGGTTCCGGAGATCAATCACATACTGCGCTGTGGTCTTAACCTCCTCTGAAGCCTCCTCATCAGTCCACGCCTGTCTCAGAACAGTGAGAGGTCCCCGAACCGTTCGCCCGTACAGGAGTTCGAAGGGCGAAAACCCTAAACTCTCTTGGGGTGCCTCACGATAGGCGAACAGAAGGGCCGGCAGATACCGGTCCCAATGCCGAGGCTGTTCCTGACACAACTTCTTCAGCATAGACTTGAGGGTGCCGTTGAAGCGTTCTACCAGCCCATTGCATTGAGCGTGGTAGGGAGTGGTGGTCAGGCCCTTGATCGACAACAGTCGGTTTACCTGGCCCATGACGTCACTGGTAAATTGGGTTCCCCTATCGGTCAACACCTCGGAAGGAATACCGACCCGTGACCAGATCCCAAACAACGCCTCCGCCACCCTCTCTGCTTCAATGGTTTTCAGAGGTACTGCTTCAGGGTACCGCGTGGCATAATCCACCACGGTCAATACATATCGATTTCCACTTTGCGCCGCTGGTAGGATTGGACCCACCAAATCTATCGCAACTCGATGGAACGGAGTGTCAATAAGTGGCATCCTCACCAGCGGAACCTTCTTGGTACGACCCCTCGCGGTCGTTTTCTGGCACAGATCGCAAGACAGGCAAAAGCGTCGCACATCTGCACAAATCCCTGGCCAGAAAAAATGTTGCCATATTCTTTCCAGGGTCTTCCTGGTCCCCAGGTGGCTTCCCATCAAGGATTCATGCGACAGCCTTAAAAGCTCCCGCCTGAACCTTACCGGAACTACCACCTGCCTGTAAGTTCCCTCCTTGCCAACATACTGACGGTACAAAATGCCCTTCTGCTCTTGGAAACTCACGCAGCCAGACTTCCCTGCCTGTCGAGATTCCCCTTCTTGGCTAACAAGCGAAATCTATCCAGGGTTGCATCCCCCACCTGAGCGGCTTTGAGTTCACTTGGGGTGACTCCACCTATCTCTTCCATGGTAGGCTTGAGAGGCCTGAACTTCTCCCTTGCAGTTTTGCAAGCCGCTCGAATTGGCAAAGATAGCTATCAATACTATCCCCATCTTCAAAGAAGGGCATATCCAGATGTACCCTCTCGACTGTCCGCCCCCTCTCCTCAGACTGAACCGAGGATTGCCTCAGTACCATCTCTCTCTCTCTCAGTAACATCTCAGCTTGATGTTCACGCTCATGGAGAGCCCTGTCTGCACACTGCTGGACAAAACTAACCAAGTCATTTCCAGTCAGCCCCATCTTCTCTCCCTCCAACCTGTACTCTGACATAGGACTAATCCTTTCTGTCCCACCTGGCCGAACTGAATCCAAACCTAATCTCCTGCCCCGCCCCAATACTAGAGGAGTCGTATCTGGGGTTGGAAAAGCACTCTTGCCATCTTACTAGTAACCAAAATACCTTTGCAACTCAATAATAACCCTTCCACCCGTACAAAATTCTTATCCCGGACGAGCCCCCAATTTGTCACAAACCGCTAGCTTAATACGGTCTAGGGATTGCTAGCGGCTGGACATACTATTCAAACTTAGTATGAGCACTTCACATTTAGGTTTTGCATACAGGGTTAGAATCATTCACACACACTAATACCAACACCATACTACCATTACACAACCAAACCACCTTCCATTCATCCCATACACCATTAACCAACCTACCAAAACAGATCCATCAACCCACCCTATAACTAAACTGTACAAAAAAACCAGTCTAAATGTTCAAGTCCCAACATTTATTTCTAAACAAAAACTAAGGCAAAAAATCCAACATTTCCCTTTCTCTCACTCTTCCTCACTCACGCACAAAGTCCACTTAAATTCACAAAACCG
>CM060310.1:84198024-84200524 GCA_030674185.1 Monoplex corrugatus | reverse complement strand
TCGTTTGTTTGTTGTTGTTGTTGTTGTTGTTTTTGGGAGTACACTAATCTTTATATACGTTTCACTCTCCATAGTCACATTTACATTTTTATTTTATTTTTTTTTTTTTAGTTAAGTTCTCTGACGATAAATAGAGTGGAATGATCGACGTTAGGGAGGCAGATTATATGCGTGGATATATTGCTGTTGGTACTTGATTTTCTTTTCTAGCAATGTCAGGGTCATTGGGTGGTGTGTATATTTTACTATGGTTATAGGCCTGACATGAATATGCGCAGTCGGCTGGGCTTTAAACAATAATAATACGAATAGAAGAAAAAGAAAAAGAAGAAGAACAACAGCAAAAACGAAACGATTCAAAAATCAAAAAGCAAAAAACAAAAAAACAAAAGAAGAAACAAAAGACAATAATTATAACTCTACTTCAACTACTACTACTACCACTACTACTACTACACTACTACTACTACTACTACTACTACTACTACTACTACTACTACTACTACTACTACTACTACTACTACTACTATACTACTGATACTACTACACTACTACTAATACTACTACTACTATGATAACAATATAAACACTACATACAATAATATATAATAATAATAAAATAAAATAATAATAGCAATAATAATAATAATAATATAATAATAATAAATAATAATAATAAAATAATAATAACAATAATAATAATAATAATAATAATAATAATAATAATAATAATAATAATAATAATAATAATAATAATAATAATAATAATAATAATAATATAATAATAATAATAATAATAATAATAATAATAATAATATAATAATAATAATAATAATATAATAATAATAATATGGAAAACGTTTGGGGTTCTCTTGCTTCAAAGATCAAACAAATTTAATGGTGATGGAAAAAAACATTTGAAAGCAGCGTGAGGTCAGTATAAATGTAAAACGAGTGTAATGTGCTCTCTTTTCTCTTTTCTCTGTCTGTCTGTCTGTCTGTCTGTCTGTCTGTCTGTCTATCTGTGTCTGTGTCTGTCTGTCTGGCTGGCTGTCTGTCTCTCTCTGTTTCTCTGTCTTTGTCTCTGTCTCTGTCTCTCTCACTCTTTCTCTCTCTCTCTGTCTTTCCCTCCCTCTCTCTTTTGCATCTGTCTCTCTGTCTCTCTCTCCCTCTCTCTCTGTCTGTCTGTCTTTGTCTCTTTCTCTCTTATAGGCCTGAATGTAAAAACACTATTCATATATTTTGTTTGCATCATGTAACTACTTATAGAATGGATGTTTATTCATTATACATAATCTGAACATGTTCGACTGTTTAAAGAATGGATGTTCGATATTTCTTATGCTTTCAGAATTACACACACATCACACACACACACACACACACACACACACACACACACCACACTGACACACACACACACAACACACACACACACACACTCACACACACACACACACACACATCAAAGCGGATCATACGTCGCATCACTGGAATATTGTTATCCCCCTTGTCAAAAGACCTTTCGGGTAATGACAAATAACCGTTTCAGTTTCAGTTCAGTTCAGCTCTCTCTCTCTCTCCTCTCTCTCTCTCTCTCTCTCTCTCTCTCTCTCTCTCTCTCTCTCTCTCTCTCTTCTCTCTCTCTCTCTCTCTCTCTCTCTCGCTGTCTCTGTGTCTCTCTGTGTCTCTCTGTGTCTCTGTCTCTGTCTATCTCTCTCTGTCTCTCTATGTCTGTCTGTCTGTCTGTCTCTCTCTCTCTCTCTCTCTCTCTCTCTCTCTCTCTCTCTCTCTCTCTCTCTGCCTCCCTCGTCTATGTCTTTCTTTCTTCCAGTCCTATCTTAAAGTGCAAGGTGTATATGCTCATGGTAGCTTTTGTTCTAAGGATGGATATCGTGAGGTGTACACAAGTTTCATTTTGTTTATTCTTGTTTTGAATCTATTATCAATGACTTACCCATACACATAACATCAAACTCTATCGGATATCAAAAGCCTGCTGATGACACTACTCTAAACACTTTCGGGAAAAAGATTTCTGAAATCCAACAAACATTACAACTATGTACAGATCAAGTATCAGAATGGTGAAACACAAACATAATTATGCAGAAACATTACAACTAAGTATCAAAATGGTTCTTACTGTACACAACACCCGAACACCTTGTAGAGGGGTCAAATTTTCGACTTTAAAGTCTTTCTCAAGAAACTCAGAATGTCGACTAACAAAGCATAGCTATTACGAAGTTATGTACAAAATGGTGTTCGTTCTTTGATTTAATGTTTGTCTGTTTTTTTTCACTATGAGTGATATTAGACGAGTTATCAAAATGTTATCAAAATAATGTAATGCAAGTCATATGCAGAACGATCCAACAAAAAAGAAACAGAATCAACGTAACAACAACTCGCCGCCAAATACAACAACTTTCAAAAATGCATCTTCAATTAACTTTAGACGGCGTAAAATAGAACAAGTTTCTAAGCACGGTGTACT
>CM060310.1:84185524-84188024 GCA_030674185.1 Monoplex corrugatus | reverse complement strand
ACTGCTGGTTGAAGCAGATGACTAGCAGACTTGTAGTGCTAGTGTATGTTCTTGTTGCGATTCACTGCAGTCATGTACGTGATAGTCACCTCAAAATAAAAACAATCTCATTGATCACTGCCAGACGAAGTCAATCACTGTTATAATACACTTCGGTTAAAGCAGATGACTAGCAGACAGTACACAGACAATGAGCAAACGTTCCAAACAGACATCCAATGAGGCAGGATGAGTAAATCGTCCACCACCCGTTCTCCCCATCGTATTCCTCCATGTCAACACTCACTTCCCCACCATTCCTCCCAAGTGCTCATCTTCCACATCATTCCCTACGGGAATGCCTAATTTCCTGACGTGAGAAAGAACATTGACAGGGCATATAAAAGCCCTGCAGACAAAATGACTCGCAGAATGTAAATCTATATAACCAATTGTATGGTGATCACTTATGCTAAGATGAGACATGATAAATGCAAATGGATTATTTTTTCATTTTTTTCTTCCTCTGCTCCTTCTGCTCCTTATGTTCTCTTCATTGTCACCTTCTTCTTCTTCTTCTTCTTCTTCTTCTTCTTCTTCTTCTTCTTCTTCTTCTCTTCTCTTCTTCTTCTTCTTCTTCTTCTTCTTCTTCTTCTTCTTCTTCTTCTTCTTCTTCTTCTTCTTCTTCTTCTTCTTCTTTCTTCTTCTTCTTCTTCTTCTTCTTTCTCTTCTTTCTTCTTCTTCTTCTTTCTTCTTCTTCTTCTTCTTCTTCTTCTTCTTCTTCTTCTTCTTCTTCTTCTTTCTTCTTCTTCTTCTTCTTCTTCTTCTTCTTCTTCTTCTTCTTCTTCTTCTTCTTCTTCTTCTTCTTCTTCTTCTTCTTCTTTTCTTCTCCTTCTACTACTTTGTACTACTTAATTCTCTCTCTACGTACCACTTTGCTATCTCCCACTCACTCTACCACTCTCTCTCTAAATCTCTCTCTCATTTTCTCTCATCCTCCCACACACACACAACACACACACACACACACACACACACACACACACACACAACACACACACACACACACACACAGGGATATGTACATGTGTGTGTGTGTGTGTGTGTGTGTGTGTGTGTTTGTGTAAATGTGTGTGTGTGCGTGTATGTGTGTGTGTGTGTGTGTGTGTGTGTGTGTGTGTGTGTATGTGTGTATGTGTACATGTGTGTGTATTGTGTAGCTTTGTATGTGTGAAAACACTTGCCTTGTATGTGACATATATGTACTGCATATATAGTCACATGACAGTGAAAACAACGTCCATTGATCCATGCCAGACGAAGACAAACGCTGTTATAACACTCGGATTGAAGCAGATGACTAGCAGACTGTACACAGACAATGAGTAAACGTTCCAAACAGACATCCAATCTTCCCCCACCCATTCTCCCTGTCGTTTTCCTCCATTTCAACATTCACCTCCCCACCGTTCCTCCCAAGTGCTCATCTTCCACATCATTCCCTAAGGAATTGTCTAATTTCCTGACGTGAGAAAGAACATTAACAGGGCAATATAAAAGCCCCGCAGACAGAAAGACCCACGGATCGTACATTTATATAACCAATTGTATGATGATCACTTATATTAAGATGAGACATGATAAAGGCTAATGGACTATTTGCTTGATGTTTTTATTTCTTCCTCCTGTTCCTCTTCCCCTCTGCTTCTCCCCCTCCTGCTCCTGATAAATGCCAATAGGCTTTTTTTTTTCTTTTTTTCTCCCCTTCTCCATCCACTCCACCTGCTCCTCCTGCTCCTTCTCCTTTATCATCATCATCATCATCATCATCATCATCCTTCTCCTCCTCCTCCTCCTCATCATCATCATCTTCTTCTTCTTCTTCTTCTTCTTCTTCTTCTTCTTCTTCTTCTTCTTCTTCTTCTTCTTCTTCTTCTTCTTCTTCTTCTTCTTCTTCTTCTTCTTCTTCTTCTTCTTCTTCTTCTTCTTCTTCTTCTTCTTCTTCTTCTTCTTCTTCTTCTTCTTCTTCTTCTTCTTCTTCTTCTTCTTCTTCTTCTTCTTCTTCTTCTTCTTCTTCTTCTTCTTCTTCTTCGCATTCTTCGCATTCTTCTTCTTCTTCTTTATACTAGTTAGCTATCTCTCTCTATACATACTACTTCACTATCTCTCACTCTCTCTCTCTCTACCTCTCTCCCTCTGTCTCTCTCTGTCTCTCTGTCTCTCTGACTCTGTCTATGTCTCTGTCTCTCTCTTTCTATCTGTATGTAGATGTATACACCCCACACACACATCTATCTATCTATATATATATATATATATATATATATATATATATATATATATATAATACACTCTGGTTGAAGCAGATGACTAGCAGACTGTAGCTATGTATGTGTTCATTCACTGGCGTTGTACGTGATAGTCACCTCAAAATAAAAATCAATCTATATCGATCACTGCCAGACGAAGTCAATCACTGTTATAATACACTTCGGTTAAAGCAGATGACTAGCAGACAGTA
>CM060310.1:84158024-84165524 GCA_030674185.1 Monoplex corrugatus | reverse complement strand
TGTTCTTGTTCTTCTTCTTCTTCTTGTTCTTCTTGTTCTTCTTCTTCTTCTTCTTCTTCTTCTTCTTGTTCTTCTTCTTCTTTCTTCTTTTCTTCTTCTTCTTCTTCTTCTTCTTCTTCTTCTTCTTCTTCTTCTTCTTCTTCTTCTTCTTCTTCTTCTTCTTCTTCTTCTTCTTCTTCTTCTTCTTCTTCTTCTTCTTCTTCTTCTTCTCTTCTTCTTCTTCTTCTTCTTCTTCTTCTTCTTCTTCTTCTTTCTTCTTCTTCTTCTTCTTCTTCTTCTTCTTCTTCTTCTTCTTCTTCTTCTTCTTCTTCTTCTTCTTCTTCTTCTTCTTCTTCTTCTTCTTCTCTTCTTCTTCTTGTTTTTTGTTCTTCTTGTTCTTCTTGTTCTTCTTGTTCTTCTTGTTCTTGTTCTTCTTCTTCTTGTTCTTCTTCTTCTTCTTCTTCTTCTTCTTCTTCTTCTTCTTCTTCTTCTTCTTCTTCTTCTTCTTCTTCTTCTTCTTCTTCTTCTTCTTCTTCTTCTTCTTCTTCTTCTTCTTCTTCTTCTTGTTCTTCTTGTTCTTGTTCTTGTTCTTCTTCTTCTTCTTCTTCTTCTTCTTCTTCTTCTTCTTCTTCTTCTTCTTGTTCTTGTTGTAGAAGTTATGTATGTTTAAAATCATTAAGATGTATGACAGCCATTTTGAGAAAACGGCCTTTAAAGTTTGTGTGTGCTCTCCTACACATTTTCATTAAATTTCTTTATTTGGTGGCTTTGGCTCAGTTTGTTTCTAATGTTCGCTGTCATTATCTGAAAGGTGCATCAAAGAGCTTTCTGTCAGTATATTACATGTGGGGGTACTGTACAGGTTACGGTTCATAACAAGAGACAAAAATAGGTACTTTTGGTAGGAAATTGCCTTCTTTCCGCTGCAGTCAGTGCATTAAAATACCATTTTAAATTGATTAATACTATTTTTTGTCAAGAAAAAAAATTCTTTGGGGGATAAATTATAGTCTACAGACATCAATTTTGAGAAAAAGTCAAAACACCCCAGATAGACCCTCAGTCACCTTTTCAGCTCCTAGTGCTGTTCGACTGACTGCGAGCTAAGACTGATTTCGTGGTGGGAGGTCACATATGTATCCTGTACTATCATGAGTTTTCTCATGTGATAATTATGTACGCGTACTTCACCTATGACTTCAGTTTACCATTTCATCCAAAAGAGAGTGATCATACCATCACCCAAAGCCTTGTATAGAGAAAAAGGGGGCTAGGAATATTTCTGTCCAAAATATGATTCAACCTCAGGACCTCTCGCATCCTGGTTAGGTGGTATAGACCACTAGGCCACAATTCATCATTCACAACAGGCTATAACCTATATCAAGCTGATCGAATCTGTCTTTGATATCACCATGGCCCAAGTCCTAATTGGATCAGATTTGGACGTGTGATTGGCACTTTGTTAGTGACCCTCTTCTCTGTCTTTGAAGTGGTTTATTGATTTCTCTGTGAGCAGCACTGGTTTCAGGATAAGGGTTGTTGTATTAACTACCAGGAAACGATAGCATCTCTACGGTTTGTGTACACTGGATGAAAGTGTGGAGGCGATTTTCTGCTTGGAAACCCTTCCTTGTGCAGAACACCTGTTTATTATCTGTGTACTCAGAAAGATTATCTGCTTTTTTCATTCTCGCTTCCCATCAGAATGGTTCCAGATGGCAACACTTACTACTTTCAGCAAGTATCTATAATTAAGTACTTATTTTCTCAAGACAGCAAAAGAAACACAAATTGTTGTTGGAAATATAATACTTTTGACGTCTCAACTCTAAACCAAAGTTGACTGACATGAGTCACTAAGTGACTTGTAACGAGAAACCGCTCTTTAAATCTGCTAAAAGACATAGACTTGAATATCAAGTAATTTCCAAATGGAAATGTAGATAAGGATAATGCTGACTCACTCTTTCACACATCCTATAGGATCAAACACCATTTTCTGCTGGTTGTCTCAAACGTGCACAACACGCGTTATCAACTACAATGAGTGTTAACAACGCTTCTGGATCCTCAAACAATCCCTGCAGACAATTTACTCCTGCCGTCCGAAATCAGTTATACGCTTTGCTGAACTAGCTGATAAGGGTTTTGATATAATCTTGGGAGATCAACTATAATTAAGTCAGATTTACACGTGCATTATTGTATGACGCCTAGTACCTGCCTCTGAAGAAACAAATATCTTTTTGTTTCGGGTTTGTAGACAGTCTGTGATAAGTGACTCAGCACATAAATTTGGGGGGGGGGGGGGGGGGGGGGGCACGATATGTCGATAAGGTCTTGTGCAAAGTTGAAAAAAAATAAAGGAAATTAGATACAGAGGAAGTTATATCTTCATGGGGTTTTTATAATATTATACTGTTTACTGAGAGAGTCATTCAAGAAAATAAAAAGCGTTTTACCAACAAATGCCTATCAGTTAACAGCAGGAAGATATATCTTCAGTATTGTATAAAACCAATACTCTGTACGGATGTGAGACGTGGACAGTCAATACACAAAGTCAGGACAAGATTGAGGCAATGAGATGTAGTTTTTAAGAAGCATGTTGAGAGTGGGGCGAAGAAGAGTTCTTCCATTCTCTTTTGGTCCAGTCGCTTTGTTGGACACGGTTGGTGCACGTTGTGTGGCTGTGTCCCGGGGTTTGTCATCTCCCCACCTTGCCGTTTAATTTGTAAACAAGGTAACTGAAGACGGATTCCGAATGGGTCATGCAACGCACGGGCAGCCACCACCGCTCCCTTTTGCTTGATGAGTTGACTATCAAGTGATGCCAGAAGCTTGGGAGGTGAAAGTCCAGAGAGTGGCGAGGCATTGGTGCTCTGGGTCTCATCTGCGCTCTCTTGTGTTTCTTTTAAACTAAGGAAAGCATGGAGAAAATTTTAAAATAAAACAAAACAAAACAAAACAAAACAAACAAAAACATGGATTTCGGTAATAAAATGTCATTTCAGAATATGAATAGAAAATAAAACGTGACAAGGCAACGATAATTCCTCATAATGAACAAAGATAAAAGGTTCACTCATGCACACAAGCTACAAGATCAATACCAAGATAATGTCTACCTAGAGAAGCCGTTCAAATATCTTTCTTTTGCGCAATTTGTGCTCCCTACTTTAAGGAGTGGTAACTTGCTCTCACCAGTTGCCAAACAATCTGCCAATTTGCTTTCACCCTCTACAATGGGTAAACCTTCCTACTAAACCGTTCGATTGCATCGTCGATACCATCTTTGCCAAACCAATCCTAACTGGTTTTCATTTGCACGTGTGATCGACGTGATCAATTATTCTCTGTTCTGCCAGGTAAATCATCACTGATTTCGCTGCCAGCTGCACAGGGTAGAAATAAGAGCTATGTTGAGCAGGAGGAAGAAATAATGGTGCAGTGATTGTGTACACTTGATGAAAGAGTAGAGGATGTTTAGTGCTAGTAAAGTTTATTTTGTGCTGAAAGAGAAGATACTGGTTGATGCTTTATTGTCTGTTTTTCCCTTTTTTTACTCGGTATGTGCGTGTCTATCTCTTTAACTCTCTCTCTCTCTCTCTCTCTCTCTCTCTCTCTCTCTCTCTCTCTCTCTCTCTCTCTGTGCCTATCTCTCTGTTTCTCTCGATATATATATATATATATATATATATATATATATATATATATATATATACATGCATGCATGCATATACATAGATCCTATTACTTGGATGGATGAATAGGAGATACACTGGTCCTTACCGCATGATCGTAATCATTTGGCCTTAGGTTCCGCTTGTATTAATCCTCTTTTTGACATGCTCTCTTATTGCTCATCTGACTATGCTGCGTACATTTGTCACCACTACATGCTGTCTCAATTCTTCTCAGTTGGTTGCGTTGATGGTCAAACTTTGGAAATTTAATTTAATGTATCAACAAAAGTAAAGCTGAAATACTAGGCCATGCAATCAGAAACACCAAAACGGATCTGATTCAACGTCCTATAGGGGAAAGTGAGGCGAGGGGAAGAAAGGGACACCCATACCTCTATTTCAAACACATCGCTGAAGTCTGTGGTCTTGGAATCCAGGAGCTCGCCCACAAAAGTCTCAATCGTGTGACCTGCAGAAGAATTGTGACATCGAAGTGGCTCCTACCCTGATCCCTGCAAGAAAGAGAGGTGGGGTGAGGTAGTGTATTGCTTTAGTGGCTTTTTCCTACTTGCAGTGCCACTGCTCCAAGAAAAAAATTGCATCTTCAACATTACATCATAGTACGCGTTTGGATTGTGTCTTTGAATTGCATAAGAACAGCAATCAGAAAAAGCAAAGTGATGAACGATCATGGTGGTTCTGTTCCTATGTCTGATCTATTTCATCTTGTGTGTGTATGTGGTTTGTGTTGTGGTGGTAGTGTGTGTGTGTGTGATGTGTGTGTGTGTGTGTCCAGTGTTTTGTGTTTGTGTAGTGTGTGTGTGTGTGTGTGGGTGGGTGTGTGTCGTGTGTGTGTATGTGTCTGTATGTTGTGTGTGCTGCATGTGAGGAACTTTCCACGTAGGCTGCATACGATAACTTGTAAGGTTTGTTGATTGTCTACAGTGAAAGTAATGTAGTGGTAGTGGGTTATGTGCTTGTGGTGGATCATGCCCCAGCTAGTTATAAGTATTTCTCATTATGCATTTATCAGAATGATGTATCCTATCTAAAGTTCTGTTGTTCTTACCAGAAAAGGAGACTTATGCTACAATACATCTGTACTGGTTTTGATTTGTTTATTATGCTGTTTTCGCTTTAGTTATTAATACAGTGGGTTTCTGTACACAATTTGTAGGATGTATCCCCGTATTACAATGGTCTGTTTTCTGTGAAGTGAGTATGTGCTTCACACAGTATCCTAGGCTTATCTTCATCCAAAAAAGAACGCATAGACCACCACCCAAGTTTCAGTTTCAGTTTCTCAAGACGACGTCTTCGCGCTCAGAACGAATTCCATATGCACAAACGTCACCGGTGCATGTGTATGTGGTCATGGCACAAGCCTAGTCTGCACATAAACCAAGAGCTGGCCAGGTCCTGAGCCTACCTAGCCATGGTTTACCTAGTCTAAATAAAATCAACAGCGCACAATAGGGGACACGAACCCCTGACCCTCAGAGTAAAAGTCTGATGGTCTACTGACTGAGCTGACAGGGCTGCCACCACCCAAGGCTTAGTGGAAAAGAAGGGGTTAGGGATGTGTCTATCCAAATGTGACCTCCCACCACGAAATCAGTCTTAACTCGCAGTCAGTCGAACAGCACTAGGAGCTGAAAAGGTGACTGAGGGTCTATCTGGGGTGTTTTGACTTTTTCTCAAAATGGATTTCTGTATACTATAATCTATTCCCCACAGAATTTTATTCTTGAAAAAATGTTATTAATCAATTTAAAATGGTATTTTAATGCACTGATCGCAGCAGAAAGAACGCAATTTCCTACCCAAAGTACCTATTTTTGTCTCTTATTATATACCGTAACCTGTGCAGTACCCGCAAATGTAATATACTGACGGAAAGCTCTTTGGTGCACCTGTCAGATAATGAAGCAAAAATTAGAAACAAACTGAGTCAAAGCCACCAAATAAAGAAATTTAAGGAAAATGTGTAGGAGAGCACAAAAAAACTTTAGAGGACGTTTTCTCAAAATGGCCGTCATACAATCAATGACTTTAAACATACAAAACTTCTACATTTTTTTTAGTACAAGCTTTATTCAAATACCAAAATAATCAGCAGAATGTACACTTTCCAGTGATATGTATATCTCAAAATGCCCAAAATGCTAGTTAAGACTGATTTCGTGGTGGGAGGTCACAAATCATTATTCCAACTCAGTACTTCTCGCGTTCTGGAAAATAACATAAGCTATCGTAACCCTTATCAAACTGATTCCGTGTTCGACATCACCATGGCCAAACTGCATATTGGATCATTACTGGACGTGCGATTGGCTTCGTTAGAGTTAGTGGCCATCTTTATTGTTTGTTAAATGGCTCAGTGAATTTTCCGTGGCTGTACTGATTTTTAGGACAAGGCTTTCGTATTAACTAGCATGGAAAAATAGCATTGAAAATGTAAAAGTGTTTAGTGCTGGTAAAAGCTTGTGAGTGCAAGCATGTAATCTTTCATTGTGTACTAAGAAAGACTATGCAGACTTTCTTTTTCTTCCTCCACCGGAATGGGGATAGATGGTAAATATTATTACCATCAGCAATCATTTATACTTAAATACTACATGTATGTTTCTCAGACAATACGAAAACCACCAACAGCGTTTGGAACTGTAGTACTTCTTGACCTTGTTACTCTTCAGGAAGACTGAATGATATAATTCACTGTGATTACGTATGTTGGTTAACTGCTCTTCAAGTCTTCTAAACGGCATAGACAACAATACCAATCTAATTTCCAAATGAAAATGTAGATAAGAATAAGGCTGATTCAGACTGTCATATATCTTACAAGATCGAACAAAATTCCTGTTGGCTGTCTCACACGTGCACACAAGAATAGCAATTGTGTTATTTCCAAATGAAAATATAGATAAGAGTAAGGCTGACTCACACTTCCTCAACATTACGCTATCAAACAAATAATTTCAATTTCCCGTTGGTTGTCTCACACGTGCACAGCACATGTTATTCACTACGATGAGTTGTAACTACACCTCTGGAGTCCCAAACAATCAATTTCTTCTCGCCCCCTTAAACCAGTTATGCCCCCTGCTAAACTATCTGATTGCTGTTTGATATCACCTTGACAAAACAGTCATAAAGGAGTCTGATTAACACCTGCCTTCAACATCACTAGAGGCTTGTTTCCTGCCTTTGAAGCCACTATCGATTTCTTTTGGGTCTGTAGAAAATATGTGATAATTGAGCCAATGCAAAATTGCAGGAAAAGACCATTATAGTGATAAGGTTTTGTACAAATAAATATGACGAGGAAGTGAAGATCTCGTACTGGTAAAGTTATGATATTTTCATTTGATTTTGTGTTGAGAGAGTATTGGATGGTTGAAATGTTTTGTTTCTGTGTTTGTCTGCCTCAATTTCATTTTTTTTGCCTCTGATTTCTTTTTCTTTCTTTGTGTTGTGTTTCTCCATCTTTCTTTCTTTCTGTCTTTCTTTCTTTTTCTTTCTTTCTTTCTTCATCCTCCTTCTCTTCCGCCTCCTCCTCCTTCTTCTTCTTCTACTACTAGTACTACTACTACTACTACTACTTCTTCTTTTTTTCTTTTTTTTCTTCTTCTTCTTCTTTTTTCTTCTTCTTCTTCTTCTTCTTCTTCTGCTGCTGCTGCTGCTGCTGCTGCTGCTGCTGCTGCATCTTCTTCATCGTCATCATCAGTACATAGCTCTTATCTTATCACGATCTGTTCCCAGTGCTGTAGACAAAGAACACATTTTTTAGTGACATAGGAGACATTACATTAACTGCCTGGTTCAAAGT
>CM060310.1:84138024-84143024 GCA_030674185.1 Monoplex corrugatus | reverse complement strand
AAGAAGAAGAAGAAGAAGAAGAAGAAGAAGAAGAAGAAGAAGAAGAAGAAGAAGAAAGAAGAAGAAGAAGAAGAAGAAGAAGAAGAAGAAGAAGAAGAAGAAGAAGAAGAAGAAGAAGAAGAAGAAGAAGAAGAAGAAGAAGAAGAAAGAAGAAGAAGAAGAAGAAGAAAGAAGAAGAAGAAGAAGAAGAAGAAGAAAGAAGAAAGAAGATCAAGAAGAAAAAGAAGATCAAGAAGAAGAAAAAGAAGAAGGAAGAAGAAGAAGTCGAGCAAGAACAAGAACAAGAACAAGAACAAGAACAAGAACAAGAACAAGAACAAGAACAAGAACAAGAACAAAAACAAGAACAAGAACAAGAAAGAAAAGAAAAGAAAAGAAAAAGAAGGAGGAAGAGGAGGAGAGGGAGGAGAAGGAGGAGAACAATAACAAGAAAAGGAGGAGGAAAAAAGAAAAAGAAGAAGAAGAAAAAGAAGGAGGAGGAGGAGGAAGAGGAGGAGGAGGAATGGGATGATGAAAGATATTGCATATGCAAAATTCTAAAACATAATCTAAAATGTACTTGAACACATTCGTCATGTAAAGTAGGAGAAACAATCATACCAGTGTTTGTGGACATACTTGCATGGCTTAGAAATTGAAATTTATTAATCATATTAATCGACGCATTAACGTGAAGACAAAATAAAAACCAATAAGAAATAAGTGAACGAATAAGCACCATTTCATTTAATTATGGCGCTGATTGCGCAGATTCTCATAAATCCATTGTACATTCTATTAAACAATTATATATATATATATATATATATATATATATATATATATATATATATATATATCTATATATATATATATATATATATATATATATATATATTCATTTACGCAGTAAACAAATTGACAATTAAATAAGTAAAAAAATGAGTCCATGTGTAAATGAACGAACGATTAAAGGAATTAAATAAATATGAGTAAATAACATATTGAAAGAACAACTATCTAATTATATATCTAACTATCTAACTACGTAACTAATAGCTAGCTAGCTAGCTAACCAACCAACAAACCAACAGACTAACTGGCTAACTGACTAACTGACGAACTGACTAACTAACTGACTAACTAATTAACTAACCAACCAACCAACCAACTACCTCACTGACTGACTGGCTGACTGGCTGACTGACCGACTGACTAACTAACCAGCCAACTAACCAGCTAACTAACCAGCTAACTAACCAGCTGATTAACTAGCTATCTAACTAGCTGTCTAACTAGCTATCTAACTAACAAGCTAGCTAGCTAACTAACTAACTAACTAACTAACTAGCTAACTAACTAAAAATACAAATGATACGATGGATCAAAGACTTGATTTAAATTGTCTGCAAAACTAGTGATGTATATCTGGCTTAAGCTCAACAGGGCAGGGCTTTTCTCTGTGAACTGTGTTGAAGATTTACCAAGACACAATTTATTTTCTTGGACATGAACTTTTGTTTGTCACACTTTTTTTTTTTTTGCCTTTTAGTTTGGTCTGTTTTCAGGAGGAAACCTTATTTTCTTTCCCTTTCCGTTTTGTTGTTGTCTTTCTCTAATTCATTGTTAAGTTATGTGTTTTATTACTTTCTTTCTTTATATCATTCATTCATTCATTCATTCAGTCAGTCTCAGTCAGTCAGTCAGTCAGTCAGTCACTCATTCACTCACTCACTCACTCACTCACTCAGTCACTCAGTCACTCAGTCACTCACTCACTCACTCACTTATTCACTCACTCACTCACTCAATCAATCAATCAATCAATCACTCAGCCATTATTTCACCAATTCATTCATTCATTCATTCATTCATTCATTCATTCATTCATTCATTCATTTATTCATTCATTCTTTCTTTCTTTCTTTCATTCATTCAATTTTGTTTCGTTCTGCATATTGCTCTTCTGTATATTCTCATTGTGCTATGTCTTTGATATCACAAAGTCTTATTTGTTCCTTTTGGTTTACATTTTTTCACGTCCTTATTTTTCATTCAATTATTTATCTATGATTCATTTGCTGTTATTTTGTCATTTGTCTTCATATATTCATTGACTGATCTAACTCGTTATCTTAAAGTGTTTTCTCTTTGATTTTCTTTCTTCTTTCTCTTCTTTTTCTCTTGCATATCACTTTTCCCTTTTTTCTTGTATTATACCTTTCCATCTTTTCTTTACTTTCCCTTTTTTTTAATCCATCGTTACTTTCTTATTCTTTTCTTTTTCACTTATTCATTTATAATTATTACTTTGATTAATTCTGTGGCTCTTCATTTTTTTTATCTCTTTTCTTAGTTTTTTCCCTTCTTATTTTTCTTTCTTTGTTTTCTTCTCATTCTTGTCTGTCTTCATTTTACTCGATTTTCATGTGTACCTCCTTTTTCTGTATGTTTTGTACGATTTTCTCCTTTTCTTCTTTTTGTTTTCTTTTGTTGAGTTTTCTGTTTGTTTGTTTGTTTTTGTTCTCTCTCTCTCTCTCTCTCTCTCTCTCTCTCTCTCTCTCTCTCTCTCTCTCTCTCTCTCTCTCTCTCTCTCATTCTTGTTTCCCTCGTTCTGTCAGACTAACCGTTGATTATTACACATGCTACATTGATCAAGAATGATGGAAGTAGATTTTCGTGGCGAATCATTTCATGTCACTCTATATGCAAATGAAACATCATGTCACTCTAGATGGCTGTAAACTGGATCCACTCGTTTATGATCATGACATTGCAATATGTGTGAATTTGTGGTGTTTGTGTGTGTGTGTGGTGTGTGTGTGTGTGTGTGTGTGTTTGTGTTGTGTGTGTGTGTGTGTGTGTGTGTGTGTGTGTGTGTGTGTGTGTGTGTGTGTGTGTGTGTGTGTGTGTGTGTGTGTGTGTGTGGTCTTAGATTTAATGTCTATTCACTAAAGTGTGTTGTGTGTGCGCGCGCGCGCGCGCGTGTGTTTTGTGTGTGTGTAGGGCGTGTGTGTGTGTGTGCTGTGTGTGTGTGTGTGTGTGTGTTTTGTGCGTGTGTGCGTGTGCGTGCGTGCGTGCGTGCGTGCGTGTGAAATAAAGCATTCATTGCCATCTATACGTAATACTCAGTTCCGTCTACAGCATCACACATTATAATGCTGCCTACCCCAACTGCTCCTCGAGTCTCTGTCCTCCACAGCTGTCTTTTCTCAACAAGGTTGAAAATTAGAAAATCTCTGGACTCTCACGGAAGATTAATCAACGTTTATGATTGGCGTTTTGTGTTTATGCGCATGGGAGACAGGGGGTAAGTGGGCTCACGCATTGGATATTAGTTTTTCATTTACAACAGTTCATATACACATATATAATTATGCAACACACACACAGGCACAGAGAGAGAGAGAGAGAGAAGAGAGAGAGAGAGAGAAGGAGGGAGAGAGAGAGAGAGAGAGAGAGAGAGAGAGAGAGAGAGAGAGAGAGAGAGAGATAACTCAGAACTCAGAACTCAGAACTCAGAACTCAGAACTCAGAAATCAGAATTGTTTAAGGTACATCGGCCTTAGGCCACAATACAAACGCATGTATGAAATGGGGGAAGGGATCCGGGTTTGAACAATTCCACACATATTTCATATAAACACACACATGTATATTCCAGTACAATACATAAACATATACATGCACACAAACACATATAAATCAATATACACTGCACAACAATCACTGCAACTATACTAAGAAGTCAAAAGATCTCTACGTTTTGTATTGCATCGCAGATATTTAATCGTAATATCAGAATTATGATTTACATTACGCCTTAGTTAGACAGACAATAAATCATCATTCGCTCATCTGATCAATATTTTAACCATCAAAGAGAATAACTAGCATTAACTCTCAGCCAAATCACTTGGTTAGATTAGTAATTAATCAAACAAAGCCTGCTGTGTGTCGATCGTCCAATCAATTAATCGATGACCAATAAATTACTTAGCTGAATAGAAATCAGTGAAACTACTTATCCAAATGATAATCGTCCATCAGTTATTAATGAAGTACTTAACGAAATGATAACCACCGGTCAGCTCAATCAACCAGAGACTCATCAACTCTGTGAAATCTAACCTATTGATTAATTAAGCATCTAACCTATCAATTAATTAACCAATCAATGTCTCAACCAATAATCTAACCAATCATCAATCAATCAATCAATCAATCCATCCATTAATCAACCAGTCAATCATCAATTAATCATTCATCAATTAGTCGATCATCCAACAAATCGAAATATCATAGAATTAACTGCCACAATCCAAACAGTTGTCTAATCTGACACTCAGCAAATCAATATCCATCACTCACTGACATACTTCATTTATCAACAAGCCATCAATCAACAATCAAACAATCACCCAACTAGCAAACAACCGGTTAGTTTGGTAATAAGTTACCCGATGAAATAATGGCGTTCAATTAAACAATAAATCTGTCATCCAAATGATCATTTCACAAGTCATATTATTATCAAAATAATCACAAAAGGAATTAACAGGCAATCAATCAAATGAACAAATTGTGGGTCCTATGTCACATTTTAATTCGAGGAAGACATGTACCTTCCTAAAGTCACAATAAATCATACAATATGAGGAGGGAGGGAGGTGAAGTGAGGCTGCATTAAATATGTGATTTAACAGTTCTATAGTCATGTCTCAGGACTTGACAGCACTCTTGAGTATTCAATACTTGATATGAAGATGATCACATATACAATAGCATACGTTAACATCCAAACCCTTGACTCTAACAATATAATTTTGAATGGTTACGATCGATTTAGCACAATAATACATTATCACAGAATGTTGGTTTCTCTAGCAAGGAACGATACATTTGCTCTTCTCTTTTCTCTTTGGTTATATACAATATTTGAAAACAAGGCCAGATCTGAAATGTTTGTTAGCATACTGACTGTTATGAACATATATACGTATCACATAACCTGCATGTGT
>CM060310.1:84133024-84135524 GCA_030674185.1 Monoplex corrugatus | reverse complement strand
TTCTTGTTCTTCTTCTCTTCTTCTTCTTCTTCTTCTTCTTTTCTTCTTCTTCTTCTTCTTCTTCTTCTTTCTTTCTTCTTCTTCTTCTTCTTCTCTTCTTTCTTCTTCTTCTTCTTCTTCTTCTTCTTCTTCTTCTTCTTCTTCTTCTTCTTCTTCTTCTTCTTCTTCTTCTTCTTCTTCTTCTTCTTCTTCTTCTTCTTCTTCTTCTTCTTCTTCTTCTTCTTCTTCTTCTTCTTCTTTCTACTTCTTCTTCTTTTCCTTCTTCTTCTCATTTTGTGTGCATTGTTTTCTTCTTATTGTTATTATTGTAGCTTTTTCTTTGTCGTCAATGTTTGTCTTTTGTCCATGCTCTCATTTTTTGTCTTGTGTGGTAGTCATCACTACTATTTGTAGTCACATAGGAATCAAGTAAATTCCCCATATGTTTAACGACCAGAAGTGCAACATTTTACACTTTTGCTTTAAAATTCATGCTGTTTTTTTTATTGCAAATACAATTGTCATAACATGCGACAATGATAAGAAAGTAATTTCCACGGAAATGCATGCGACATGTACTTGCATATGGTACTATGCTTGTAGAATATAGACGACGTAAATATGTATACATACATACATATACATACATAAGTATGTATAATGTATGTATGTATGTATGTATATATATATATATATATATATATATATATACATATATATACATGTAAAGAGATAGAGAAAGAGAGAGAGGAAGGAGAGAGAGAGAGAGAAGAGAGAGAGAGAGAGAGAGAGAGAGAGAGAGAGAGAGAGAGACAAATAAATATACATAACATAGACACATTACTAACTAGCTAGCTAGCTAGCTACATAAATGGATAGGTACCCAGCTGAGTAGCTAGCTAGCTAGCTAGATGTATAGATATAATATCTGAAGACTGCCTCTAGCTATCAGCAATATGTGATATAAAACCAATGGTAATTTCGTTTTCCATTGGTGGGCGGTGTTTGTTGGCCTCAAACAAGCACAGCACGTGCAATCTGAGTGAACGTTGTGAATAGTCAGATGGTGCCTGCCAGTCAATGGCGATATCTTTTTTACCTCTCACTTGAAGAATCAATGATATCACTTCCCCTCCTATCTCCATCGTCCACGCTATACCTATCGGTAACGTGTTTGATACCACTTTAGCTAAAACAGTTGTGGCTTGTTTATATTTGCTCGTGCTGTCATGATACGATTAACAGTTCTTTTTCCTGTGTTTCGTGCAGACTATTGATTTGTCTGTGGACTTCAGTGGAATGGGCCAGCTGAGGGCTTTGGTGCTAAGTTGTGGACTTCTGGTAATCACCGACGCATTTTTTGCTTGCAAATCTTGGTGGTTTGCATAAAAAAAAATTGGCCAAATGGGATGACTCCTTTAAATATATGTATATTAAACTAACAGTGCTCTTGATATGGTTTGTTTTAATATCATGGGAGTACAAAAACGTTTTACGTCAGTGAATTTCTTTATACGTAAACTTCTCACAAGCCAAACTTGAACTTATACAGTTAGCTTCCAACTTTGGAGGTCTGTCTCAATCAACCAAACCTTTGTCATAAAGACGTCATAGAAAAAATGTAAAGAACAAAACTGAAGTGCAATGACGACGCGCTTTTCTATATTGCCACGAAAAAAAATAAAACGATAGGAGCTTGATAATCAACATTAAACCTTACAAATCAAAACCAAGATAATGTCTCCCAGCAGAGAAGAATAAAGTTGCCTCTCTCATTATGACATTACATGCTGCCTATTTTGAGGAATAGCAATTGCTCCCGTGGGCTGCCAAACAATCGACAAGGGTAAATGTGACCTCCCACACGAAATCAGTCTTAACTCACAGTCAGTCGAACAGCACTAGGAGCTGAAAAGGCGACTGAAGGTCTATCTGGGGTGTTTTGACGTTTCCTCAAAATTGATTTCTGTAGACTATAATCTATCCCCCACAAAAAAACAATTCTTGAAAAAATTGTTATTAATCAATTTAAAATGGTATTTTAATGCACCGGTCGCAGCAGAAAGAACGCAATTTCTTACCAAAAGTACCTATTTTTGTCTCTTATTATGAAACCTGTACAGTACCCACACATGTAATATACAGACGGAAATCTCTTTGGTGCACCTTCCAGATGATGACAGAGAAAATTACAAACAAACTGGGTCAAAGCCACCAAATAAAGAAATTTAAGGAAAATGTGTAGGGGAGCACACAAAACTTTAGAGGCTGTTTTCTCAAAATGGCCGTCATACAACTTAATGACTTTAAACATACATAACGTCTACATTTTTTTTTAGTACAAGCTTTATTCAAGTACCAAAATAATCAGCAGAATGTGCACTTTCCAGTGCTATGTATATCTCAAAATACCTAAAATGCTAGTTAAGACTGATTTCGTGGTGGGAGGTCACAAATCACTTTCATCTTTTACAATCGTTAAGACACTTAACTACTCCACTGCATCTATGATACCATCTTT
>CM060310.1:84098024-84125524 GCA_030674185.1 Monoplex corrugatus | reverse complement strand
TGGGATATATGAATGTTTGGTCGTAAATTCATTTCTTGCATGGCGTATGTGATAGTATAATATAAAATTACGCTTTAAGCGTATTGGTTTTGGCGTGATCCAGAATGTGTTTGTCCTATTTCATTAGTACTGATATGTGATTGTCAAGCTGTTTTTTGTTGTTGTTTTGTTTTCTTTCCTCATTTGAAGATTTTATCAAAATCGTATTGCACAATGGAACATGTATCAGCAATAATATCTCAGTCTGTATCAGAAAAGGAAAGACAACCTCACCAAACCAAACCAAAAATAGCCATCGCTTACTGAATTGGCAACTATGAGATGTGGAGTCAAATCTCATTAGTTTTCCTAAAAATTGTTGTCAGATGTTTTGAGCCTCAACTGGTTCCCACCTGTCCAATGTTTGAGCAAACTGTATGGTTAGAAGAAAGACCACAATCATGCGGTAGAGTCTCATTCACTTCCAGATTCATCATCAAAGATATCGTTTTACTTTGTTGATCAGCATCACAGCCGTATGTTCTTCTCTTAGGACTAGTAAAGGCCAAGATTCGTTTTGAAACAACAGCAGTGTAAAGCCCTGTCCCGAAAATCAGTCCTTAATATTACTTCGTACTACCATGGTTATCACTCCCCTTGGCATGTATCATTATAACATTGTTAAAAAAAGAAAGATGTCCCATACCCTGTGGGTGCTGTGGTGGTGAACACAACTGGACGGTAAACAGAAAGCAAACAAGCAAACAAGCAAACAAACAAGCAAACAAACAAACAAACAAACAAATAAAACAATTGATTTTAGCATAACACGTCTGCACATGTTTCAGTGTATGTTTGGAGACTTTATTTATGTCGACTGCTTTCGTATATATTTAATTATTTATTTATTTATTTATTATTTATTCATTTATTTCTTTATTATTAAGTTATCTATTTATGTATGTGTTTATTATTTACTTATTTATTCATTTATTTATTTCATCAACTTATTCATGTATTATTTATTTATTTATTCATTTATTTATATACCCAAGTACCATTTATTTCTGATGGAATCTCCTCACAGAAAGAGATTAGTCATCAAACAATGTCGATGGTGTCACTCTAAACTGTTCAGTATTCCCACTCATACTATAACGTGTTCAGTTTACAATTTAGGCAGAATGAACAATGTTCGACAACGCTTGACAGCCATGTCTAGGTCAAATCTACATCGTCTCTGCCTGTCAATAATGTGGAAACAGAGCCAGCAGTTTTGATTACAACCCAAAGCCAGTGGTGACGAAATAGTCCGTACGTGAGAACAACATTTGTCTGTGTAGGCTGTCAACTATATACCATGACTATTTTCTCTTGGAACATCAGTCTGTCGAAGCACGTTTAGGACAGGAGCAGAATGGTAGAATGGTTCAGATGTTCATCTGTCAATAAGTAAACTCTAGGTTTTGGGGATTTGTCCCTGTTGAGACTTGATGTTTCTCTTCAGTTTGACCAGAAAATCAAACTGAAGCTCTAGTCCTTTGGAAGAGGACGAAAAACGACTGAGAACTGTGCACCCTCTGAGTTGCGCATGCTAAACATCCTGTTGCAGTTAAAAATCGTGAGGAGCAGGGTATTCCCTGGGCTGCCCTGGTATAACATATTGGAGAGATAGGTTAATTTCCCATGTCTCATTTCCCAGATCCCTCTCCTTTAACACCAATTAGCTTTGTTGCCTTTCTGAAGTCTAGGTCAAAAAAGAAAAAAAATGGGTGGGACTGCACTGTGTTGACACGCTCTCCAAGAGGAGAGCAGCTTGAGTTTCACATTGTAAATCCACTGTGACAAAACAAAAATGAATATGAACGAATAATTTTCTAAGACTAACATTCTGTAGGAATAACAATCCGTGGAAATACTAATTTCTTAGAACATCACACTTTTATTTCTTTTGATGGGACATTACGTGTGTCAAATTTTGGTTTTCTTGTGCAGAGGATATAAGTATAACACTAACTCTAACCCTTTCTTAAGAGAGAGGTATATCAGCAATGATTTCCGACAATCATGAGATCAACAACACATTTAGACAATCTGTCCTACCCACAAATACGCGTTAAAGCTTACACATCCATGAGGTAATCATTTGATGGAGATGCTCCATTACATAGTTGATATTTTCTCTTCTCCTTTTTACTCTTCTGCAGGTATCTCCCACTAGGTTGGGTGGTCGCCTGTATGGATCCTAGCCTTCCAGCGTATTCTGTCTATGGCATTATTCCCCTTCATTCCTGATATCTCCATGTCTTTGTCAAAACAGTCTTGTATCTTTCACCTTGACTTTTCTCTCGTTCTGCTCTTGGTTGTCATTTTCCTCACTCTTTTCCACATATATTTGTCTTCTTTCACAAGGCATGTCCATGCCATCCAATCTTGTTTCTTTTTTCATCTTGACATTTGTACTTCAACCACCTGAGTTTCCACAGTGTTTCCACTCTTTTCATCCTGTCTTCACTGCATGATTTTAATGTAGGACAATTTTTATCTATATCAAATAGACACAGGTAGATCACTCATAAGGAAGATTAGGAAAAGACAGACAACATTTATAGGCCATTTTATGAGGAAGGGGGAGTTGGAGCACCTAGTCACAACGGGAAAGCTGTAGGGAGAGAGAGCACCGGGTAGACCCAGGGAGAAAATGCTGGACGGACTTGCAGACTGGCTGGGGATGAGGAGGGTGGGAGAGATGCTAGGGGCAACGAGAGATAGAGACGGATGGAGGTCCATGATCGCTAACGCCATGCGGCATGGCACCTGATGATGATGATTTAAGGACTGTCTGATACTCACTCACTTTCCTCTCTCTCTCTCTCTCTCTCCCTCTCTCTCTCTCTCTCTCTCTCTCTCTCTCTCTCTCTCTTCTCTCTCCCTCTGTATCTTCTGTTGTTGTCTGTCCCTCTCTCTCTCTCCCTCTCCTCTCTGTCTCTCTCTCTCTCTCTCTCTCTCTCTCTCTCTCTCCCCGTATCTGTCTGTCTGTCTGTCTGTCTGTCTGTCTCTTCTCTCTCTCTCTCTCTCTCTCTCTCTCTCTCTCTGATTAACAAAAGAAATATTTGTTTGATAAAACAGATTTGATGTGGAAATGAACGATGCTATCCATTTCTCTTTTATCTTCTATCTTTCGGTTAAGGAATGATAATGCTCCTCTTCACGGTTTTTATGTTATTTTTCCTTCTATAAACGATTTTTCTTAATAAGAGATGCAATTAAGCACTGCCTGACTCTTGTGTAAAATATACAGGATCAAAGCAAAGGTAATTTCCTGCTGGGGAAGTCAGTTCAAAGGCTACCTCACTCTTACACAACCCTTGCAGACTTTGCACAGGAGTGGCAATTACAATCACGCGCCTCAATGTAATCGATACAGACTGTGTTTGTCCTTAACCTTGTCTCCGCAACAGGTGGTGTTTCTTATAAATCAACTGAGTGTTGGATTTCATTCCACTTATCTTCTATTCATTTAGTGTCCCTTTGAAACCATTTGGCAAGCTAGTCATAATTAGGTACAATTTTCGTGTTATCAAATTCATTAGTGAATCGTTTTCCCTGATTTTGATATTATTAATTTATATTTCTGTCTAGTGCAGAGCTTTGAAGAAAAGGTTTATATCATTAATCGATTTGGTCACTACCTATCATACCAGTGACTTTAAGACATATTTGAACATTTACTATTTTTGTTGGTTCAGGCTAGGATATGTGTAGTTCCCCACATGTGCTTCGAGTTTTCAAGTTCTGCCTGCACTCTTCATTGTCAGGTGACCCTATATATTCCATGTGGTGTCCACGGAAAGGCAGTCCAAATGATGTTATTTTGTTCATGCTGGACGACATACCCAATCCATCTGCATCACCTGTACATGATGATGGTGTCCATACTTTCATGATTGCTACAGACTAGTTGTTGATCGAGGATGTTCTTTCAGAAGTCCCTTGTGTGCAAAAGCTGACAGAACTGGCGTAGTCACTGTCAGTCACTGTCCTCTATCTGAATTGTTTCAAAACATTAAGCACATTCTACTATAGTTTAGGTTAGAATCGGTGCTGCATCACCTCCACAAACAAACCATCATTTTGAAGGTGTTTCTACACTGCTAAGATGTTCTCGATGTTATTGTTAATGTTCCTGTCGTTTTTGCTAGAACAAACTTTGGTCTGTTTCCAACAATATTTGCTGCAATGGCCATCTGATTATGTGAACCATAGAAGTTATGGGATTCTGTAATTATGACAGCTGGCCATCCAGCCAAACAGACAGGCAGACAGGACAGACAGACAGACATTATTTGATAGATTAAAGCAAACGTATGGTTCTATATTATACCTGTTCAGTCAGCCTTTGTGACTGCTTCGCATCTCTTTACTATACCAGATGAATTGTTTGACAGTGAAATAAACTTCATCTTCATAGTGTTTGGCAACACTTCATTATGTGCATAATATGTCTTACATACAATGTTGAAATCACTTTTTAAATTCATTTTCATCCATCTGAACCAAGACCGTTTATCTTGTAAAAGTTTTTTTGTAATATCTAATTTTCTTGTTCTTTCACTTTAAAAGTTGTGTCCACAATACTTTGTAAAACCCACATTAGGCAGTAAAACATACATACGTATAACTATTTTGAATTGTACTAGAAAGCAAATCTTGGTTTGAAAAATGTTCTAACGTTAAATTTATATGAACAATTGGGAAACGTTCAACAATATGCTCTGTTTGTTAAGTGTCATATATTTGTCTACAATTTCGGTTTACACTTAGACAAGTTGACAAAAATGGATTGAGCCTGTTTGGACACCTACGTCGAGCACAACCACTATGAATGTTGTTTCTGCAAATAACCATTCAGTGACTGTTAGAGTTCCCATGTGACTCTGTCCAATGTTAATTCCTGATTTTGGAAGTTTACAGTGACAAAGTTTGATAGTCCTGGACAGCTGTGTCTAGGTCAAGTCCACATCGCCTGTCAACTATATTGGTCCAGTACCAGCAGTCTTAATTAAGAACTAGCATGAGGGAGTGATGAGAACTAATTTTCTGTGGGAAATACTGTCTGCGTAGTTGTCAGACGTTTTCTGAAACCAGCTTTCTGGTGGAAGATCAGTGTTTTCTTTACACTACATAATGCGCTTTGGCACACAACAACGAAACACATGCTAATCCGATGAGAGGCCATGAAATCTTAGCATAAGATGTTATTTTAAGGAAAGACAAAAATGAGCAAAGGGACAAGATACAGACCAGTTCACCAAACATGACATACCCAAAGTCAACATGACAATAATATAAGTTGTCATTGTGAAGTATAAAAAATGTGAAACGTACATCATTGCTACAAACCAAGGATTCAAAACAACGAACAAACAAACAAACAAAAACTAACAAACAAATTAACAAACAAACAAACAGGTTCCAAGTTCATGGTGCTTCCCAGCTTGGCTTGTACTAAAAAGCTGCTTCATACTAACATTACAATTCAGAGTCCTATGGAAGAGGTAGTAACAAGCTTCTTCATTCTTCCAGACCATATTCAAACTACTTTGAGAAGAGATGTTTACAGGCAGCCCACCAGTCATTTGGGCATCACCATACACGGCACGTAATACCTTTTACCACAATAGTTCACTGCATCTTTGATGTCATTTTAAGTAAACAAATCAAACATGGGTACGATTTCCTCGTGAAATCAACGTTATTTATTGATTCGTTTTGTCCTCATTCTCAAAGTACATTGTTGATATCACTGTGGGCTGTACGCATATCTGGATGTTGGTTGCGATTTTTGTTAACTTAGAGACAATCACATAATAATGATGCTTTGTGTGGATTTGACAAAGATGTCGCCTATTGATTTGGGGCTGATGAATTTCTATCTAGTTAGGTTTGTTATGAAACTAGGCTTTATAAACTGTGGTTTATGTTGGCTGTCATCATTTAAAAAAACCAAAGATTGGAGATAGTTGTGTATAGTCTTGACCAGTAATGATAGCAAATCATTAAAACTCCATCAAGGAATATTACATATCAAAGTCAAGGCAATTTTATTTCAGAAACGTATTTAAGGACTGTCTGATACTCACAGACGATCTACAAGATTAAAGCCTACGTAATATCCTTTTTGGGAGATAGTTACAGGCCAGCTCGTTCTTCTATAGCATGTGTAAACGCATTAAGAAGAGTAGTAATCACAGCTGAAGGTTTCTAAGGAATCAATACAGGCATATCGTTCTGATTTCGCTCTGTGCGAACATCCCTCCCCCTTCGACTACTTCCCTACATCACTTCTAAGCTTTTTGAATACGTCTGTTGATGACGATACATGCAAGTCATCATTACTGGTCCAGACATGTATGTACACTCAACGCTGTTAGCGATTCATTCTGTCCTGTCTTTGAAGTTTTTCACTGTCTGGAAGCTGCAGATAATTCAGAGTTAGGGTTCTTGTATAAGTGGATGGACGCAGTGTGTTCAAATGATGATGGTACATTCTGCATGGATGTGACGAAAGAATAGAGTAATTCTCATATGAAGAGATGGAGAAAGAGAGAGAGAGAGAGAGCGAGAGAGAGAGAGAGAGAGAGGAGAGAGAGAGGGGAGATTACTTTAAAATTGAAGATATCTCTTTTTCACACCCCTCTCTAACTGTATGTCTGTGTGTCTGTCGTGTGTATGTCTGTGTATCTGTCTGTGTGCCTTTCTCTGTGCCTCAACCAAAAAGAATTAATTCCTGCAACAGAAAGACAGGAAAACTTTTAATAACTGAAAACTTTCTAACCACGTGTCAAAAAATAAAAAATAAGTGGACGTGTTCATCAAGAAACCAACTCAAGTACAACAAAAACACACGCATGTACACAGTTTCACACAAACCCATTCCAAAATACTGAACAGAACTAATCATTCTTTGCCAGACACACTACACAAATTTAAGATACGATCTTGTATCTTGCAAGATACTGTTGGTCCATATACCAGGAATACATTGCCCTCAATTTTAAAGTCATGCGCATCACTAAGAACATCTGCTGTAAGATGTGTCGGATGTATGGATTTTTGATAATATAATCGATTCTTGTACTGCATCTTAATTTGTATGTGATAACACAACATTCTGATTTAAGCATAATGGTTTTGGTGTAAACAAGAATGTGTTTATCGTCGATTCATTCGTACTGATATTTGATTGTTAAGCTGTTTGTCGTTTACATTTGAAGAGTGTCAAAAACTTTATTGCATGATGAAAGCTGTATCAGCAATATTGTTTCAATCCATATAAAAAAAATGAAAAGATAACCACACCATACCAAACCAAAACAAAATGAGCTGTCATTTTGCAGTGGTTAGTTTATGTGAGGCTGCCAAGTCAATTCACATTAGTTCTCTTAAAATTGTTGTGGGTTCTTTTAGGCCTCAACCGGTTCCCACCTACTCAGGGTTGAGCTGTATGTTTGTATGAAAGACTGTGCCCTGCAGTAGAGTCTCATTCACTTCCAGATTCGTTGTAAAGAGTGTTGTGTTATCTTTCTCCACCAGCACACAGTCATCTGTTCCTCCGGTATCTCTTAGGACTGGTAGACTCCAGGATTTTATTTTAATGAAATAAGGAAAATGTAAAGTCACAAAACTTCAGTCCATAATATCATCCCTGTACCATCATGGTTATTATTGTTCTAATTGTTATGTATCATCATAGTACAGTGAAAAAAAGATGTTCCACATTCTCTGGCACTGAAGTGCTGCAGACAACAGGAAGGGAAACAGAAAAAAAACTAAACAAAGAAGCAAATAAATAAAAAAGAAAATATTGACTTTAACATAACACGTGTTTAGATGTATGTTTATCTATTTATTTTTGACGACCGTTTATTTATTTGTTTATTTTACATATGTGTTTACCTATCCATTTATTTATCTAATATTATCTATTGATTATTCATTTTTATTTATTTATTTGATTATTCATTTATTCATTTATTAATTTATTTATCAAAGTATGATTTACTTTCAATGGAATCTTCTCACCCCACACACACACGCACACACACACACACACACACACGCACACACACACACACACACACACACACACACACACACACACACCACACAACACAACCACACACACACAAAGAGATTAGTCACCACTAGTGTCAATGTTGTCACTCTAAACCATCCAATATTCCCACATGGTACCATAAAGTGCTCAATCCACAATTTAGGCGGAATCAACATTGCTTGACAACCTTGACAGCCATGTCTAGGTCTAGCCTACATCATCTCCACCTGTCAATTATCTGGAAACACGCCAGCAGTCTTGATTAAAACCCAACACCAATGGTGATGGAAAAGTCCTCATGTGAAAGCAACGTTTGTGTGTGTAGTCTGTCACCTATATTCCATATCTTACTTTCTCTGGGAACACCAGTCTGTCGCAGCAATTTCAGCACCATGTGAAGAGTGGCAGAATGGTTTAGACGTTTGCCTGCCATTAAATAAACTCTACATTTCAATTGAGACTTTTCTCCTCAGTTTAACCTTAAAACCAAACGGAACGTCTGGTCTTTCGGAAGGAGAGAGAAAACGAATTAAAACTATGTGTGTGTGTGTGTGGTTTTTTTTTTACCTGTGCACGCTAAAAGATCCCATCATCATCATCAGGTGCCTTGCCGCATGGCGTTGGCGATCACGGACTTCCATCTGTCTCTATCTCATGTTGCCTCAAGCATCTCTTCCACCCTCTCTGTCTTCAGCCACTCTGCAAGTCCGTCTAGTATCTTCTCCTTGGGTATACCCGGTGCTCTCTTTCCCTCCATCCTTCCTGTTGTAACCAGGTGCTCCATTCCCCTTTCCTCATAAAATAGCCTATAAATGTTGCCTGTCTTTTCCTAATCTTCCTTATGAATGATCTACCTGTGTCTGCCCCCATCAAGACTGTCTCGTTTGGTTTCTTTGCTGTCCATGTCCAAAGATCCCTTGGCAGTTGAAAATCGTGAAGAGCAACCATTCGCTTGCCTGCATTGTTATAAAACATTGGAGAGATCAGTTGATTTCACAGGTGCCTGTCCTTTAAGGCAAATTATATTTCTTACCTGTCTGAAGTCTTGGTCAACAATGACAAAAAGGAGGCGCTGCACTGCGGCTACACACTCTCACAGGGGACAGCTGCCCAAGTTTCACATGGTAAATCCAATGTGACAAAAGAAATAAATATGAATATTAATGAACACTTTTAGGATTATCTATCTGTGAATACTAATCTCTTAGAACATCACACTTTTATTTCTTGTGTTTATTTTTTTTTTTTCAATGGGACCATCACATGTGACAACGTTCAGTCTCCTTGTCCAATGGATACAACTATAACCCATTCCCCATTCTTTCTGACGAGAGCAGTATATGAGCAATGATTTGTGACTACTGTCACAGGGGAATGATTCTCTTCCATCTGTCAAGGGAGGGAATTTGGGGTTTTGTTTTTGGAATTTGGGGGATGTTTATGTGGGATTACCATTCTGTATAGAGATCACGCACAACGACGAGAAAGGGCTCGCCAGACACTGTCCACTTCATGTTTCAGACTGAAGTACAGGTATGGGCCTGTTTCAACCTGAGGGTTCCACGTTGGTTAATCCTAAGCTTTCGCTAGAGGCTAGTGTGTCTGCCTTGCCAGAAATTGTCAACATTTTGTCTCAAACTGAAGCACAGGTATGGGCCTGTTTCTACATGAGTCGTTTCTGTGATACTATCATAGCAGATCTACAACATGTTTAGACAATCTGGCCTTCCCATAGATACGTGGTAAAATTAAAATTCAGAATATTTTAATGAGCTTATTTTTATGATGGAGCTGCTCCATGACAGTCGATATTATTTCTTATCTTCTTTGTTCTTCCACAAGTCTCTCACGCTAGGTTGTGTGGTTGCCTGTGCATATCCTAGCTTCTAAAGTCTTCTGACTCTGTCATTCTCTTCCTTCACTCCTGATCGCTCCATGTCTTTGTCTAAAATTAATAGTCTTCTTTCTCCTTGACGTTTCTAACATTCATGTTGCGGTTATCGTTTTCCTTATTCTTTTTCACATATAAGTGTCTTCTTCCCAAGACGTGCCCACACCATCTCAATCTTGCCTCTTACAGCTTGCCATTTATATTTCAACCACCTCGAGTGTCCTCATCGTGTCCTCATTGCATAACCTTAATACATGACAAATTATTATTTGTATGACAGAGAAACTCCAATAATTTAACCATAAGACTCTACAAATGTCTACCCATTTGACATACGTGATCTATGTCAATGTGTGTGTTACTAAAATACTGTGTTAAGTATACTGTTCCAAACAAACTGCAAAGTTCTAAATGTGATTAAGGATTTATTTGCTGCTTAAACTGGAGATGAAATTAAAGACAACTTGCTGTGATTGTGATATGTTTATTTCTCTAAAGCATTGATATTAGCCGGACATAAGAAAACATGAGACACAAATACAACAATGAGTTTTCTTGAAACAGTGTGGTAAACATTTTCTCACATACTCAAATGGCAAAACACCAAGATGAACAGTGCGTCATACGTGTACAGCACAGACAGCATGAAGACTAACACATTTGCTATTATTGTGTCTGCCTGATACTTGTATTTATGATTACTTTGGAAAATGGTAATTACATTCACACGTCCTTGCCAAATAATGCAGATATTTTTACAACCTGTCCAACACAAAATTAGCATTAGCCCTGTGCCCCCACCACATGCAAAGCTGATGAACTGTGTCTAATATCAGCTTTCCAAAGGCGAACTGAATTACATGTTCAGCCTGCGTAATTAACGATTCCCCTCTTTGCCTTTGAAGCGGTATTGTGATGTATGGATTGTTAGGTGAGGATATTTCAGAATATATTGCTTTTGTTTCATGAAGTGGATGAAAATAACTGAAGTACCGATAATATAAATTGTATATGTTGCCATTAGGTGTGATTATATTTGTGGCTTTATTTGGGCTTCTTTGTTGTACATTGATAAATAGCATATTGATTTGTTTTCAGTTACTGTGTCTGCCTGTGCGTCTTCCTGTTTGTCTTTATGTCTTTCTGTTTGCTTGTTTGTTTATAGTTCAATCTCTGTCTCTCTGTCTCTGTCTCTGTCTGTCTCTCTCTCTTTCTCCCTCCCTCCCTCCTCCCTCTCTCTCTTTCTCTCTCTGTGAGAAACATAACAAATATGTGTTCAATATAGCACATTTGGCGTGAAAATGAACAGTATTATCCAATTCTCTTTTATCTTCTATATTTCGTTAAGGAATAAAAATGCCTCACTTTATGATTTGTATGTTATTTTCTTCTTCCTTCTGTTTGAACAAACGGTTTTCATATTGGGAAATGCAATTTAGCACTGCCTGGCTCTTGTGTAAAATCTGCAGGATCAAAGCCAAGGTAATTTCCTGCTGGGGAAGTGGTTCAAAGACTACCTCACTCTTGCACAACCCTTGCAGCCTATGCACAGGAGTTGCAAATCACAATCACAGGCCTGGATGTAATCAGTACATATTTTGTTCGTCGTCTTTGCAACAGGTGATGTTTCCTATAGATTGACTGTGTGAAGTATATTATTCCCCTCATTTATCTATTCATTTAGTGACTCTTTGATACCAGTTTGGCAAGCTAGTCGTAATAAGGTCAAACTTGCATGTGTGATCAAATTCAGTACCGATTTTTTCCCTGCTTTTGATACGACTTACTGATATTTCTATCGTGTGTGGGGTTTGAAGATAAGAGTTATATCATTACTTTATTATCACGCCAACAACTTGTAAGGCATTCTTGAAGATTTCCTGTTTTTGTTGGTTCAGGGCCAGACTATGTATAGTTCCCCATGTGTTTCGGTTTTTCAAGATCAACATGTATTCTTCATGGCCAGGTGATCTTGTTTATTCTTTATTATGTCCAAGTAAGGATAGTCCCTGTGATGTGTTCCTGTTCACGCTGTATGACGTACCTAATTCATCTGCATCACATGTGCATAATGATGGTGTCCATATTTCATGATTGCACTGGACTGGTTGTAGTCGATTGGGAGTGTTGTTTCAGATGTTCCTTGTGTGCAAATTTGAAGGATTAGTAAAGTCACCGTCTATCATTTTTCCAGCATGGCGACCTGTTTCAAAATTTTTAAAAAATTTAAAAAACCCCACTCTACTACAGTCTTAACTTAAAATCGACGCTGCATCACCTCCATACTTTATTGATTATTTTAAACGTGTTTCTGCACTAGCTGATATAGCTCTGGACGTTTTGTTACTTTCCCTGTCGCTTCTGATAGTAGAAAGTTGGGCTCTTCAGTTATGGACAGGAGTGTTTCACCTTCTTGGTAAAAGGTTTTGGATGTTCATTGTCATAACATCTGTTTCTTTGTGATTGATCTATATACGTACTTTTGTACTCGGATATTCAGATGGGATGTTTTGTTTTGCAGGTGATGAGGCGGTGCATGAAGGAGACAAATGTTGAGCTATCTGCAGAATCAAGATCTACCTGTCTTGAAGAAATAATCTGTGTGGTCTCTCTTGGCTCGTCCTCATCGTGTGTTTCATCATCCGCTGACAATCAAACTCCATGGCTACAGACAGGAGCTGGAAAAGACGACTGCACTGATCACCCGGACTCAGCTGATTGTGTAGCAGCGTACGTCAAGAAGAAGAAGAAGAAAAAGAAGAAGTAGAAGAAGAAGAAGAAGAAGAAGAAGAGAAGAACCCATGTTGAAGAGCATTGTTGACCTATGCATTCTCGCCATACTTATGTCCTTACTTCAAATTTGTTTTTGCCATTTCCTAATTTGCGATAAAGTTAACGTAAACAAAAAACTTCCAGATGAGGACACTTTGCTTTGTGGAATCCACTGTGTTCTGTGTGAACGCTATGCACCGTCTTCATGTCCCCGTGTCTTCTGTCAAATGGCTTTTCAAAATCCACAATGTTGACCTAGAGCTGTCTTTGTTATTCCGCGCTCTCCTCTGAAAGCCTCTCTGATCTTTCGTGGATTGCTTGCCAATTGCATTTGAGATTCGCTTGATAATGTTTGAAAAAAAATGGTTGGAATTGACAAATAACACTAGTCTTAGTCAGTTCTTGTAATTGCACAAGGCATTGTTCTTGGTATTTTTAAGATGATGCGTATTGTCTATTTGTTATTTTTCTTGTCTCCCTCATGGCTGTAAGAATAACTGATGCATTTGGGCTGAAAATCTGAGTCTTCCAAACAAGATTTACTTGTGTTTTATCACCAGACAAAAAAACCCCGAAAACTCATACCAAGTGTTGTGACTAATTCATTAAACTTTAAACTTTAAGTTTACTTTCAACACTGTCGTCTTACGAAAAGGTTGATGATGGAATTGGAAAAAAAAAAAAAAAACTCGTTGTGCTTTGTGCTCATTTCAAGCTGTAAACATGTTTTCTTAAGTAAGAAGCATGTATTGAATGAATCTGAAAAAAATGCGGTTTAAAGCAAACGTCTACAGACTAAGTACCAAGAGGACACAGACTGATACGTTTCAAAATTGTTTGTGAATCTACACGGGTGATGTTAAAGACAATGTTTATCTATCTGTTGATAACAAGACATTAGCTAGCACAGAAATAAAAGTTCTTTTCTAAAAACAAATCAATCGATCACCACTGTCTCTCCCCGTGTCTCTGTCTGTCTGTCTGTATGTATGTATGTCTGTCTGTCTGTCTCTCTGTCTGTTTCTCTGTCTCTGTCTCTGTCTCTGTCTCTCTCTCTCTTTCTCTCTCTCTCTCTCTCTCTCTCTCTCTCTCTCTCTCTCTCTCTTCTCTCTCTCTCTCTCTCTCTCTCTCTCTTACGGAAAGTACAGAGGCGCAAGCATTTTGGAAGCAAACGTCTAAACAGTCCTGAATGACAACATGAAATAAACTGGAACCAGAAAAAACAATATGAACGCGTATTTAATGCAACAAAACAAGACAGGCGCTAACTGTTTGTTCCTTTTCTCACATTGAAGACAGCAGCAGGGAAGGTTCAGTCTTTTTCTCAATTTTTTTTTGTATCTAATGTTTGTTTGTTTGTAATCTTACGCTTGACAAAGGCCAGTTGGCCGAAAATTTGCGCCTGTCTTGTTTTGTTGTATTAAATACGCGTTCATATTCTTCTTTCGTGTTTTTTCTGGTTCCTGTTTGCTTGAACGCGGGCAGTCACACTTGTTTTGGATTATGTAATAAACTGAAAAAAAGAATGGTTCTTCTACAAACGGTAAGTAGATATACATATTCTTGAAAAATCTTTGATTTATTTTCTTATGGAAATAGACGCTAATCAATGTGAAATTGTCTTACGAAATTTTGCAGTTTTGAACCTCTTTTTTTCTGCTTCAGTTCTGTCGTACTGTTAACAGTTCTCTGCTGCATACATAATGGACATGAATGTGTGATGAACATGAACATGTTCATATTCATATTCATTTCTTTTGTCACATTGGATTTACCACGTGAAACCCTGTTAGATCATCGCCCATTTCTTTTTTACCTAGACTTTAGAAAAACGAGACGGCTAATTGACCTTTAAGAGAGTGGGGGTGGGAAATAACCTATCTCTCCAATGTTTTGTATCAAGGCAGCCGGGCAAAACCCTGCCTTTCCGAATTTTCAACTGCCGTGGGGTCTTTAATGTGTACAGCCCAGGAGTTACACGGATCCAACTCGTTTTTCGTCCCTTTCCGAAGGACTAGACATTCAGTTTAATTATCCATCAACTAAGGAGGAAAGTCGAGGCTTCAACGAGAAACGAACCCTCGAACCTCGAGTTAAGTTATTAGCAGACGAACGTCTGAACCATTCCTGCCACTCTTCTCCTCGTTTTGTGCTATCTACGTCATTTGTTTACTTGTTTGCTGTTTTGTCCTATTTGTTGTACCATAAAACAAACAAGCAAACATACAAAAAAATAAAGAAAAAAAAAAAAAAGCCGATGATATTATAATAACGATACAGTAAGAAAAAAAACAGAAGACAGAGAGTGAGAAGAGAAGAAAAGAAGAAGAAGAAGAAAAGAAGAAGAGAGAAGAAGAAGAAGAAGAAGAGAAGAAGAAGAAGAAGAAGAAGAAGAAGAAGAAGAAGAAGAAGAAGAAGAAGAAGAAGATAGAAGAAGAAGAAGAAGAAGAAGAAGAAGAAGAAAAGAAGAAAAGAAGAAGAAGAAGAAGAAGAAAAAGAAGAAGGATTATGCAATAGATATACAACTACTACTACTACTATTACTACTACTACTACTACTACTACTACTACTACTACAATACTACTCTATTACTACTATTACTATTACTACTACTACTACTTCTACTACTACATACTACTACTACTAACACAACAACATCAACAATAGAAAAATGTGATGATGATATTAACAAGACGATAAGAGAAAATAAAGTACATAGATTTACTGTAAATAAAATATGGATTTGAATAGGACGCTTGGTGGGGTTAATTCTTAACTGGTCAGTATGGCTTGTTTTTGTATGGTTAGTGGGTTGGTCGTTGGTAGTCAACTGGCTGATTTGTGGCTGATTGTCTGGTATGTTAGTAACTTGTTGTCTGTTTAGTTTATATATGTTGGCTGTTGTTTGTTGTTTGTTTGTCTTGTTGTTTGTTTGCTGTTTGTTTGTTGTTTGTTTGTTTGTTTGTTTGTTTGTTTGCCTGCTTTTGCTTTCATATTTTGTTTTTTGTTTGTTTGTTGCTTGCTTGCTTGCCTGCTTTTGCTGTCATATTTCATGATTTTCCTTCCGCTGTATGATTTGTTTGTTCGCTTGTTTGTTTGTTTGCTTGCTTGCTTGGTTTTGCTTTCATATTTCACGATTTTCCTTCCTTTCGCTGTATGTCATTAGATGTCAAAATTAAACTGTGTCTGATTGCATTGCAACCGGCAGATTGGTTTGGGGGTTAAGTTTGCCTACAGTCAAATTGCCCAATTGCTTTGGCTGCAATATTCAGAGCCGACAAATTGGCATGCACCAACATCAACGTTTCACGTTATGGTATGCAAGTGATGTTGGCAGCCTACTCGCTGGCAGTCTTGCACTTGATAAAAGAGTATAACTTGAATATAAGACATTCCCTGATGGTACGGAAGAAGGCGTTCTACGTGTATGGTGAGGTCGATAATTAACAATATATAACTGATTACGCCCGACGCACTGGAATGACCCACATAAAACAAGAAGGAGAATGTTCCTCTCTCTCTCTCTCTCTCTCTCTCTCTCTCTCTCTCTCTCTCTCTCTCTCCTCTCTCTCTCTCTCTCTCTCTCTCTCTCTACTCTCTCTCTGCTTCCTCTTGTATGTATGTATGTATGTATTATGTATGTATGTTTTGTATGTATATGTATGTATTATGATATAGTATGTATGTATGTATGTATGTATGTATTGTATGTATGTATGTGTGTATGTATTATGTATGTTTGCATCTATCTATCTATCTATCTTTAATCTATCTATCTATCTATCTGTCTGTCTGTCTTCTTCTATCTATCTATCTATCTATCTATGTATCCATATTTCTTTCAATCTGTATCTATATATCTATCTATCTATCTATGATCTTCTATCTATTTTATGCGTTTGGAAGTTCGAATCAGAGTTATATATTTGATTGTACATTATATGTACTTTGTTATCCCTTCATAATCTCTACAAAGTATCTCCTTACTACGTCATCTTCGGTTAGTTTTTAGTAGGATTTGTAAGTTAACCTTCCCCGTGACAATTGACGAGTGTTAATCAAAAACAAAGGAGAAAAACAACAAGTTGGCGTACCTGTCTGAACCACGAACGGAGAAAATAGGGAAGCAGTGAATGAACGAGATATGCAGCTGGCAGGGTTACTGCACATGTTTGCGGCATTGTACGTGATAATATTCAATTCACATTGCCAAGTGGTCAAACACTTACTGAGTCACACGCGCGCTGTGACCCCTTCCTGACCAGAATATAACCCAAACCGAAACTAAAATACATGCGGACTAAACTTCGTGTGAGAACGAGGCACGAAGCGGAAGTCAAGTTTGCAGAGAACGCCATTTAGAGTGGCTTCCTGTTGGTCTTTCCCAGGGTCTAACGGGATAGCTGACGTAGCAATCACGGGGGCGATGTTGAGAGAGCGGTTTAAGCGGGAATCAATACTGTCATCCTTTCTCGCTGACCTTCTTAGCTCAGGACTTGGTGTGACTCGCAGAGTGCGTGGGATCTTCTTCGTGGACAGGTGGACAGGGGATGGCATTCCCTTTTAGGTCAGAGACATCAATAGGGAGACCGGTAACGATTTCCGTTGCGCTATGTTATATGATCGCCGATGGCCACTCCGTTAAGGTCAGAGACATCAATAGGGAAACATGCAATGATTTCCGCTGTGCTATGTTATATGATTGCCGATGGCATTCTGTTTAGGTCAGAGACATCAATAGGGATGACTGGTAACGATTCCGTCGCACTATGATATTTGGTCGCCGATGACCACTCCGTTTAGGTAAGGTACATCTGAATATAAGGAGAGTGGTAATTATCTCCATACGCTGTACATGATCGCTGACGGTATTACGTATAGGTCAGAGACATAAATAGGGAGACCGGTAACGATGTCTGTCGCACTATGGAATATGATCACTATGGCATTCTGTTTAGATCAGAGACATGTATAGGGAGACTGGTAACGATCTCCGTCGCGCTGTGTTACATGATCGCTGACGGAATTCTGTATTAGTCAGAGACATATATAAGCAGAGTGGTAATTATCTCCGTTACGCTATGTTACATGATCGCCAACGGCATTACTTTTAGGTCAGAGACATAAATAGGGAGACTGGTGACGATCTTTGTCCCAGTATGTTATACGATCAGCGATAGGCATTATGTCCAGATCAGAGACATATATACAGAGAGTTGTAATTATCTCCCTCGCATTGTTATATGACTCCATGGCATTCGTTTTATATCAAGAAATACACAGGGAGACTGGCAACTATCTCCATCGTGTTTTTTTGTTAAATGATGGCAGGTGACATTCTGTTTAGACCAGAGACATTTATAAGGAGACTGGTGACTCTCTCCATCATATATGTTATGCGATCTATTGCTTGTCAATGGGCTCGCCACCATTAGAAACTATTAATAAATGTAACGAATCATTAGCTAGATTCAATTCCGTTTTGTGCTATACCTTTGGTATTAAAAAAAAACAGAGAGAGAGACAGAAGACAGAGAGAGCGAGAGACAGAGCAGAGAGAGAGACAGAGACAGACGAGACAGGGACAGAAGACAAAGAGACAGACAGAGAGAAAGAAAGAGAGAGAAAAACAGAGAGAGAAAAGAGGGAGAGGGGGGAGAGAAGAGAGAGACACAGAGAGACAGAAGACAGACAGATGGCCAGACAGACACAGACAGACCAACGGACAGACATACACAGACAGACAGACTCAGACAGAGACAGACAGACAAAAAGAGAAGTTACAGATGGGAAGTTTTCCAGTTGACAAGCTCTGTTTGCGTTCGTGTTTAACTGGACAAGGGGCCAGCACCGGTCAGTTGACGTCCCGATCGTCATTGTCATTGACTCGCAAAGAATTTGGATTAGTTCTTGACACAAGCCGTTTCTGGTCCACCACTGGCCTGCTGAGTGCAGACAGATAATTACACTGCCATTTGTTTGAGTTTGCTGTTTGTTTCTGTTTTGGTCTATTTCTGTTTGTCTCTGTTTCGGTCCATCTCTATGACAATCACCCCAAAACCTTCCCTTGTCATGGTCTGCCCCCTCCTGATTTCCCCATGTCTCTGTTTGCTTCTCTCTCTCTGTGTGTCCTGTTTCCGTATCCTAACTAAGTAGTGCAAGTAAATTAGCAGCGGCAAGAAATGGCTCTTAGCTAACTGCTATCGTTAGACAATAAGGTATCAGTATCATTATCGTTGTCATTGTCCTGACTATCTACTCTCTCTCTTCTCTCTCCTCTCTCTCTCTTCTTCTCTTTCCTCTCTCTCTCCCTCTCTCTCTCTTTCTCTCTTCTCTTTCTCTCTCTCTCAAATGACAACAAATACTGTTCCTCTTTGATTTTCTTACTTATTGTGTTTTTTGCTTTATTAGAGTTTAGTTTTATATGTAAACAAACAGCGGCAAGTTTGAGAAATAATTTGTGGAGGGAAAACTTTTACCATTGGAAAATAAAAGTATCATCATAATCGTTCTTGTTATTGCCTCTATGGTCATGCACGTTGTCTATCCTTGTGCGCAGATTAGTGGATCAATGAAATAAAGAGAAAGAAAGAAAATTCATTAAGGCCGACCACACCCTCATTATTGGGATACGCTAAAACACACATCAACAGATGAAGATGATAGACAGAAAGGACTGAGGGAAGAGACAAAATGTAACTGATCGCGTCCTAAGCACCGTGATAAGGGCAGCAACTTTCTTCCATTCTGTGAATTTTTTTCTTAAATTCAGTTTCTGACATAAACACACACACAAAAAACAATATTTAGTTCATAGCAAACCGTAGCTGCAATTACGACGAAAAGTGTGGAAATGCTGTATCTGCAAAAAGAAATGACATACTTGCAGCAAAATGTATGCACTTTTTTATCTCCTCATTTGGACCATCATAAAAGTCAGACAGCGAAAGAGATGATGGTCTGTAGTGAATTGGATGGCGTGAAGAAAAGGAAAACCATAAGACGTCAATTTCCTTCACGTCGTTATTCAGGTCCTCCTTGGTATGTCTCCTTGCTCTTCTCTCTCTGTCTCTCTGTCTGTCTCTCTCTCCTCTCCTCTCTCTCTCTCTCTCTCTCTCTCTCTCTCTCTCTCTCTCTCTCTCTCTTTCTGTCTGTCTGTCTGTCTGTCTGTCCGTCCCGTCTGTCTGTCCGTCCGTCCGTCTGTCTGCCTGTCTGTCTGTCTCTCCTTCTCTCTCTCTCTCTCTTTCTCTCTCTATCTCTCTCTGTCTGTCTGTCTGCCTGTCTGACTGTCTCTGTTTCTCTGTCTGTCTGTCTGTCTGTCTGTCTCCTCTCTCTCATACTCTCTCTCTCTCTCTCTCTCTCTCTCTCTCTCTCTCTCTCTCTCTCTCTCTCTCTCTCCCCCTCTCTTTCACTCCCGTCTCTGTTTCTGTCTGTCTGTCTGTCTGTATCTCTCTGTGTCTCTCTCTCTCTGTTCTCTGCTCGCTTGTCTCTGTCTCTGTCTCTGTCTCTGTCTCTCTCTCTCTCTCTCTCTCTCTCTCTCTCTCTCTCTCTCTCGCTCTATGTCGCTTTCTCTCTCATTTTCTGTGTCTACCGCAAACAACATATCATTCAAACATTGCCAGTCTCGGTTTGCTTTCTCTTGATCATGTACATGTAAGATATAAACAAAAATGGTGATAGGACACTGTTACAATTTCTAAAGATAGCGTCTCTGGGCTCCAAATAAATACACTGTATACGTACCTACATCACTGATGCCTCGTGTGTAAGAAGATCCAAAATGATCATCATCATCACCACCATGTTGTCTGCCGTGTGGCGTTGGCGATCATGGCTGTCCACACGAATCTGTCTTTTGTAGTTGCAAATACCTTCCTCACCCTCCCTGTCTTCATTCATACAATCTGCAAGTCCGTCCCATATTTTCTTCCAAACTGATCTTGACATGTATGTATGAAGAAAAAAGCTGACCACATATCTCCTCTCCTGGCACAACTTCACTGGCTCCCTGTATCAAAGCGCATACAGTACAAACTAGACACCATGTGCTACAAAAGCCTCAATAACGCAGCCCCCGATTACCTGTCAAGCCTACTTGAGATCTATCTTCCCTCACGTACCCTCCGCTCTGCCTCCGATCCTCTGACTTTTCGCTTTCCACGCACTAAGCTCAATACCTATGGTCCACGAGCCTTCTCTGTTTCTGGTCCACTCTCCTGGAACAAACTTCCTCTCTCAGTCCGTCAGCAACCTACTTTTGTCTCCTTCAAGTCCGCTCTCAAAACTCACCTTTTCTCCTCCGCATAAAATCCTAACTTCACTCAACACCCCCCCCCCCCCCCTCTGCAGCCTGTCTCCGCTCGGAGGGAATCACATGGTTATAATATATAATTGTATATGCTATGCTCTCTATAATTTTCCATTGCTTTTATTCTTGCTTTTATTGCTTTTATTCTTTCTCCCCATTTATAGCCATGCGTGGGTGTGTGTGTGTGTGTTGTGTGTGTGTGTGTGCGTGCGTGTGTGTGCGTGCGTGCGTGCGTGCGTGCTTGCGTGTGTGTCTGCTTCAGCGCTTAGATTTGATTTTATCAAGATTTTGCGCTATATAAATATTGTAATTATTATTATTATTATTACATCGGACTTGAAACCATGTCTCAATCCTGTATTTAAGTTCAAAACGAATCGGGAACAACAGTGACAGCGAAAAGACAATAAAAACTCCAACAAACAAATCAATTATCGCGTATATATTTTCTGGTTTCCCATTTTCACAACCAAGAGTGCGTGTAAGCGCCGTACAATGACCATTCCTCACCACCCAGGCCCTTAACTGTCTTTGACTGGCTTCAATCGGTCTGAACTGATGTGCGGTAACCGTCTAAAAATGGTCATATTTAGTGTGAGAGAGCTATTAACGTTTGGTCATTATTTGTGGTTCTTTTTTATCTGTAATTGGTTATGTCTGCGTCTCTGACTGATATATTGTTTGCCTATCTCTTTCTTTGTCTGTCTATGTTTCTGAGTAGTTAAAAGAACAAAAAGAAAAGATGGCTGTAAAACAATAATCAAACTGTTGGTGGAGTAACACAATAACACTGAACTAGATAATAGATAAAACCGTAAAAAGAACTGGGGTTTTGTACTCTCTTTTGTGTAATAGATCAACATCAATGAGCTTTGGAACTCATTCTTTCGGAAAACGCCAGTATATTTAACTCAAAGCGTAGAAGTAATAGGATTTAAAGATTTTAAACTTAAAAGTTCAACTTGTATGATAAAAAAAAATCTTGATTTAATACACAATGCATGGATAGTTTCATGTGAACTAGCCAGGAGTTGCTTTGTACATTACATTGGTAACACTACAACTATCTAATATCAGTACATGTATGTAGATTTTGTACATTACATTGGTAACACTACAACTATCTAATATCAGTACATGTATGTAGATTTTGTACATTACATTGGTAACACTACAACTATCTAATTCAGTACATGTATGTAGATTTTGTACATTACATTGGTAACACTACAACTATCTAATTCAGACAGTATGTAGATTTGTACATTACATTGGTAACACTAAACTATCTAATATCAGTACATGTATGTAGATTTTGTACATATACATTGTAACACTAAACTATCTAATATCAGTACATGTATGTAGATTCGTACATTACATGGTAACACTACAACTATCTAATATCAGTACATGTATGTAGATTTGTACATTACATTGGTAACACTACAACTATCTATATCAGTACATGTATGTAGATTTTGTACATTACATTGGTAACACTAAAACTATTAATAATAAACCGTAAAAGTATGTAGTTTTGTACATTACATTGGTAACACTAAAACTATCAATATCAGTACATGTATGTAGATTTTGTACATTACATTGGTAAACAACTAAACTATCTAATATCAGTACATGTATGTAGATTTGTACATTACATTGTAACACTAAAACTATCTAATATCAGTACAATGATGTAGATTTGTGTACATTACATTGGTAACACTAAACTATCTAATATCAGTACATGTATGTGATTTTGTACATTACATTGGTAACACTAAAACTATCTAATATCAGTACATGTATGTAGACTATTAATTTTAGATCGGTCTGTACCATGCCAAGGGCACGCTAAATAAAATAAAGAAGTAGATAAATAAAACAAATAAAAAGAAACATTGTTATCTTTTAAAGGTTATCGTTACACAATTAAGCAACAATTACTGTATGTTCTCTCTCTTTCACTCTCTCTGTGTCTTTCCTCTCTCTCTCTCTCTCTCTCTCTCTCTCTCTCTCTCTCTCTCTCTCTCTCTCTCTCTTCTGTTTTCTGTTTTTGTCTTTGTCTCTCTGTCTTTCTGCCGTCTCTGCCTCCGTCTGTCTGTCTGTCTCTGTCTCTTCTGCCGTGTCTCTGTTTCTGTCTCTGTCTGTCTCTGTCTCTGTCTTTGTCTCTCTCTCTGTTCTCTGTTCTGTCTCTCTCTGTCTCTCTTGCTGTCTCTGACTCTCTCCTCTCTCTTCTCTCTCTCTCTCTCCTCTCTTCTCCCGTGTCTCTGTTTCTGTCTCTGTCTCTGCCTGTCTCTGCCTGTCTCCGTCTCTCTTCTCTCTCTGTTCTCTCTCTCTCTCATTCCTGTTCCACGTGTTTGTATATTGAAAAATGTGTACAGAGCGATTGCTATCCTCACTGTTGAATCCTCTCCTCAAAACACGCCGACAGCGACCGCTGAGCTCCACTGCCACAGAGCACTGGTCTACTAACATATCAGACATCTGAGCACGAGTCACTCACATACCATACTGATGCCTTTCCTAATCTTCCAGACACACTTCCATAAATTACCTTTCCCACCAACGGCAACAATTACAGGTGTTATGTATACCTGTTGTACGTGCCCACCACACACACCACAAGTGTCAAACGGTCTCGCCAGTATGGACTTCAAAAGAGATCGCCGCCGGTCCCTCCCTAGGTGAAGTTGACAGAGGGATTAAGAGAATGGCGGGGGGATTGACGGAGCAAGCAGACGACAGCTCCCCCACCAGCTGTGAAGTGAATATTCTCCCTCTGTCCCCTAAGCTGGTAATTGGGGAACCTCCATTGCCCACCACACATTTTCTGTCCCTCGCTCTCTGTTTCCCCATCTGTTCTACACGCTTCACTATAGGTTTTGACACTGTTGTCGAAAATTACTGTTAGTTTAGTGTCGACCTGTTCCTGTGGTTTGGTGGTTTCCAGGTGTCCGTTTTTTATTTTTTTTTTTTATTTAATTTTTTTTTTTATTTTCTGTCAGAGCATCACTGTCTGATATCTTTCTCTCCTGTATTGTGGCAGGGTCTGGTTTAGTTCTTTTTAGGTTGATGTCTGTTTCCCTGAACTGCTCAATGTGTCTCGTTTTATTTATTTTTTTCCTGTTGATCTAATCGGACTTTGCATTTGTCTGTTTATAGATTTAAAAGGAAAAAAAAAAGAAGCTTCCCTGTTTATCTTGTTGTTCTTTTGAATGATTTATGATAGAGTTAAGTGGAAAGCTTTTATGCATTTTTTCTGTCTTTTCTTCAGTTTTGTTTTTCCTCTTTACACACACATATTCTCTCTCCCTCTCTGTTTGTCTCTCTCTGTCTCTGTCTTTCTCTCTATGTCTGTCTGTCTCTCTCTCTCTCGCTCGCTCTCTCTCTCTCTCTTTCTTTCTCACTCTCTTTCTCTCTTCCTGTCTCTCTCCCTCTCTCTCTTTCACAGACAGAGATAGAGACAGAGACAGAGACAGACAGACAGACAGCAGACAGACTCTATTTTCTTGTCCATGTCTCTCATTCCATCACTGTCATAGGAAAGTAAATACTATTATTCTTTGATTTACGTTACGTTACTTTACGTATTCCGAAACCCTACGTATTGTAAACCACAACTGATGACTTAGTTGTATACTCCATCTCTCCCGGTTTGCTGCCAACATCTGGGAACTGCCTGAGTTCAGGTTGTTCATTCTTGGATGTTGTCTACCCATGTCCTCTTCTGCTTACCTGTTCTTCCTCCTCTGAGACTAGAATAGTCTTTGGAAGGCCTGTGGAACTTGTGACTTGACCGTGTCGCTGTTTTTTTTTATTCTTTTTACTGTGCTATAGGTGATTCGATTGAATCGGTCTCGTTTTTTGATACAGTCAGTGTCTGAGATGCGTAGAACCTTTTGATATCATTATACCTTCATGTCTGTGATCTTTTTGAAGTCAGATTTGAGAAAAAACGAAAGAATTGTCGATAATATGATACTTTGTGTTATTTTTCAGTAGTGTGTTAGCAATCCCGATCCATTATCAATATTAGTGTGACTCTGAGACATAAAACAACATAACTTTCAACATTTTTGGTATCTACATTGAAGGGTTTCCAAAGCTTTGTGGTGACACCCTTTGTTAAAAGGACACGTCCTTCTTTCCTATTGGACCGCGATTGCCACAAACCACAATTAATGTCTGTCCTTGTTCCAAACAGTTTGTCACAATTCATGGTGAAATAAACGACTGATATTGGTTCTTGAGGTTATTCCTTTTTTTTCAGTCGAGGAGCCAAACTTGGAATGAAGAAGACATAAGTCAGATAGTTCAATTTTGCGATGAACAAGTACTGTTCATGAGGCGTTTTCAATATCATGTAGCCTTTCTCGTTAAGCGATGAGGCTGAGATGTTCAATGAGTTCAGATATAAACTCCCAAGGATAAAAAATATGGAATGTAATCCCATAATATGTCTGCAAGTCGAATATTTTTAGAGTTGTCACCGTTTCAAAGATCATTTACAAAGCCATAGAGATAACTGGAGCTGGAACTGGAACTGGAGGCAACCATACTTGATGCTATACAGTCAAGTCTTTTATCAGGAAAGGGAAATTGGAGCACCTGATCATTACGATGACAGTCAAGTCAACAGAGGTCGCGCTCAATTCGTATAAGATGGTTTCCGAAAACCCTATGTCCATATTTAACACCATGCCAAATTACAAAAAACTAGTAACCTGTCCATGATCATCCTGAATTCCCGTTTATCCCTACAGCAGATGTTGCTGATGCTTTCTTGTATGGCACATTTCGCTCAGTCTCAACTTCAAGTTATTTCACAAAACTTCGGAATGAAACGTCAGCGCCACAAATACTTTCCACACTCCTTGCCAACTTATCCTTGTCGAAAAATAGCGCTGACTGCATCGCTTCTGTTTTGTCTTTGCTCAATATCAGTTTATTACTGTTTATGCGGGACATCACATGATCGATGCATGATGAAACAAACATTATGCCATTGGCATCTACGATGCATATATTTTGGATGCACACGTCCATGGGTTCTGAAATTATTATATTATATATTATATTATATTATATATTATATTATTATTATATTATATTTATATTATATTATATTATATTATATTATATTATATATATTATATTATATTATATTATATTATATTATATTATATTATATTATATATATTATATTATATTATATTATTATTATTATTATATATTATATTATATTATATTATATTATATTATTTATATTATATTATATATATTATTATATTATATTATATTATATTATATTATATTAATTATTATCTTGATTAGATTAGATCAGATCAGATCAGATCAGATTAGATTAGATTCCTTTTTTTTTCTTGTTATTCATTCATTCATTCATTCATTCATTCATTCGCTCACTTATTGATTATTTATTTATTTTGTGGGTGGGTGCGTGGGAGGCAATTCTCCCTTCTACTACATTTTTTTTTCCATTGATGGAGAAAAAGGCCGATGATGGTATTTGTCACTGGATAGTAACTCGGTGTATGCCAATATTTGTGACGTCATCATGAGGTGGGTGTAGAGAGCAATCTCTGCTTTCTACTACTGTTTTTCCACTGATCGAGAAAACTGCCAATGATGGTATTTGTCACTGGGTAGTAATTCGGTTCATGTCAATATTTGTGACGTTATGTCATTGTGTGGAGTTTGTCAATCTCTTCTTGTTTGGAGACAGAATGATTTCGATTGATACTAGACACACCTGTTTGACTGTCCGGATGTATCTTCGGCAGTTTTTTTTTTATTCTTCTGATTCTCAGTATAGCATGCGTGTGCTGGCGCTTGTGTGTGTGTGTGTGTGTGTGTGTGTGTGTGTTGTGTGTGTGTGTGGTGTGTGTGTGTGTGTGTGTGTGTGTGTGTGTGTGTGTGTGTTGTGTGTGTGTGGTGTGGAGTGTGTGAGTGTGTGTGTGTGGTGTGTGTGTGAGAGAGAGAGAGAGTGTGAGTAGAGAGAGGAGGAGAGGATGGAGTGGGAGAGAGAGATGATGGGAGAGAAGAGAGATGAGAGAGAGAGAGAGCAGAAGAAGATAGAGAGTGAGAGAAAGAGAGAGAGACAGACAGACAGACGAGAAGGAGTGAGAAGAGAGAGAGAGAAGAGACCGGGAGCTCGAATTAAGATAACAGTCGTTTTTCTTTGTTTTTTTTTTGTTTTGTTTTTTTTTGTTTTTTTGTTTTTTTTTTTTCAACTTTCAGACCTCACTTCCGCACCATCACCTCCTCAACTCTCCCCAACCTGTTTCCTGATCCTGGGAGTGCTGACCGAAGTCGTTTATTTTTCCTGTCTTTAGTGATTCTCTCGTGTTCTCTGTCTGTAAGTTTGTCTGTCCGTCTGTTTGTCTGTTGTTTGTCTGTC
>CM060310.1:84083024-84085524 GCA_030674185.1 Monoplex corrugatus | reverse complement strand
ACCATAAAGTTCTGACACATTACATTCAAGGTCTGCATGTCACCTTTTTTACATCTCTCGTTCAGACTCTTTCTGTCTGTGTTTACGCTGAGAGAGAGAGAGAGAGAGAGAGAGAGAGAGAGAGAGAGAGAGAGAGAGAGACAGACAGACAGACAGACAGACGAGACAGACAACAGACAGACAGACAGAGACAGAGATAAAGAAAGAGAGCGAGAAACAGAGACAGACAGAGACAGACAGAGACAGACAGAGAGACAGACAGAGACACAGACAGAGACAGAGCAACAGAGAGAGACACAGAGAGGCAGAGAAAGACAGAATGAGAGAGAGAAAGAGAGTGACAGAGACAGACAGAGAGAGAGACAGAGACAGACAGACAGACAGACAGATAGAGAGACAGACAGAGAGACAGGAAAGAGAGAGAGAGAGAGAGAGAGAACAGAGAAGAGGCAGAGAGAAACAGAGACAGAGCAATAGAGAGACAGACATACAGACAGATAGACAGACAAACAAACAGATTTACGCATTCTCAATGCGTCTGTCAAAACCAGCATGTTCTGGAAGCAGGGATACGGTACTGAAAGCGTCAGCCAGACAGTGTACAGAGAAGTCCATCTCAGCTTTATGTCAGACAATAGCCACAGAATGATGGGTGTCCCCACAAGTTATTATCTGTCTGAAACAAACAGGTCATCCTCTTTTGCCCTATTAATGCTCTCACCCCGCTGTCCTCCCTTCAGCCATAAAATACAATGGAAAACAGACGTGTTTCTCATATAGTGAAAAGAAATGCCTTTCCCACAAAGCTTGCAAATGAGTTAACCTATGTGTACTCCATTTACTGTGGTGCAGGTTGGTTCTTTTAACTTATATTTCCAGTCTGATGATCTGTTTGTAGCCCATCTTAATGCTTCGGTTGATTGTTACGGTGTCAGCTTATTGTTCTGTGCATCTCGTGCGTTTCGTCCATACACGCACACAGACACAAACAGACACACACAGACACACTGATACACACACCACACCACACACACACACCACAACACACACACACACACACACCACACACACACACACACACACACACACACACACACACACACACACACTGATACACACACACACACACACACAAACACACACACAAACACAAATACACCTTTATAACCACACTCACCCACACACAAGCAAACACACACGCATGAACGCACGCACCCACCTACCCACCCACCCACCCACACAGGGAGAGAGAGATAGAGAGAGATCACAGAGACAGACAGACAAACAGAGAGACAGACAGACAGACAGACACACAGAGACCAAGAGACAGAGAGACAGACATAAAAAGAGAAAGACTCAAGAGAGACAGGCAGACAGAGAGAAACAGTGATAAAGAGAGGGAGAGAGGGGGAAGAAAGAGATAGAGTGTGAAACAAAGAAGAGAGAGAGAGAGACAGAGACAGAGAGAGATAAAGAGAGATAAAGAGAGAGATGGAGGAGGGGGCAAAGACAGAGACAGAGGCAGAGAGACAAAGAACGACAAACAGAAAGAGAGAGAGAGTGTTTTGCACAATATCAACGTGTCTGTCAGAACCACATCTTCTGTTACTGTTGTTTTCTGTATTTGGAAAGACAGAACAGGAGTAGGGATGGGGGGGGGGGGGGGGTTGAGAGTGTCAGCCAGACAGTGTACAGAGAAGCCCATCTCAGCTTTCTGTCAGACAATAGCCACAGAATGATGGGTGTCCCCACAAGTCATTATCTGTCTGAAACAAACAGGTCATCCTCTTTTGTTCTATTAATGCTCTCACCCCGCTGTCCTCCCTTCAGCCATAAAATACAACGGAAAACAGACGTGCTTCTCATATAGTGAAAAGAAATGCCATTCCCACAAAGCTTGCATCTGAGCTTAACCTATGTGTACTCCATTTACTGTGGTGCAGGTTGGTTTTTTTAACTTATATTTCCAAGCTGATGATCTGTTTGTAGCCCATCTTAATGCTTCAGTTGACTGTTACGGTGTCAGCTCAGTGTTTTGGGCGTCTCGCTCATACACGCACAGACACACACAGATACACTGGTAGACAGACAGGCAGGCAGGCAGACAAACATATAGACACACAGACACACATACACATACACAGACACACACACACACACACACACACACACACACACACACACACAGGCACGCATGCACGCATGCACGCACACACACACACGCACGCACGCACGCAAACACACACACACACACATCGCACGCACGCACGTACGAGTAAAGTTCATAGACAAATAATGAAGAGGAAAGTTAATGTGACAAATTGTGAAAAGTAAGGTTAATGTGAACAGTAATGAATAGTAAAGTTAATGTGACAAATAATTAAGACATATGTTAATGTGACAAATAATGAAGAGTAAAGTTAATGCGACAAATAATGGTGATTAAAGTGAACGTGACAAATGATGAAGAGTAAAGTTAATGCGACAAATAATGGTGATT
>CM060310.1:84065524-84070524 GCA_030674185.1 Monoplex corrugatus | reverse complement strand
AGCATCCAACGTCAGTAATAGAGGAGCTTCCATGTGGACAGTGGGGTTGTTATGCCATAATACAGCGTGTAACAACCTGAGTATGCGTGCGTGTGTGTGCGTGCGTTCGTGTGTGTCTGTTTCAGCGCTTAGATTTGACTTTATCAAGATTTTGCGCTGTATAAATATTGTAATTATTATTATTATTATTATAGTATGAGCCAGGCTCTGAACCATGGTGTTGCATGACAAGTCGATCATCTTGCTGTTCATTCAATTTTGTTACTGGCATAGAGAACACAACATTTATAGGACATGTTATGGGGTAAGAGGAACTGGAGCACTCAAGGAAACATAGGAAAACTGGAGGGAAAAACAGCATCAAGTAGATCCAGGAAGAAAATATCGGACGGACTTGTAGAGTGGTTGAGGACAGAGAGGGTGGAAGATGTGCTTGCAGCGACAAGAGATAGATTCGTAAGTTGGGCCATGATCGCCAACACCATATGGCAGGGCACATGATGATGATGAGAGAACAGTGAGTGAAGCAGCAAGCTTACAGGAAGAGAAACCAGCCAAACGAGTGAACGTTCCCTATTAAAGGGGCAAGTGGAACAAATGCTCAAGATGTTGGCGTACTTATGAGTGAAGCAGCGAAATAATAGGAAGAGAAACAAGCCAATGCAACAATAAAGTATCCCATAGTATGAATCTGTCGGTGACTCTGCACGTTTGACTTCTTATTCATCAACACTACGTCAGTCAGTGTAGTTATTACGACTGGACACATGTTTTGTCGTTCATTTATTGTGTTATCTTCGTCCAAACTCGCCTGTTTAATTTCGCAGTCAGTATAGCTGCCTACGGTTGGACATTCGTTCTATCGTCATTTTATTATGTTATTTTCCTCCAAACGGGCTTATTTGATTTCGCTTGACCAAACAATTCTATTGTATTCGTTTTTCAACTCTTGTACAGCTTTATTCATTTCTAGTTTTTACCAGTCAAAAAGCGATGGGTAAAATTCAGCACTACAAGTTACACACACCACTCCCAAGACACAATAGAGCGTTAACTGTGAAAGTAGAATAGTCAACTGGTCATGAAATTAATGTGCAGTCTCGTTTCTTTGTTGTCGCTGTTGATGATGATGTTGATGCATTGCTGGTGGTGCTGCTGCTGTTGCTGTTCCAGCTGCTACCACGATCTGCCACAACAGAAGTATCGATTCACCATCCATCAGAAAGACTGGTATCCAAATGGCTCCCTTTAATAAAAGAAAATGAAAAAAAAAGGCAAGCACCAAGAAAACACCACTGTTTTTGTTTGGGTCTACACAAACAGTCTGCTACGTTCCTGACACGCCACACGAATCATTTATCTTTATCATATACCAAACCGAGAGAGTGGAAGCTGTGCTTCGGGCAACAAGGGATAGATGCATATGGAAGGCCATGATCGCCAATGCCATGTGGAAGGGCACTTGATGATGATGAGAACAAACCTGTTGAAAATATCTGCTGGACCAGACACTGGCCTGGCTCTTAATTAACCACAGACTAGAAAAGGTTAAATCACATGGGATATGATCTCATATGGCCCACCTTTCTTTTCTTTCTTTCTTCTACTTCCTTTGGAAATGAGGAAAATAGTAAATGACGGCGACTGCAATTGGGTGGTAGTTAGTTGTTTGATGATGATATTGTTGTTGCTATTGCTGTTCTGTTGTTGTTGTTGTTGTTGTGTGGTGGTGTGGTGGTGGTGGTGGTGGTGGTGGTGGTGGTGGTGGTTGTGATGTTCCACTTTTTGTTTCCAATAACAAAGGTTATTGCTTTTAATCGATTGAAACGAATTCTATTCCCGACTTATGAGTAGCTCTCTTCCCACCCACCCCCTCTCCTCTCTTCTCTCTCTCTCTCTCTCTCCTCTCTCTCTCTCTCTCTCTCTTCTCTCTCTCTCTCTCTTCCCTGTCTCTGAACCTTTCTCTACCTGTCTGTCTGTGTCTGTCTATCAGTGTATACATGTATAGCTCTCTTTCTCTCTGTCTCTGTCTTTCTCTCTCTTTCTGTCTGTCTCTCTGTTTCTCTATCTATCTATCTATCTATATCTAACTTTGTTTCTATCTGTCTGTCTCTGTGTGTGTGTCTTTCTCTCTGTCTCTGTCCGTCTCCGTCTCTCTGTCTCTTTCTCTGGGTCTCTCTCTCTCTCTGTCCCTCCCTGGCCTCCCCTACCCCCCTCCCTCTCCTCCCTCTCTCCTCTCTCTCTTCTCTCTCTCTCTCTCTCCTCTCTCTCTCTCTCTCTCTCTCTCTCTTCTCTCTCTCCTCGTAAAATATCAAGATTTCCAGCATTGGTAACATGATGATCAATCCTTTACAGACGGTTATTGGAACCTCCATCATGTGAATACGAGTGTTGTCAAAGTGTTTGACAAAAGATCAGAGGTCAAAGACAGCACAATGGTAAGTTTTAATGCCATTTACGATCTTCTGCATGGTACCCGTTTTATCGTATTTCATGGAAAAGAAGAAAAGCATGATTGTGTGTCCTTTGTTTGTCTACGCTCTCCAATCGATTGTGAGTTTCTGTGGAAGAAAAATGGGATGAGTTGCTCTTGTTACCGTTGTTGTAACTTCATGGAAAATGAACATATTCTCTGTCTCTGTATCCCTGAGGTCTCCTCTCTCTCTCTCTCTCTCTCTCTCTCTCTCTCTCTCTCTCTCTCTCTCTCTCTCTTCTCTCTATAAATTATATACATAAACTAATATATATATAAATAATATATATTATAATAATAAGAGAAGAAGGAAGGAGACAGACAGAGAGAAGAGTAAAAGCAGGTCTTTCGACACACACACACACACTCACTTGTACATATGTATACTATATTATGTATTAAAATATATATATATATGATATACATGTACATTACATAATATGTACATATATACATATATATGTATATATATATATATATATATATATAATAAGAAGAGAGAGAGAGAGAGAGAGAAGAGAGAGAGACAGGACAGAGAGAACAGACAGACAGAGAGAGAAAGACAACACACACACACACACACACACAACACACACACACACACACACACACACACACACACACACACACACACACACACACACACACACACACACACACACACACACACCACACCACACACACAAAGACAGAGGCAGACAGACGAACAACAAGAGAATGAAATACTGTATCAAGAGTCGACTACCACAACAAGTGTTTGTGTAGGATACTTCAAACACACGAGAGTCACCATCGACTGTCAAGATTGGAACAGGCGGTAATCTTTCGTCTGAGAACTAGACACAACAGACTGTACAAACATGTTCAAAAGTAATGCGATCCATGCCCTACATTGTGTATCTTTGTGGACAGGCAGAGCAGGACTCGAACCGCATCCAAAAAGTCTGCAGGAATCTCCAGCTGCTGAAGAATAAAATGTGACCCAAATGGACAACTCTTGAGGAGAAACTGTACTGGCCTGTGGATGTTTTGCAGACGACAGGAAACGTTATCTCGAGAAGGATCTCCCGCTGTAATGGCAACGAGGTAAAAAAAAGTGCTGTGTGTCTGCCACGGACGCTAGTCAGCCAGCCAACTTTTTCCAGGCTACTGCACAAATGTTCTGGCTTCGGAACAGAAGAGAACCATGGCAGTTCTGGATAGATGGAGTCGCAGACGCAGTCTTCGTTTACATTTACATGACTCTACACCACGTTCTATATATAGATGCCGACCGCTAACTTTATCATCATCATCATCATCAGGTGCCCTGCCGCATGCGTTGCGACCATGGACTTCCAACCATCTCTATCTCTCGTTGCCCCCAGCATCTCCCCCACCCTCCTCATCCCCAGCCACCCTGCAAGTCCGTCCAGCATTCTCTCCCTGGGTCTACCTGGTGCTCTCTTTCCCTCCAGCTTTCCCGTTGTGACCAGGTGCTCTAAATCCCCCCTCCTCATAAAATGGCCTATAATGTTGCCTGTCTTTTCCTAATCTTCCTTATGAGTGATCTACTTGTGTCTGCCTTCCATCAAGACTGTCTCGTTTGTTTTCTTTGCTGTCCATGCTAACTTTATATCACCATAAAACCTGAGAGTATACTCGTATCCTGACAGATAAAACAAAGGAAGCATATGGAGTTATGTTAACATAAATAAAAAAAAAATGATGTACTAGATAACTCAGCGGAATTAGGAGCACACGTATCCAAGATGAATATGCTTATTCAGTTAGTAAAACAAGGCAGGGATACATTTTCGGCAAAGTGGTCTTTGTCCAATTCAGTGCTCAACGAAACATCAGGGAAATTAGCTGATCTTTCTTTGCTTTGTTTTGTTTGTTTCTTTGTTCAATTTGTTTTGTTTTGTCTTGTTTTGTTATGTCTCGTGTACTAGTAAACAAACTGTAGGCTAGGTAAAGCATAAACCACGTATGACCTCAGGACCTGTCAGCTCATGAATTTATGTGTAGGCTTAAGGCTTGCACCAATCACATGGCACATGTGACGTTAGTATCCCGCATTCCTGTATTTGTGGGTGTCACCGGGTTCGGTTTTAGCCGTTGCACATTTGGATACTCCAATCTCCTTCCAGGCCACTCTGTCTGGACTTCTGTAGACGGTTTCTTGAACATTTAGGCCATTGATATTGCTAATGTTCTCGATATATGGGATTGGAGGTCTGCTTTTCTTCCTTTTTGCCACTGTTTTTCCTTGAAATAGGTTTGCCATCAGGTCCGTGTTCTTGCTGTGTGACATATGGCCAATGTATTTTAGTCTTCTCTTGCTGTTGTCTGCTAGTAGTTTTCTGGTGGTATCAATTTTTTTGTTTTTTTTTGGTTTTTGTTGTTTGTTTGTTTTTTTTTTGTTTTTCAAGACGCTTTCATTAGTTCTTCTTATCTGTCCATTTGACACGTAGTAGTTTCCGATAAACCACATCTCGGTGCCTCAAGTCTTCTTCAATCAGTTTTCTTTTTCTTTCTGAATCCA
>CM060310.1:84053024-84060524 GCA_030674185.1 Monoplex corrugatus | reverse complement strand
CTTTAAAAGTCTGGTCTTCTGTCTGGCGCTCGTTATACGCCTGCTGTGCTTCAAGACTGGATATAGCTTTGGGTGCCTATAGGCCACTACAGAAAATAGCTGATCTAAAAACAAGTTTCTTAAATACAGTACTGACAGACTAATGGGACACTCGCGTGTTTATTTTTCTCAAACAAATCAGAATCTCCCATCTCTTCCTTCGTCACCCATCTCATCCAACCACTGTTCTTTAACTACATCCTTATTCCTTGGAGACAACAAACAGGCATACTAGTTGTGTGAGTGGGTGTGTGGGGGTTGCTTTTGCTTCCACACTGCTTGGGCCTCTTTTTTTTTTTTTTTTTGGTCAGATTCCCACGCAGATACATTTTCCCTCAAAACATGTTTATAAGAAATGTACATACACGTTTCCAGTTACCTCAGTGAATGTCGTGGTCATGTTTATCGAACAAGATCTTGTAAATTTACGTCATCTTGTTTAACACGTGTCATCTTGTCAAGTTGTGTTATCTTATTAAGTCACCTCATCTTGTTTACTCACTTCATCTTATAGACTCACATTATCTTTTGAACTCATGCTATGTTATTGACGCACGTCATCTTGTTAACTCACGTCAAACTGTCTGGTCACGTCATTTTTTTTGGTTTGTATCGTCCAGTCAACTTACGTCATCTTGTCAACGCATGTCAAACTGTCAAGTCACATCATGTCTTTTTTAATTTGTATTGTCTTGTCAACTGACGTCTACTCGTCAACTTACGTCAAACTGTCAAGTTACGTCATCTTGTTAATTAGTATCATCTTGTCAATTCTTGTCATATTGTCCAGTAACATCATCTTGTAAACTTGTATCATACTGTCAAGTGACCTCATATTGTTCAATTGAGTCATCTTGTCAAACGACGTCGTGTTATAAAGTGACGCCATCTTGTCAAGGCACGTCATCTTGTTAACTGACATCACCTTGTTAGTTCACATCATCTCAACTCACATTGACTTGTTTACTCACATCGTCTTGTTAGCTCATGTTATCTCAACTCACACTGTCTTGTAAACTCACATCACCTTGTTAGCTCATATCATATCAACTCATACTATCTTGTTAACTCACATTATCTTGTTAGCTCATGTCATCTCAACTCACATTGACTTGTTAACTCACATCATCTTGTTAGCTCATGTCATCTCAACACACACTATCGTGTTAACTCACATCATCCTGTTACCTCATGTCATCTCAACACACACTGTCTTGTTAACTCACATCATCCTGTTACCTCATGTCATCTCAACACACACTGTCTTGTTAACTCACTATCAAGTTAGCTCAGTCATCTCAATTAACAATGTCATGTTAACTCAAATCATCCAGTTAGCTCAGTCATCTCACTCACACTGTCTTGTTAACTCACATCATCGTGTTAGCTCACGTCATCTCAACTCACACTGTCATGTTAACTGACATCATCTTACTATACCACCTCAATCTATCGATTGACCGTCTAGTCGTTATATCGTTTTTCTTTCTTTCCTGCCAGTGGAATTGGAACGAGTTTCCTGTTTCAGTGAGACAGTAACACATGCCAGTTGTGTTTCATATTGGGATGAAGTCAAACTAAAGTGACTTGCCCGCGATCAAGAACATAGCAACCAGAAAAACACAAAACTGGAGTCAGAATGCGTGCCTAATATATAAAAAAAAAAAAGACAGCCGCAAATTTTCGGGCAACTGGCCTTTGTCAAGCGAACAGATAATCCAACAAAGAACAAATGCACAAAATGTATAAAAAAAAAACAGGGAATCTTCCCAGAAGTTTCGAAGAGCAAGAGAAAATCAAGTGGAAGCACTGTTCATTGTGTTCCGGTATCTCATTGTTAAATACCAGCAGGACTTGTCGCCTTTTTGTCAATATCATCTTTTTAACAAATAACGCCACTGCATAGACTTTGTGTTCGTCTTCCTGGCATGCTATTTTATCAATTTCTTATTGTCATCGTATGGCATCAATGTTTATAGTAGGAGAAATCCAAGAGTGTCTCAGTTTCACATATTCAAAGAAAAACAATAATGAAAATGAAATGGAGGATAACGTAGCTTTCCAAAAGTATTGGTATTAGCAGAAAGGTCAGCTTACATACTGCGTTGCTAATGTACGTATATTGAAACAACAGAAGATAGGATACTACTAAACAATGGAAAAAAGCGATGGAACCACAAAAGCAGCACCAAAACATATAGAAACACATTATTCTGTCGCTTCCACTCTTTCTCTTCCTTCTCCTCTCCCTCCTCTCTCTCTCTCTCTGTGTCTCTCTCTCTGTCTCTCTCTTCCTGGGACGTCCACAGTATATCCTTGCCCCTTATGTGGAAACAATGTCGATAATGAAAAACACTTTTTATTCCAATGCCAAATTTTTGACACAATACGTGGAAAATGCAAAGTTTTTGAATCCGACATGGCCAAAAGACAAGATGTTGTATCTATTTTGTCATCTGATGACGAAGTCATAATCAATCAGTGGCACTATACATTGCGGAAGCACAAAAAATAAGACATAAACACTTACAAGCCCGACAATAGTGCTAGACAATATCATACTGGGATTAATTTAATCTCTTTTGACTGATGTGGGCTATATCACGTTAACTCCAAAAGAAGCCGCTTTATTATAGACTCTGTTTTGTAAAGAGCTGTTTTCATTTGCTTTATTTTGCTTTGTTTGCCGATAATTTAAGAGTAGCTAATAATATGAAAATAATGGTATATTGTAGAATATGTTAGAAGTGGATATTGAAAGGGTATATAGACACTTAAGGGTCTACTATACATGTTAACAAAAACAAAAAAACAAAAAACAAACCAAAAAACAAATAAATAAAAGGCATAGTGATGTCCCTTGTTAACAGAGTATTTTGGGGCAGTTATGTGAAGATTATATTATTATCACTAAATGTAAGGTTTGGGTGGTCTAGCCCAGATGTTTCATCATATTACAGTTTTGATGTGTGTGTGTGTGCGCACGAGCGCGCGCCCGCGTGTGAGCGTATATGGATGCGTGTGAGTGGGTGTGGGTGTGTGAAAAAGATTTTGGTCTGTCTAAACCTAGACAAATTATTGGCCTGAATGTGGGAACACTGTTCTGATATTTTTTGTTGTTGTTTTCTTTGCATTATGTAGTAGTGGTAAAATGGATGATTGTTCATTATATATGATTTGAATATGTTCGACTGTTCAAGGAATGAATGTTCGATATTTTTTTGATTATGTGTGAAGAATTTGCGCACATACAAAGAGTGGATTATGTGTCGCACTACTGGAAAATTGTTATCCCCCTTGTCAAAAGACCTTTTCGGGTAATGACAATAAACAGTTTCAGTTTCAGTTTCAGTTTCTCTTTCTCTGTCTCTCTGTCTCTCTCTGTCTCTCTCTCTGTCTCTCTCTCTGTCTCTCTCTGTCTGTCTGTCTATCTGTCTGTCTGTCTGTCTGTCTGTCCCTCTCTCTTTCTCGTGTGTGCGTGTGTGTGTGTGTTGTGTGTGTGTGTGTGTGTGTGTTGTGTGGCGCGCGCGTGTGTGTTCAATACCTACTTACCACTCACCCAAAGATCGGACAAGTTGTCCTTTGTGGCTTTAAGCAAAACTGTGCATGAGAACGAGAGATAGAGAGAGAGAGAAGAGAGAGAGAGGGGGGGGGGAGAGAGAAGAGAGAGAGAGAGGGAGAGAGAGAGAAATAGAGAGATAGAGGAGAGAGAGGGAGAGAGAGAGAGAGAGGGAAGAGAGAGAGATAGAGAGTGAGAGAGAGAGAGGAGAAGAGAGAGGGAGAGAGGACAGAGAGAGAGAGAGAGGGAGAGAGAGACAGAAGAGAGGAGAGAGAGAGAGAGAGGGGAGAGAGAGAGAGAGAAGAGAGAGAGAGAATGAGAGAGAGAGAGGGAGAGAGAGAGAGAGAGAGAGAGAGAAGAGAGAGAGAGAGAATGAGAGAGAGAGAGATAGAGAGGAGAGAGAGAGAGGAGAGAGAGAGAGGGAGAGAGAGACACAGAGAGAGAGAGAGAGAAGAGAGAGAGAAAATGAGAGAGAGAGAGAGAGTGAGAGAGAGAGAGGAGAGAGAGAGAGGGAGAGAGAGACAGAGGAAGAGAGAGAGAGGGAGAGAGAGACAGAGAGAGAGGAGAGAGAGAGAGTGAGAGAGAGGAGAGAGAGAGAGAGAGAGAGGAGAGAGAGAGAGAGTGAGAGAGAGAAGAGAGAGAGAGAGAGAAGAGAGAGAGTGAGTGAGAGAGAGGAGAGAGAGAGAGAGAGAGAGAGTGAGAGAGAGGAGAGAGAGAGAGAGGAGAGAGAGAGAGGAGAGAGAGGAGAGAGAGAGAGAGAGGAGAGGAGAGAGAGAGAGAGAGAGAGAGAGAGAAAGGACAAGGAGGAGGAGGAGTGAATGAGAATAGTAAGACAGCCAGATGCTGTGAAAAGCAAATCACAGTGTCTGTAAAACAACAGGGACAGAATAATGAGTTTCTAGCATGTTTTTGTCTTACTCAGCAAACAAATCACACCACACTGCTCCCTCCCCCCACCCCCCTCCCTTTTTGTCTGTACTCGGCTATGGCAAGAGACTCGCTATCCGGAACAAGTGCGACTGCCCACGTTCAAACAAACAGGAACCAGAAAAACACGAAAATAGAATCAGAACGCGTATTTAATACAACAAGAGAAGGCATTCATGCTTGACAAAGGCCAGTTGGCCGAAAATTTGCTCCTGTCTTGTTGTATCAAATACGCGTTCTGATTCTATTTTCTTGTTTTTTTTCTGGTTCCTATGAGACTCGCTAGTTATATGGAGAAAAAAAGAAATGGTTTTCAACCAAAGCTTGCACACTGCCATAATGTTAAATATTAATATTATCGTCAAATGCGAATGTCAAATACAAACGTTAAATATAAACGTTGAAGGATAAGGTTAAATGTAAATAATAAATGTAAACGTCAAGTTCACGTTATCTTGTTAATTCACGTCATCTTTTTAATTCATGTTGTTTTGGTTTTTTAACTTACGTTATCTTGTAAACTCATAACCTCGATGTGTTAGTTTACAATGCATCATGTTGTTAAGTGAAGTTATTTTGAAACTAAATGAAAACAACAAAACAAACAAAGAAAGAAACAAACAAACAAAACAAAACAAAGAGACATGGAAGGAGAAGAAGAATACGTATTTTATTATTGAAACAAGACAGGCACAAATATTCAGACAACTAGCATTTGACAAGTGTATATAAAAGATGACAAAGACTCAAATTTAGCAGATTTAGGATGTCTACAGAGACGATTGAAGTGTGTGTGGACTAGACAATAACAAGTATTACAAGATTTGTAACGTATTTATTTGAGTTTCTGCGTACTTTCTTATACACACAGGATTGAGGCAAACAGGGCTGCAACATTGACTATAGATCAGAAATAGCATGACCAAGTGTAAGATAAAGATAAATGTTACTGATAGATTCAAGAAATAGTTGACTTGTTGATCTAGAAATAGACATGACTTATAGATTCAGTAAATATTGAGCTGACTTCTTATAAGCAGAAATATGTGACAAGATCGAAACCTGTTGACCTGATAGATCAGATAAATGTTGACCTGATAGATCAGATAACATGTTGACCTGATAGATCAGAAAATATGCTGACCTGATAGATCAGATAACATGTTGACCTGATAGATCAGAAAATATGCTGACCTGATAGATCAGAAAATATGCTGACCTGATAGATCAGAAAACATGTTGACCTGATAGATCAGAAAACACGTTGACCTGATAGATCAGAAAAGAATCTCCGGTCTGTAACTATCGCCCTGGGGAAAAAAAAAAAGGGGGGGGGGGGGAGCAGGCAAAATTGAACTTTGGACATTCTGAAAGGCAGAATTTTTTAACTATCGCAGTCGTTAGAATGACAACAACAACAACAACAATAAAACAACAACAACAACATGTCATACATATAGACATTTATCACAATACACACTTTGAAATACGTGCACAAATGATAACAAGCAAACAAATCTTTATCAAACATAATTATACACATTTTTGTTGTAATAAACGTATGTGTGCATGAATGATAAAAAAAAAAATGATTACATGATGCCAAATGATTGGTAGGCAGAAGGAGAAAAGTGCACTAGCAGATATTGCATTACTGTATTCCTATATGCTGTACTTTTCAGCTGTGATGTGCTGCACCGTGTTTGGATTTGTGATGCAGTCTTAGGAAGGCTGATCGCCACATAAGAAAACTACATTACAACATCAAGTTCAGCAATAAAAGATTTGCTATGAGAAAGGGAGCAAGCTGGGGTTTATACAATAATAGTTCCGTTTCTCTTTAAAGGCATTTGCCAGATGGTCCTGTCGAATAATTGCGGGTCATCAAAGGCATTGCCCATTGTCTGACATGCCTTCTTCCCTCATTCCACGTTTTATGTGGGTTTCCTTCTTATTGATCAGTTTGTCTAGTCTGTTCTGACAATTCCTCTCTCCCGCGAAAATGTTCAAAGATGGCATTGTGTTTGTTGACTAGTTTTTTTGTTTTGTTTTTTGTTTTTTTTGGTTGTAGGTTTTTTTTTTTGTTTTTTTCAGTCAGACTATACCCTGAGAAATTAATTCCTCTCATATGGTTGAACCCTGAGAGACTACGAGATATTATATGTAGAATGTCTTAAGCAAGTGAAGGACATCTTGCTGGTACTTGTGTAATTGCAGTTATTGTTTATGTAGTTATTTTCTTCATATTTATATGAGCTGTAACTGAAAATATTATACCTGTTGAGTTTGTAAGGAAATTGGTCAACATTTTCTAATAATTTTCTTTTAATATAAAAATATTTACAGTAAATGCAAACGTATTTTTGAAGTGACTGTGAGACTGAAGACTTTTTGCTGAAAAAAAAAATATTTGACAAAGATCAAAGACACCAGTTTAAAAAAATAATGTCTAGAAAAAAAAAAAGCCTAGTATTTCCAGAAGACTCTGATAATGTGCTGTTCCAAACATTCCCGGAGTAAGCACTGATATTAGGCTTTTTTTTTTTCATTTGCATACGTGTGGCTTTAAGCTTAATGCCAGATTTTCCAAGTATACCATATATTGATTCCTCAACAGCCTGAAGTTTTGGCTGAAATTGGGTGAAAATCCACAATAACGAGCTGACAAAACACTATTCACTCACACACATCTCTTTGTCTCTCTCTCTCTCTCTCTCTCTCTCTCTCTCTCTCTCTCTCTCTCTCTCTCTTTCTCTCTCTTCTCTGCTCTTCTTTGTCTTTCTCTCCATGTCTCTGTCTCTGTCTCTCTCCCTCTCTCTCTCTCCTTGTCTGTCTGTCTGTCTGTCTCTCTCTCTCTGTCTGTCTTCTCTTTTGACTGTCTGTCTCTGTCTCTGTCTCTCTCTCTCTTTCTCTCTCTCTTTCTCTCTGTCTTTGTTTCTCTCTCTCTCTGTCTTCTCTGTCTGTCTCTGTCCCTG
>CM060310.1:84040524-84048024 GCA_030674185.1 Monoplex corrugatus | reverse complement strand
ACCAGGTGCTCCAAATCCCCCTTCCTCATAAAATGGCCTATAAATGTTGCTTGTCTTTTCCTAATCTTCCTTATCAGTGATCTACTTGTGTCTGCCTCCATCAAGACTGTCTCGTTTGTTTTCTTTGCTGTCCATGGTACTCTCAACATTCTTCTGAGAAACCACATCTCGGCTGCCTCAATCCTGCTCTGGCTTTGCTTGCTGACTGTCCACGCCTCGTATCCGTACAACAGTATTGGTTCTATATAACATTCAAGGACTCTCTTTCTGATGTTAATTGATAGGCATTTGTTGGTAAGAATGCTTGTCATCTTCTTGAATGCTGTTTTGGCTTGGCCGATTCTGCCAGCTATTTCCGATGTGCATCTGCCGTCTGATGAAATGACCGTTCCCAGGTATTTGAACTTATTAACCTGTGTCAAGGTTGTGCCATTTGCTGTTATTTTGCAGGAGGGGATTTCATGTTTTTTACTGATCACCATGACTTCAGTCTTCCTGCTGTTTAGTTCCAACCCCTTACCTTTGCTTTCTGTTTCTAGTATATTCACAAGGTTTTGTAGGTCCCTTTCATTTTCTTCAATTAGCACGGTGTCATTTGCGTACCGAATGTTGTTTATCATTTTCCTCCAACCTTTAATCCAGGGTCTTCTTCTAGGTTTCTCATGATGTTATTCGCTATATAGGGAAAACAGATCTGGTGACAAAACACAACCCTGTCTGACTCCTCTTTTGATGTTTTGAAAAGAGCTTATATTGTTTTCTATTCTCATTGCAGCTGTTTGTTCCCAGTACATATTCCTGATTATTCGTAGATCTTTTCCATCGACATTGAGTCTCTCCAGTTGGTTGATCAATTCTTCATGTCGTACCCGATCGAAAGCCTTGGTATAGTCAACAAACCATAAATACAAATCCTTATTCATTTCAACTGACCTCTCTATGATAGTTCTTAGGATGTATATGGCATTAATAGTTCCTTTCCCTCCATAAATCCACACTGTTCTTCTGCTATTTCTCTTTTGATTCTATTCTTTGTCCTCATCATGATTATTCTTAACAGGATTTTTGTTACATGACTCATCAAACTGATTGTGCGAGGGAGTTCGCATTCTATAGCCCCTGTCTTCTTTGGAAGTGCAATGAAAATTGATTTTGACATATCTTTGGGATTTTTCTTGTGTCATAAATTTCATTTAGGACTGTTATTTTATCTATGCCAATTTCCTCCAGGGCTTCAATCATCTCTGTAGTAATGTTGTCTGGTCCTGGGGCTTTTCCTGGTTTCATCTTTTTCAGTGCTGCTCTGACTTCATCTTTCATTATGGGTGGTCCTTCAAAGTTCTTTTTTATAATGTGTTCTTCGTTTCTGTCATCCTCAAAAAGGTCTTTAATGTACTCTCCCCATCTGTCTAATACCTTGTATTTTTCCATGATAAGCGTGCCATCTTTTGATTTTAAGCAACCAGTTGATGTGCATGTATGTTTCCTGTGAACAGTTTCTTCAATTCGTCTGTACATACCCTGAGGATCCATTTTGTATCGTTCTTCTATCTCTTTGCATTTTGTGTTCAGCCAAGCTTCCTTAGCTTCATTGCACCTATACCTGATTTCTTTGTTTATCTTCCTGTATATCTCCTCGTTTCTCTTTGCCTTCCTCCGTTTCTCCATCAGGCCCAAAATTTCATTAGTCATCCAGCTTTTTTTGCTTTTCTATTTGCCTTAGGGATTTCCTCACAAGCTTCATTTATAGAACTTCTCAACTTTGTCCATTGTTCCTCACTGTCACCAACGTCTTCCAGAGCACTGATTTGTTTTGAACATGTCCATTAATTTTTTTACGTATCATTTCATCTGTCTTCAAGAGTCCAAGGTTTAGTTTGATGTTGCTTTTGGTCTGTTTCCTTTTCCTCAATTTCAGCCTAAACCTTCCCACTACCGGATTGTGGTCACTGTTGCAGTCTGCGCCTTGTAGTATTTTTGCTGACAGTAAAGAATTTCTAAATCTTTTGTTGATCAGGATGTAGTGAATTTGATTTTTGGTATTATCTCCCGGACTCATCCAAGTCCATTTTCTTCTGTTAGGCTGCTTAAACCAGGTGTTTCCTACTATGAACTCATTCATCTGTGCCCACTCTACAAGCTTCCCCCCTCTTTCGTTTTGTGTACCAAGGCCATGAGGTCCAACTGTATCCTCCACCCTATCCTATCCCACTTTAGCATTAAAATCTCCCATTATGACTATAACTTCCTGTGATTTACATTGGACCTTGACCATCTCTAAAACTTCGTAGAAGTTGTCGATGTCTTCCTGAGTACTTGCAGATGTTGGTGCATACACCTGTATGATGTTGATATCAAAAGATTTCCCTCCGAATTTGACCAGTAAAACTCTGTCGGACACTGCCCAGTATCCTTTAACTGCTTTTGATTTGTCTTTGTCCATTATGATGCCTACTCCTCTTTCATGTGAATTACCACCAGAGTATATCACTGTATATCTCCTGATGTTATCATGCCTGCCCCCTTCCATCTCATTTCCCCTAGTCCTAAAATACTGATGTTAAGCCTTTCCATCTCCATTTTCATGTTGTCTAATTTACCTTTCTGCAGCATTGTTCTTACATTCCATGTTGCCACCTTGGTGTTGAATTTGATCTTGGTTCTGGTCGCATTATCAGTATACAGATCCGTTATTTCTTGGTATAGAGAGAAACACAAAGACGATCCTTGACACACAGGACCATCTGCAGGTGTTGCATGGAAAGGAATTCTGCAGCTTTGGGTTCTGCTTCCCCAGCCGGCCCCTCTGCCATTGAACAGTAAATGTTCTGAGCAGTCCCATTATGGCTAACAGTATTGATCATGAAGCAGAATCTGTTTACAGTGTTGACCTTCCGGTTATTAGTGAAAATCAGAGGTAGTTAAATACCAGATGCCTTAGATGATGTTGGATGAAGCCCAACCTCTGCATTTTTGAGGTAGAATTGAAGGCCCAAGCTTTTGCATACCTCAGCAACCCAATTTAGTGCAAAACCTCAGTTATACCATTAGTTAAAGTTTTCTTGGAGTCTGTGAACAAGTCAGTTGAAATACACACCTATCAGAGCAATGAACAGAATAGGGATGGGGGTGGAGAGTACAGTTGTTCCCATCACATAATTAGTGTTTCAATCCTCGTTACTGTAGGCAAATGCTAGTCTTTGGAAAAGCAAACTGGACGACAATGGTTGTAATGAAGAAAGGGTGTTGAGGTTGTGGGTGCCGATTATTTGTTTTAGAGAGACGAATATGCTAAATTCCATTATTCTGTCGCTGTTGTCTTACAGAGATCTAAAATTGGATTTTCTCTCTCGCTATCTCTGTCTCTCTTTTTCAGTCTGGCTCATGCCACCACCACTACTATTACCACCAACGTACCACCTTCCATTCCCCCACTGCCCCCCCCCCCCCTTTCTGTTTGTTTGTCTGCTTTAACAAAAAGGGTGGGGTCAGGGTGGGGAAAGACTATGATGAGAAATGAAGAAAAATCAGCATGTGATTTTCAACAAAAAATAATATATATATATTATAATTATATCAACGCTAACATTGTCTTGATAACCATCGATGTTGGAAACAGAAAATGAATGTTTATTCCGTAAACAAGAAGGTGACAACATAAAACATTTTGAGGAATGGCTATAAATAAAATCTTTCCATGACAAGCTAAAGACAATGAGAAACAAGTGCTCCAGAGGAGGCTCAGTTAAACTGAGTGAAAGAATTATTCCTTTAAGATTTATTACTAATTTGACATCAGATGATACATTCCACAAGACTGTTTTACTAGATTTTCCTTTATCCATAAAAGTGATGGCTTCTCACAAAATCTGAACATTTTCAGTGTTGCACCTCAGAAAACAGTACAGATTGTACATTTTCTATTGATGCTAGTTTAAAAACTCTTTATCTTGAAAATTGATGAAACGTCTTTGATCTTTCTTTTCGGAAATTGTAGGTTAATTTACAGCTTTGCCAACCTCACCACCATGATTGTCTGAATCTCTCTGTCTGCCTGATGCCTGTCTGCCCATTTGTCTGCCTGGCTGTCGTGTCTCTGACTTTGATCTGCAACCATGGGTATTAGATGCCTATTCTGAATGTCTTGAAAGAATGGCTTTCATTGTCATTGTATTTTTCTTTTATAATTAATGTGTTTGAATTCTTATTGACACATGCAGGTGCATGATCACACACGCATTCACACACACACACTCACACACACACACACACACACACACACACACACACACACACACACACACACACACACACACACACACACACACACTGTATCTCTGTATCTCTGTCTCTCTGTCTCTCTGTCTCTCTGTCTCTCTGTCTCTCTGTCTCTCTGTCTCTCTGTCTCTCTGTCTCTCTGTCGCTCTCTGTCTCTGTCTCTGTCTCTCTCTCTCTCTATCTCTCTCTCTCTCTTACATACACACACACTATCTCTCTCTGTCTGTCTCTCTCTCTCTCTCCATCTCTGTCTCTCTCTGTTTCTGTCCTCTCTGTCTCTGTCTGTCTGTCGTCTGTCTGTCTCTCTCTCTCTCTCTCTCTCTCTCTCTCTCTCTCCTCTCTCTCTCTCCTCTTCTTTCACTGCGCTGACATGGCCAGTTGCCTCCACGTGTCCAGGTCAGCTGATAAATTTAACGAACCATACCATAAATAAAAGTTCACCCCAAGTGAGCTGGAATGATTTTGTTTTTCAACTGTGAAAATTCTAGACATGCCATAGATAGAACTCTACAATAAGTGTCGTGCAATGTGCTTGTTCTGAGACTGACCAAGCAAGCAAAAGGTCTATTTATTTATTTATTTTATTTTATTTCACTTCTTTTTGTTGTTATTGATTTTTGTCGGGAGGGGATCAGACATAGCACGTTTTACGAGACAAATGCCTACTCCAAGTTGTAGCGTTCGAAGGGGAGAAATGGAGAAGGAAAGTTAGGGGCAAAAAGGGCAAGACTGCAAAGGTTATCAACGCACTAAGGGCTGTGGTTTGCTTTCGGTTGATCATGTTTCATATGTCAGATGCGTTGGGAACATGTATGCGTGGAGATAACGATGATTTGATGGGCAAGGCTTGGCCATTCTGTCTGCCTGTGTGCTGTCTGTCTGTGTGTCTGTGTGTCTGCCTGCCTGGCTGTCTGCTGTATGTTTGGTTGTCTGTCTGTCTGTCTGTCTCTGTATATTTCTGTCTCTCTGTCTCTCTCTCTGTCTCCCTGTCTCTCTGTCTCTCTGCCTCTCTCTCCCTCTCTCTCTTTTACCTCTCTCTTTTTTCCTCTCATTCTCTCTGGCTCTCTCTGTCTCTCTCTGTCATCTGTCTGTCTCTCTCTCTTTCTTGCTCACTCTCCCTCCCCCTCCCTCTCTGCTCTGTCTCTGTCTCTCTCTCTCTCTTTCTTTTTCTCTCCTCTCCTCTCTCTCTCTCTCTCTCTCTCCTCTCTCTCTCTCCAGGACTGTTTCAGACCTGAATCATTCTGGACCCATTTTGCTCTTTTTTTTTTACTGCTGTGATATAAGCGTACCAACAGCGTGCTGACCTGAGCATAACCCAATAAATCTTGTGTGGAATGTAGTGCGGTAGGCATGTACTTCAGGAGCAAACATTATCACCACCCAGGAAGCACAAATCTGCTGTGGTTTTGTACTGAATGTAGCTTTTTTTTTTACCTAGTGCGTATTGAAGTTCTTTCCTTTCTATGCCATGCTGATCTTTTAGAATTTGACGGATTTTTTAACAAACTCTGCAAGATGTCCTACACAGTCAGACAATTTCTTTTGGACTGACTTGTCATCCCAAACAAGATTTAGTATTTTCGTCTCATCTTCGATCCAGGTCAGTGTGATTACTACGATAAATACAGAGATGGCAAAACAGCAGAGGGGGTGGGGGTAGTGGTTGGGTGGTTGGGGTGGATTTGGGGGGGGGGGGGTGCCAAGTTGAAAGTGTCAGCAGCCAACCCATGAAATAAACACTAGGGTGATATAAGGACACCTGCATAGCACCAGGCCTGCTCACATGGTTCTAGACCACATCGCGAGGTGATCCTGAAATATTCCAGGTCTGGAGTGGTTAAGCACACAGAACTGGATGCAAACAGCTCGTTATGCTTGGAAACCATCCCAGAACCATTCTATTTTGTTAGTGTAAATTAGTCTTTTATCTGTCTCTCACTGTCTTTCTCTCTTTATCTGTCTCCGTTACAACTGAACCTGGACAACTTTAGGGTGATTTTGTCATGTCACAAAAGTAAAATCGAAAAAAAGTACACTTTAGTCTCTCCCCTCTTTCTCTCTCTCTCTCCTCTCCCTCTCTCTTTTCTCTCCCCTCTTCTCTCCTCATCTCTCCCCTTCCCGTCTTCTCCCCCCCTTCTCCCTCTCTCTCTTTCTCTCTCTTTTCTCTCTCTCCTCTCTCTCTCTCTCTCTCTCTTCAGTGTCAGATATAAGTTCACATATACTGTAATAGATAACTACCAAAAATGAATTTCATTCCATCCACCCCCCTCTCTCTTTTCCGTATGTATGTCTGTCTCTCTGCCTGTCTCTCTGTTTGTATGTGTCTATGACTGTCTCTGTCTCTGTCCCCCCCCCTTCTCTCTCTGTCTCCCTCTGTCTCTCTGTCTCTCTGTTCCTCTGTCTCTGTTCTGTCTCTGTCTCTGTCTCTGTCTCTCTCTCTCTGTCTCGTCTCTGTCTCTGAGACCCCAGACTTTATTTGCCCCTTGTGTCCTTTTTCGTTTTGCTATATATCCAAATTTTTGGGGAAACAGACGACAGACACAATCTGGTAGGGTGGGGGGTGGTGGAAGAAGACTCAGCCAGACAGATACAGAGAGAGGCCAGTCTTCGATTTCTGAAAGATGATACAACCAGAGTAATGAGCTTTAGCACGTTGTCTCTCCAAAACATGGGGGAAATCCCAAACCCTCCTCTTACACCCACTGTCTCTATAGTCTTTGTTTTTTCCTCAAAGACTGTTAATCACTGTAATGCGATAGGCAGCTAGTTATAGAAGAAAACTTACTCCCCATCTACTTAAGCTTAAAAACTAGCCAGATCTGTACTTCTTTCTGTTTCTATCTCATGTCTGCACCTCTTCAGTGGTCACAGAATTTGGGGTGTATTTTTTCACAATGCTATGGTCGGGGATGGCATTTTTTTCTCATGGTGCTTTTTTTCACTTTCATTCTGGATTAAAGCCTGCATGGCAGAGTTGTTATAAAGATGCTTCCTTTCATAATACGTCCTGGAATCAACCAGGTCTGAAGATACAGACATCAGAGTTGTTGATCAGATAATATATGCAACATCATTGATGATGAATGCGTAAAGTTGATGAAACTCAAGTTTTTAGTTCCAACCTTTTCCTTGACCCATAGCAAGCTTAACTCTGGATTTTGTCAGGACGGGGGGGTTTGGAACTACAGCCTTTCCAGTCATTAGTCCCTTTTTGCTAACCAC
>CM060310.1:84034378-84040424 GCA_030674185.1 Monoplex corrugatus | reverse complement strand
ACGCACAACACACACACACACACACACACACACACACACACACACACACACACACACACACACACACACACACACACACACACACACACACACACACACAACTGATAAACGAAAATATTAACATACATGATTTACACTTTTTCTTCCACCAACAACCAGACCATAGACTTCCCACTCAATATTGCAGGTGTATCAGTATCATCATCATCATCATCAGGTGCCCTGCCACATGGCGTTGGCGACCATGGACTTCCAACCATCTCTATCTCTCGTTACCCCTAGCATCTCCCCCACCCTCTTCATCCTCAGCCACCCTGCAAGTCCATCCAGCATTCTCTCCCTGGGTCTACCCGGTGCTCTCTTTCCCTCCAGCTTTCCCGTTGTGACCAGGTGCTCCAAATCCCCCTTCCTCATAAAATGGCCTATAAATGTTGCTTGTCTTTTCCTAATCTTCCTTATCAGTGATCTACTTGTGTCTGCCTCCATCAAGACTGTCTCGTTTGTTTTCTTTGCTGTCCATGGTACTCTCAACATTCTTCTGAGAAACCACATCTCGGCTGCCTCAATCCTGCTCTGGCTTTGCTTGCTGACTGTCCACGCCTCGTATCCGTACAACAGTATTGGTTCTATATAACATTCAAGGACTCTCTTTCTGATGTTAATTGATAGGCATTTGTTGGTAAGAATGTTTGTCATCTTCTTGAATGCTGTTTTGGCTTGGCCGATTCTGCCAGCTATTTCCGATGTGCATCTGCCGTCTGATGAAATGACCGTTCCCAGGTATTTGAACTTATTAACCTGTGTCAAGGTTGTGCCATTTGCTGTTATTTTGCAGGAGGGGATTTCATGTTTTTTACTGATCACCATGACTTCAGTCTTCCTGCTGTTTAGTTCCAACCCCTTACCTTTGCTTTCTGTTTCTAGTATATTCACAAGGTTTTGTAGGTCCCTTTCATTTTCTTCAATTAGCACGGTGTCATTTGCGTACCGAATGTTGTTTATCATTTTCCCTCCAACCTTTAATCCAGGGTCTTCTTCTAGGTTTCTCATGATGTATTCGCTATATAGGGAAAACAGATCTGGTGACAAAACACAACCCTGTCTGACTCCTCTTTTGATGTTTTGAAAAGAGCTTATATTGTTTTCTATTCTCATTGCAGCTGTTTGTTCCCAGTACATATTCCTGATTATTCGTAGATCTTTTCCATCGACATTGAGTCTCTCCAGTTGGTTGATCAATTCTTCATGTCGTACCCGATCGAAAGCCTTGGTATAGTCAACAAACCATAAATACAAATCCTTATTCATTTCAACTGACCTCTCTATGATAGTTCTTAGGATGTATATGGCATTAATAGTTCCTTTCCCCTCCATAAATCCACACTGTTCTTCTGCTATTTCTCTTTTGATTCTATTCTTTGTCCTCATCATGATTATTCTTAACAGGATTTTTGTTACATGACTCATCAAACTGATTGTGCGAGGGAGTTCGCATTCTATAGCCCCTGTCTTCTTTGGAAGTGCAATGAAAATTGATTTTGACATATCTTTGGGGATTTTTCTTGTGTCATAAATTTCATTTAGGACTGTTATTTTATCTATGCCAATTTCCTCCAGGGCTTCAATCATCTCTGTAGTAATGTTGTCTGGTCCTGGGGCTTTTCCTGGTTTCATCTTTTTCAGTGCTGCTCTGACTTCATCTTTCATTATGGGTGGTCCTTCAAAGTTCTTTTTTATAATGTGTTCTTCGTTTCTGTCATCCTCAAAAAGGTCTTTAATGTACTCTCCCCATCTGTCTAATACCTTGTATTTTTCCATGATAAGCGTGCCATCTTTTGATTTTAAGCAACCAGTTGATGTGCATGTATGTTTCCTGTGAACAGTTTCTTCAATTCGTCTGTACATACCCTGAGGATCCATTTTGTATCGTTCTTCTATCTCTTTGCATTTTGTGTTCAGCCAAGCTTCCTTAGCTTCATTGCACCTATACCTGATTTCTTTGTTTATCTTCCTGTATATCTCCTCGTTTCTCTTTGCCTTCCTCCGTTTCTCCATCAGGCCCAAAATTTCATTAGTCATCCAGCTTTTTTTGCTTTTCTATTTGCCTTAGGGATTTCCTCACAAGCTTCATTTATAGAACTTCTCAACTTTGTCCATTGTTCCTCACTGTCACCAACGTCTTCCAGAGCACCGAATTTGTTTTGAACATGTCCATTAATTTTTTTACGTATCATTTCATCTGTCTTCAAGAGTCCAAGGTTTAGTTTGATGTTGCTTTTGGTCTGTTTCCTTTTCCTCAATTTCAGCCTAAACCTTCCCACTACCGGATTGTGGTCACTGTTGCAGTCTGCGCCTTGTAGTGTTTTTGCTGACAGTAAAGAATTTCTAAATCTTTTGTTGATCAGGATGTAGTGAATTTGATTTTTGGTATTATCTCCCGGACTCATCCAAGTCCATTGTCTTCTGTTAGGCTGCTCAAACCAGGTGTTTCCTACTATGAACTCATTCATCTGTGCCCATTCTACAAGCTTCCCCCCTCTTTCGTTTTGTGTACCAAGGCCATGAGGTCCAACTGTATCCTCCACCCTATCCTATCCCACTTTAGCATTAAAATCTCCCATTATGACTATAACTTCCTGTGATTTACATTGGACCTTGACCATCTCTAAAACTTCGTAGAAGTTGTCGATGTCTTCCTGAGTACTTGCAGATGTTGGTGCATACACCTGTATGATGTTGATATCAAAAGATTTCCCTCCGAATTTGACCAGTAAAACTCTGTCGGACACTGCCCAGTATCCTTTAACTGCTTTTGATTTGTCTTTGTCCATTATGATGCCTACTCCTCTTTCATGTGAATTACCACCAGAGTATATCACTGTATATTCTCCTGATGTTATCATGCCTGCCCCCTTCCATCTCATTTCCCCTAGTCCTAAAATACTGATGTTAAGCCTTTCCATCTCCATTTTCATGTTGTCTAATTTACCTTTCTGCAGCATTGTTCTTACATTCCATGTTGCCACCTTGGTGTTGAATTTGATCTTGGTTCTGGTCGCATTATCAGTATACAGATCCGTTATTTCTTGGTATAGAGAGAAACACAAAGACGATCCTTGACACACAGGACCATCTGCAGGTGTTGCATGGAAAGGAATTCTGCAGCTTTGGGTTCTGCTTCCCCCAGCCGGCCCCTCTGCCATTGAACAGTAAATGTTCTGAGCAGTCCCATTATGGCTAACAGTATTGATCATGAAGCAGAATCTGTTTACAGTGTTGACCTTCCGGTTATTAGTGAAAATCAGAGGTAGTTAAATACCAGATGCCTTAGATGATGTTGGATGAAGCCCAACCTCTGCATTTTTGAGGTAGAATTGAAGGCCCAAGCTTTTGCATACCTCAGCAACCCAATTTAGTGCAAAACCTCAGTTATACCATTAGTTAAAGTTTTCTTGGAGTCTGTGAAGAAGTCAGTTGAAATACACACCTATCAGAGCAATGAACAGAATAGGGATGGGGGTGGAGAGTACAGTTGTTCCCATCACATAATTAGTGTTTCAATCCTCGTTACTGTAGGCAAATGCTAGTCTTTGGAAAAGCAAACTGGACGACAATGGTTGTAATGAAGAAAGGGTGTTGAGGTTGTGGGTGCCGATTATTTGTTTTAGAGAGACGAACATGCTAAATTCCATTATTCTGTCGCTGTTGTCTTACAGAGATCTAAAATTGGATTTTCTCTCTCGCTATCTCTGTCTCTCTTTTTCAGTCTGGCTCATGCCACCACCACTACTATTACCACCAACGTACCACCTTCCATTCCCCCACTGCCCACCCCCCCCCCCTTTCTGTTTGTTTGTCTGCTTTAACAAAAAGGGTGGGGTCAGGGTGGGGAAAGACTATGATGAGAAATGAAGAAAAATCAGCATGTGATTTTCAACAAAAAAAATATATATATATATCTAACCGCTAACATTGTCTTGATAACCATCGATGTTGGAAACAGAAAATGAATGTTTATTCCGTAAACAAGAAGGTGACAACATAAAACAACATTTTGAGGAATGGCTATAAATAAAATCTTTCCATGACAAGCTAAAGACAAATGAGAACAAGTGCTCCAGAGGAGGCTCAGTTAAACTGAGTGAAAGTATTATTCCTTTAAGATTTATTACTAATTTGACATCAGATGATACATTCCACAAGACTGTTTTACTAGATTTTCCTTTATCCATAAAAGTGATGGCTTCTCACAAAATCTGAACATTTTCAGTGTTGCACCTCAGAAAACAGTACAGATTGTACATTTTCTATTGATGCTAGTTTAAAAACTCTTTATCTTGAAAATTGATGAAAACGTCTTTGATCTTTCTTTTCGGAAATTGTAGGTTAATTTACAGCTTTGCCAACCTCACCACCATGATTGTCTGAATCTCTCTGTCTGCCTGATGCCTGTCTGCCCATTTGTCTGCCTGGCTGTCGTGTCTCTGACTTTGATCTGCAACCATGGGTATTAGATGCCTATTCTGAATGTCTTGAAAGAATGGCTTTCATTGTCATTGTATTTTTCTTTTATAATATAATGTGTTTGAATTCTTATTGACACATGCAGGTGCATGATCACACACGCATTCACACACACACACTCACACACACACACACACACACACACACACACACACACACACACACACACACACACACACACACACACACACACACACACACACACACTACACACACTGTATCTCTGTATCTCTGTCTCTCTGTCTCTCTGTCTCTCTGTCTCTCTGTCGCTCTCTGTCTCTGTCTCTGTCTCTCTCTCTCTCTCTCTCTATCTCTCTCTCTCTCTTACATACACACACACTATCTCTCTCTCTGTCTGTCTCTCTCTCTCTCTCCATCTCTGTCTCTCTCTGTTTCTTTGTCGCTCTCTGTCTCTGTCTGTCTGTCTGTCTGTCTCTTCTCTCTCTCTCTCTCTCTCTCTCTCTCTCTCTCTCTCTCTCTCTCTCTCTCTCTCACTCTCTTTCACTGCGCTGACATGGCCAGTTGCCTCCACGTGTCCAGGTCAGCTGATAAATTTAACGAACCATACCATAAATAAAAGTTCACCCCAAGTGAGCTGGAATGATTTTGTTTTTCAACTGTGAAAATTCTAGACATGCCATAGATAGAACTCTACAATAAGTGTCGTGCAATGTGCTTGTTCTGAGACTGACCAAGCAAGCAAAAGGTCTATTTATTTATTTATTTTATTTTATTTCACTTCTTTTTGTTGTTATTGATTTTTGTCGGGAGGGGATCAGACATAGCACGTTTTACGAGACAAATGCCTACTCCAAGTTGTAGCGTTCGAAGGGGAGAAATGGAGAAGTGGAAAGTTAGGGGCAAAAAGGGCAAGACTGCAAAGGTTATCAACGCACTAAGTGGCTGTGGTTTGCTTTCGGTTGATCATGTTTCACATGTCAGATGCGATGGGAACATGTATGCGTGGAGATAACGATGATTTGATGGGCAAGGCTTGGCCATTCTGTCTGCCTGTGTGCCTGTCTGTCTGTGTGTCTGTCTGTCTGCCTGCCTGGCTGTCTGCTGTATGTTTGGTTGTCTGTCTGTCTGTCTGTCTCTGTATATTTCTGTCTCTCTGTCTCTCTCTCTGTCTCCCTGTCTCTCTGTCTCTCTGCCTCTATCTCCCTCTCTCTCTTTTACCTCTCTCTTTTTCTTCCTCTCATTCTCTCTGGCTCTCTCTGTCTCTCCCTGTCATCTGTCTGTCTCTCTCTCTTTCTTGCTCACTCTCCCTCCCCCTCCCTCTCTGCTCTGTCTCTGTCTCTGTCTCTCTCTTTCTTTCTCTCTCTCTCTCTCTCTCTCTCTCTTCTCTCTCTCTCTCTCTCTCTCTCTCTCTCTCTCCAGGACTGTTTCAGACCTGAATCATTCTGGACCCATTTTGCTCTTTTTTTTTTACTGCTGTGATATAAGCGTACCAACAGCGTGCTGACCCTGAGCATAACCCAATAAGTCTTGTGTGGAATGCAGTGCGGTAGGCATGTACTTC
>CM060310.1:84026878-84031878 GCA_030674185.1 Monoplex corrugatus | reverse complement strand
GCCGTGAGATAACAAACAATGTGAAAATTGGTGAAGCCGTGAGAAAATATTGTTACAGACACAGTTAAATAGGGGAGGCCATGTGCAAGTGACCCTTTGCCTGGGAAGCCAGAGGTGAGAGTCGCGTGGCGATCACTACAACTGGGAAATGTGGTTCATGTGGTACATGTTTTATTTTTCCATGTGTCAGCAGGGTTTTATGGCACCAGGCCTCAAACCCTCCACCTTCCAGTGCTACAGTTGACAGCTATAGTTTTGCCATTTCCAGCAGCTTTCTAAGTAAAACAAAAAAAAAAACTTTTCAAGTCATAACATAAATAAGAACTTAGAGTAAGTGCGTTGGAACTGTTCGACTGAGCTCTCGCACCATACCCTAAATAGAACCTCAAATTAGGTGAGAATTTGATATATTGTTCCGTGACTGACTTAGCAGACTGAAGGGAGAGGAATGTTCTGAGAGGGAATCAGACATTGCACAACGAAGAATGTTCTGAGGGGATCAGACATTGCACAATTTATCAGACGACGGATTAGAGGTTTGTAGAGTACACGAAGGAAGTTGGTGGACATTTGTGAAGGTGAAGAGTGAAATGGGCAAAACTGCTGAGGTTATCAGGGACTATGTACCAGTGGTGTGCCTTTGTTGATCTTATTTTCCAAGTCAGCTATTTTGGGAACATGTGGAGACAACGATGAGTTGATGAGTAAGGTTGACCCTCTCTCTCTCTCTCTCTCTCTCTCTCTCTCTCTCTCTCTCTCTCTCTTCTCTCTCTCTCTCTCTCTCTCTCTCTCTCTTTCACTCTCCGAGAGACCCAGACTTCATTTGCCCTATGTGTCTTTCTTTCATTTTTGGTGTATATGTAAATGTTTAGGGAGACAGACAGACAAATACAGTGTGCTAGGGTGGGATGGATGAAAGACACTCAGCAAGACAGATACAGAGAGAGGCCAATCTTCGATTTCTGCAAGATGATACGACCAGAATAACGAGCATTAGCCCGTTTGTCTCTCTTAAGTATCAAAAGTTCCCAATCCCTTCGCTCATACTCTTTGTCACTCTATTCTCTTTTTCCCCCCAAAACCTGTTACTCACAGTAATGTGATAGGCAGGTAGTTATGAACGAAAACGTATTCCCCATCCACTACAGATTAAAAACTGCCCATATCTGTGAGTTTTTGTCTGTTTCTATCTCATGTCTGCCCCTCTTCACTGGTCGCAGCATTGAGAATTTTTTTTTTTTACAATACTATGAGTTTGCATGCCATTGTTTATCATGGTGCTTGTTCACTTCTATTCTGGATTGCGACTGCGTGGCTGGGTTATATTCTACGCTTTCTTACAATACATTTCCTGGAATCAACCAGGCCTGAGAGATAGAGACACCTGAGTTGTTGATGAGGCAATTTAAGCGACATCATTGACGATGAGTGTGTGAAGTTATGACACTCAGATGCACATTGCAAGTCATGCTAATAAACCTATAGCAAGTTTAACTCTGGGAAGAAGCTGGATGAGGCTGAAAAAATCTTACAATGATTTTGTCAGGACAAACGGGATTTAAAGCTATAGCCTTCCAGTAATTAAATCATCAAGGTGACTACTACACCATCCTACTTGATTAATCAATTGTCTAAACTTATGACAGGCGTGTGTACTGTCATAATCAATGAAATGAAGCGAATAGAATGTTGACTTTTCATATGTAATTAGTTCCATTAGACTTTTTCTCTCTCTCTTCTCTCTCTCTCTCTCTCTCTCTCTCTCTCTCTCTTCTCTTCTCTCTCTCTCTCTCTCTCTCTCTCTCTCTTCTCTCTCTCTCTCTCTCTCTCTTTCTCTCTCTCTTCTCTCTTTCTCTCTCTCTATCTCTTCTCTCTCTCACTCCTCTCTCTCTCTCTCTCTCTCTCTCTCTCTCTAGCTTTCTCTCTCTTTTTCTCTTTCTAATTCCTCCCTCTCTTTTTCACTCTTTAAGGCCCAGACTTTAATTGTCTCGCGTTTGCTTGTCTTCAGCTTTTTATAAGCGCATCCGTTATGGAGACAGATAGAAATCCCATCCTACACCCCTTCCATTAGCCTGCACTAACTGTCTACGGTGTAGACTTAGAATTGTTTCCAAGATCTTTTTTTTATTAGGCTTGGGACATAAAAATTCCAGGATGTGAACATTCCAACATTACACAATGCTCTGTCTGTCCTATTAGAGACAATGGTTGAGGACTAAAGCTGAATGTGCAACTGTGTCAGCCAGACCCTTTCCATCTAATTGTACTATCAGGTGCTTGTTGTGCCATGAGATAACAAACTATGTGAGAATTGGTGAAACCGTGAGAAAGTATTGTTACACACACAGTTAAGTCGGACAGGCCATATGCAAGTGACCTCATGCGTGGGAAGCCAGACATGGGTCCCGTTGCGATGACTCATCATCATCACCAGGTGCCCTGCCGCATGGCGTTGGCGATCATGGACTTCCATCTGTCTCTATCTCTTGTTGCCCTTAGCATCTCTCCCACCCTCCTCGTCCCCAGCCACTCTGCAAGTCCGTCCAGCATTTTCTCTCTGGGTCTACCCGGTGCTCTCTTTCCCTCCAGCTTTCCTGTTGTGACCAGGTGCTCCAATCCCCCTTCCTCATAAAATGGCCTATAAATGTTGCCTGTCTTTTCCGAATCTTCCTTATGAGTGATCTACGTGTGTCTGCCTCCATCAAGACTGTCTCGTTTGTTTTCTTTGCTGTCCATTCTTTGCCTTTGCGATGACTACACGTGGAAAACTGTAGTTCCTTTACAACATGTTTCATTTTAGTTTTCACGTGTGAGCAGGATTTTATAGCAACAGGCCTCAACTCCCTACACCCTCCAGTGATGCAGTAGACCACTATGGCTCTGCTAATTCTAGCTGCTTTCTAAATCAAAGAACAAATCTTTCGAGTCGTAACATAACTAAAAACTCAGAGTAAGTGAGCTGGAATGTCTTGTTGTTCGACTGACGTTTTGGGCCAAACCATGAATAAAACCTCACGATAAGTGAGCTGGGATGTGTTGTTCTTTGGCTGATCTAGCAGACTGAAGGAAGAGGAATGTTCTGAGAGAGAATCGGACATTGCACAACGAAGAATGCTCTGAGAGTGGATCAGACATTGCACAATTTATCAGACGAGAGATTAGAAGTTGTTGAGTACACCACAAAAAGTGCCGAGACATTGGAGAGGTCAAGAATGAAATGGGCAAACTTGCTGAAGTTATCAGGAACAAAGTGTCCGTGGTTTGCCTTTCTTGATCTTATTTACCATGTCAGCTACTTTGGGAACATATTCGTGGAGATAAAGATGGTTTGATGAGGGAAGTTCTCCCCCCTACTCTCTCTCTCTCTCTTCTCTCTCTTTATCTGCCTCTCTCTCTCTCTTTCTCTCTCTCTCTCCCTTCTCCCTCTTTATCTGAATCTCTATCTCACGTTCACTCTCTCTCTATGCTCTCTGACTATTTCTCCCTCTATGCTCTCTTTCTATTTCTCTCTCTATGCTGTCTTACTCTCTCTCTCTCTCACTTTCTCACACTTTCTCTCACTGTCTCTGTCTCTCTGTCTCTGTCTATGTTCCTCTGTCTGTCTGCCTGTCTCTTTCTCTCTCTCTCTCTCTCTCTCTCTCTCTCTCTCTCTCTCTCTCTTCCTATATAACTAGTCCTATTAGACACCTCTCTCTATTCCTCTGTTACTCTCTCTCTCTCTCTCTCTCTCTCTCTCTCTCTCTCTCTCTCTCTCTCTCTCTCTCTCTCTCTCTCTCTCTCCTTTCTGAGGCTCAGACTTTATTTTCCGTTTTTTCTTATTATTATATATATATATATTTTTTACTTTGTTATATAATCATTCATGGGAAGACAATCAGTAAGACGCGGAGAAAAACAGATATAGTGTGGAAGAGAGGGTGGGATGAGACACAGACAGACAGATGCAGAGAGAAGCCAATCATCGTTTTCTGTAAGGCGATACCGACAGAATAACGAGCTTTACCGAGTTTGGTCTCTCTAAAACAAATGTGATCCCCTATTCCCCTAGCCTACAGTTGCTACCACCCTATTCTTCTTTCTGAAAACTGTTACTCGTAGTAATGGGTAGAATTGTGTTAATTATGGGGAGATAACAAATGTCATTCCCCCGAAGCCTGCACACACACACACACACACACACACACACACACACACACACACACACACACACACACACACTCGAAGACACACAGACACACACACACACACACACACACATTTGCACGCAGACACACACACACATACACACACACACACACACACACACACACACACACACACACACACACACACACACACACACAAACACACAGATAGATAGAGACAGACAAAGATAGATAGACAAAGTGAGAGAGGGAGGACGGAGGAGGAGAGACAGACAGAGACATATAGATAGATAGATAGATAGATTGACAGACAGATAGATAGACAGATAGATAATTATACAGATAGATAGATATATATATATATTGATTGATAGATAGATAGATAGATAGATAGATAGATAGATTGATAGATAGATAGATAGATAGATAGATAGATAGATAGATAGACAGATAGATAGATAAGTATGTATATATGTATGTATGTATGTATGTACGTATGTATTATGTATGTATGTGTGTATGTATGTTTGTACGTATGTATGTATGTATGTATGTGTATGTTTGTATACCTACACATTGATAGATAGACAGAGATAGAAAGAGGGAGAGAAAGAGAGAGAGAGAGAGAGAGAGACAGAAACAGACAGACAGACAGACAGACAGACTGAGACAGACACAGACACAGACACAGACACAGACACACACAGACACAGACACAGACACAGACACAGACACAGACACAGAGACAAAAAAATAGAGCGAAAGCGAGAGAGACAAAAATCGTAAGATGTATAACGAGTGCTGAATGCATACTGCATCCGCGCCATTGGTTTTTTTGTTTCATCTAAAAGACTA
>CM060310.1:84014378-84016878 GCA_030674185.1 Monoplex corrugatus | reverse complement strand
TCTATTCTTGATTGCGACTGCCTGGTTGGGTTATATTCTACGCTTTCTTACAATACATTTCCTGGAATCAACCAGACCTGATAGATACAGACACCTGAGTTGTTGATGAGGCAATTTAAGCGACATCATTGACGATGAGTGTGTGAAGTTATGAAACTCAGATGCACATTGCAAGTCATGCTAATAAACCTATAGCAAGTTTAATTCTGAGAAGAAGCTGGATGAGGCTGAAAAATTTTACAATGATTTTTGCCAGGACAAATGGGGTTTAAAACTATAGCCTTCCAGTAATTAGTCCATCAAGCTGACTACTACACCATTCCAGTTGATTAATCAATTGTCTAAACTTATGACAGGCGTGTGTACTGTCATAATCAATGAAATGAAGCGACTAGAATTTTGACTTTTCATATATAATTAGTTCCATTAGACTCCCCTTCTCCTCTCCCCTCTCTCTCTCTCTCTCTCTCTCTCTCCTCCTCTCTCTCTCTCTTCTCTCTCTCTCTCTCTTCTCTCTCTCTCTCTTACTTCTCTTTCTCTCTCTCTCTCTCTGTCTCTCCTCTCTATCTCTTTCTCTCTCTGTCTGTCTGTCTCTCTGTCTTCTCTGCCTCTCTGTCTCTCTGATCTCTCGTGTCTCTCTGTCTCTCTGTCCTCTGCTCACTCGTCTCTCTCTCTCTGTCTCTCTCTCTCTCTCTCTCCTCTCTCTCTTCTCTTCTCCTTCACTTCGAGAGACCCAGGCTTTATTTGCCCTCTGTGTCTTTCTTTCATTTTTTCTGTATATGCAAATGTTTGGGGAGACAGACAGACAAATACAGTGCGCTAGAGTGGGATGGTGGAAAGACACTCAGCTAGACAGATACAGAGAGAGGCCAATCTTCGATTTCTGCAAGATGATACGACCAGAATAATGAGCAAACGCCCGTTTGTCTCTCTTAAATATCAAAAGTTCCCAATCCCTTCGCTCACACTCACCTTCACTCTATTCTCCCCCCCCCCCCCCCCCAAACCTGTTACTCACAGTAATGTAATAGGCAGGTAGTTATGAACGAAAACGTATTCCCCATCCACTACAGATTAAAAACTGCCCAGATCTGTGTGTTTTTGTCTGTTTTTACTCATGTCTGCCCCTCTTCACTGGTCGCAGAATTGGGAAATATATATTTTTTTTACACCACTATGAGTTTGCATGCCATTGTTAATCATGGTGCTTGTTCACTTCTATTCTGGATTGCGACTGCGTGGCTGGGTTATATTCTATGCTTTATTACTATACATTTCCTGGAATCAACCAGACCTGAGAGATACAGACACCTGAGTTGTTGATGAGGCAATTTAAGCGACATCATTGACGATGAGTGTGTGAAGTTATGAAACTCAGATGCACATTGCAAGTCATGCTAATAAACCTATAGCAAGTTTAATTCTGGAAGACGCTGGATGAGGCTGAAAAAAATCTTACAATGATTTTGTCAGGACAAACGGGATTTAAAACTATAGCCGTCCAGTAATTAAATCATCAAGATGACTACTACACCATCCCACTTGATTAATCAATTGTCTAAACTTATGACAGGCGTGTGTACTGTCATAATCAATGACATGAAACGAATAGAATGTTGACTTTTCATATGTAATTAGTTCCATTAGACTTCTCTCTCTCTCTCTCTCTCTCTCTCTCTCTCTCTCTCTCTCTCTCGCTCTCTCTCTCCTCTCTCTCTCTCTCTCTCTCTCCCTCTTTCTCTCTCTCTTTCTCTATCTATCTATCTAATATATATCTGTCTAGCTTTCTCTCTCTTTTTCTCTTCCTCCCCCCCCCCCCTCCCTCTCTTTTTCGCTCTAAAAGGCCCAGACTTTAATTGACTTGCGTGTGGGTTTTTTTTTCTGTTTTTTTATATACGCATTCGTTGGGAGACAGACAAAAATCCCATCCCACACCCCTTCCAAATAGCCCCCATAAACTGTCTATAGTGTAGACTTAGAATTGTTTCCAGGATTTTTTTTATTAGGCTTGGGACATAAAGATTCCGGAATATGAACATTCCAGCATTACACAATGCTCTGTCTGTCCTATTAGAGATAATGGTTGAGGACTTAAGCTGAATGTGCAACTGCATCAGCCAGACCCTCACCCTTTCCATCTAATTATACTATCAGGTGCTTCTGGTGCCATGAGATAACAAACTATGTGAGAATTGGTGAAACCGTGAGAAAGTATTGTTACACACACAGTTAAGTAGGACAGGCCATATGCAAGTGACCTCATGCCTGGGAAGCCAGAGAGGGGTCCCGTTGCGATGACTCATCATCATGACCAGGTGCTCTGCCACATGGCGTTGGCGATCATGGACTTCCCTCTGTCTCTATCTCTCGTTGCCCCTAGCATCTCCCCCACCCTCGTCGTCCCCAGCCACTCTGCAAGTCCGTCCAGCATTTTCTCTCTGGGTCTACCCGGTGCTCTCTTTCCCTCCAGCTTTCCCGTTGTGACCAGGTGCTCCAAATC
>CM060310.1:84009378-84011878 GCA_030674185.1 Monoplex corrugatus | reverse complement strand
TTCATCTAAAAGAATAGCTCCTAGAACCACCAAGATGCAGTTAGTATGTAAGGAGAGTTGTGGTACTGGGGAGGGATCCCTGTTCAATCTGTTGATCGATCCGCGTGTGCTTTAATCACTATGCAGCACACTCCATAATTGACAAGCTTATGTGTAGAATAGGGGTACACCACTAAAGAAGTACATAATTTGGGATAGAAAAACAGAGTATAATTAAATTAAATATAATGAAATTCAATGAAATTAAGTAAGCTAAATAAAAATGAAAAGAAAAAAGGAATGAAATAAAACAGAAGAAAAGAAAGGGAAGCAAAATAAAATCAAATGAAATAACATTAGATAAGCGTGAGCTGTGGTGTACATTTTTGTGTTGAGACTGAAATAATAAACTGAAGTACGGTAAAACACAAAAATACATAAAAATGTAATAAAATTGTGTTCAATTAAGATGAATTTTATGAGATAAAGTAAAATGAAAAAAAAAAAAAAAACGTAAAATAAAAAAAAAGCTTGAGCCACACTTTGCACCTATGTTTTAAATGAGAGTCCGTGTTTGTTTGTTTGTTTGATTGGTTGGTTGATTGGTTGGTTGGTTAGTTGGTTGGTTGGTTGGTTGGTTGGTTGGTTGGTTGGTTGGTTGGTTGGTTAGTTGGTTGGTTGGTCGGTCAGTTGGTTGGATGGTTGGTTGGTTGGTTGGTTGGTTGGTTGGTTGGTTGGTTGGTTGGTTGGTTGGTTGGTTGGTTGGTTGGTCGGTCGGTCGGTCGGTTGGCTGGTTGGCTGGTTGGTTGGTTGGTTGGTTGGTTGGTTGGTTGGTTGGTTGGTTGGTTGGTTGGTTGGTCAGTCTGTCGGCTGGTTGGATGGTTGGTTGGTTGGGTTGTTGGTTGGGTGGTTGGTCGGCTGGTTGGTCGGTCGGCTGGTTGGTCGGTCGGCTGGTTGGTTGGTTGGGTTGTTGGTTGGGTTTTGGTCGGCTGGTTGGTTGGTTGGTTGGTCGGTTGGTTGGTCGATCAGCTGGTTGGATAGTTGCTTGGTTGGTCGGTTGGTTGGTCGGTCGGCTGATTGGTTGGTTGGGTTGTTGGTTGGTTGGTCGGTCGGTTGGTCGATCAGCTGGTTGGTTGGTTGGTTGATTGGTTGGTTGGTTAGTTGGTTGGTTGGTTGGTTGGTTGGTTGGTTGGTTGGTCGGTCGGTTGGTTGGTTGGTAGGTTGGTTGGTTGGTTGGTTGGTTTTTGATTGTTGTTTGTTTGTTGTTTGTTGTCTGATTGGTTGGTTGGTTGGTTGGTTGGTTGGTTGGTTGGTTGGTTGGTTGGTTGGTTGGTTGGTTGGTTGGTTGGTTGGTTGGTTGGTTGTTTCTTGCCAGATGGTTCAAACCCTGTGCTGATAATGTATAGTTCATGAGTTCGAACTCAGGCACACCACACCTATAGTTTATTAGTTTGGTCGTCTGAGCTCCCTTCCCATTGTCATAACGCAGTTGGGGATATTTGATAGAGCCATGGACTTTAGATCTGATATCCCAGCCGGCGACATCAAATATTGGCTTGTTTTTATCTGTTGTAATGTTTCTATCATTCTGGCGATGTCAGTTTAGTGTGTTCATTTTTGTTTTCCTTTTCTCCAGATTTCAACTCCTCAAGTTCAAGACCTTGCCAGCACAAAGAGGTTTTGCACAGGCATAAGGAGTCTGCCTTACAATCGCTGGCAGATTTGGGTGGACAGTACATCGAATTGTCCGAGTGCGATGAAATCCCTCTTGAACAAATTCCAAACTCCAAATTTAGATATCTCGAGTTCAATCACATCTCGCAACACGAAAAAACAAAACAAAACAAAACAAAACAAAACAAAAAGAAAACAAAAAACAACAACAACAACAAAAACCTGGCCTATTCACCGTCTATCTTCCTGGTCGTGTCAATTTAGAGTTTGATAGGTCCTTCTATCCCGCTAACCTCTCCAGTTCATAATCTTCTCGGTGCATATGATTCTGCACAGGCTCAGGGAGTCTGCCAGATAAAGGCTGGCAAATTTGGGAGAGTGATTATGGAACTGTTCGAATCCGAAGAAACCATCCTGAGTATTTCAGTTTTCAGTTTTCAGTTTGAATTTCTCAAGACGGTGTCCCCGTGCTCGGAATGAATTCTATATGTGCTAAGGTCACAGGTGAAATGTGATGGAAAAATTCCAGAATGATCACGGCACAAGCCTTACGCCTGCACATAAACACATGAGCTGACCAGGTCCTGACGTCCTACCTAGACAGTCCCAGAACCCTGGGGCCATAGAAAGTGAGGTGGCAGAGACCTCAACTTGTCATAGGGCCAGTATGATGAGGGTGGCACCCATCCCCTGTCCCTCGCTTCAAATTCATATTCATATTCACTTTTTTTTTAATCAAGACTTCAAAAAAGCAACAAGACTGATTGGTCTTCAAAGGGTGGGATCTGGTGAATCAATCTATCTCTCCATTTTTTTAATATTTTTTTTACTAAGGCAGCCGGGCAAT
>CM060310.1:83994378-84004378 GCA_030674185.1 Monoplex corrugatus | reverse complement strand
CACACACACACACACACCACACGCGCACTCGCGCGCACGCCCACGCACACACACTGGCTTTGATGGAGAGATTGATATCGATCAACACCATATGTGTGTGCATTTTAAGCTGTCTGCCTGTGTCTGCCTGTATATCAATGTGTCTGCCTCTCGTGTCTGTCCATATCTGTCCCTTTCCTTGACTCACTCACTCACGCACATTATAGTACACAATGTATCTTTCTTCACCCCACTCTCTCTCTCTCCCTCTCTCTCTCTCTCTCTTCTCTTTCTTTCACTCTCTCTCTCTCTTCTCTCTCTCTCTCTTTCTTACCCTCTGCATCTCTCAGAGATAGATGAAATAGACAGATAGATAGACAGACACGTAGATAGATAGATAGATATAATAGATAGATAGATAGATAGATAGATAGACAGATAGACAGATAGATAGATAGATAGACAGATAGACAGATGGATAGATAGATAATAGACAGATAAATAGATATTTAGATAGATAGAGAGATACAGGGATAGATAAGATAGATACAGAGATTGATAGACAGATACAGAGATAAATACAGAGATATATAGATACAGAGATACAGTGATACAGAGACACATAGATACAGAGACACAGAGATAGATACAGAGGCACAGAGGCGAATGGTTGGATGAAGAGAAAGAGATAGAGACAGAGACAGAGAGACAGAGACAGAGAGAGGCAAAGAGACAGACAGAGAGAGACAGAGACAGAGAGAGACAGAGACACAGAAACAGGGACAAATCTTGCTGGGGACAGTTGGGGAGTAGCGAATTGTTCAGACAGTTGCAGCAGGCTGGTAAGCCAATCTAAGGTTTCTGTAAGACAATAGAGACTGAATGATGAGGTCTTAGCATGTTTATCTCTCGTAAAACAAAGCAGATTCCCTGCCTCCTCTCTCTTCCCACACAGTCACTCTTATTATAGTCTCTTTCCACCCCCACCCCCCACCCCCACAACTCCACCCCAATCCCAACCTTCTCGTTCCAGCGTACTTTCCCAACGAATCAGAACAGGTGTTTTAGTTATGTACAGGAAACAGTTTCAGTTTACAGTTTCAGTTTCAATTTCTCAAGATGACATCTCTGTGATTGGAATGAATTCCATATGCATTCATGTCACAGGTGCCATGTGATGGAGAAGATCCAGAACGATTACAGCGCGAGCCTTAAGCCTGTACATAAACCCATGAGCTGGCCAGGTCCTGAAGTCCTACCTAGATAGTTCATTAATCCTGAGGTCGCAGGGGAATGAGGTGGCAGAGACTTCAACTTTTCCCGGGGACAGCACCTCGTGGGCGGCGCCCATCCCCTCTCCCTCGTTTCAAATTCATATTCACTTTGATTTAAACCAAAAAGGCTAACTGGTCTTCGAAGGGTAGGACCTGGGAAATCAGTCTATATCTCCAATGATTTTTACCAAGGCAGCCAGGCAATGCCCTGCTTTTCACAATTTTAAATGCCGTGGGATCTTTAGCGTGCGCAGCCAGAAGGCACACGGGTCTGACTCGTTTTTTGTCCCCTTCCCAAGGACTAGACCTTCAGTTCGATTTTCCGGTCAAACTAAGGAAAAAAGTCGAGGCCTCTACGTGGGAGCGAACCGTGGAACCTCGAGTTTAGTTATTGGAAGGCGAGCGTCTGAACCATTATGCCACTCTTCTCCCTGATGGTAGAAGAAACAACATTCTCTCCCTGGGTCTATCTGGTGCTCTCTTTCACTCTAGCTTTCCCGTTTTGACCAGGTGCTCCAAACCCCCCTTCCTCATAAAATGGCCTACAAATGTTGCTTGTCTTTTCCTAATTTCCTTATGAGTGATCTACGTGTGTCTGCTTCCATCAAGACTGTCTCGTTTGTTTTCTTTGCTGTCCATGGAATTCTCAACATTCTTCTGAGAAACCACATCTCGGCTGCCTCGATCCTGCTCTGGCTTTGCTTGCTGACTGTCCACGCCTCGCATCCGTACAACAGTATTGGTTCTATACAACATTCAAGGACTCTCTTTCTGATGTTAATTGATAGGCATTTGTTGGTAAGAATGCTTGTCATCTTCTTGAATGCTGTTTTGGCTTGGCCGATTCTGCCAGCTATTTCCGATGTGCATCTGCCGTCTGATGAAATGACCGTTCCCAGGTATTTGAACTTATTAACCTGTGTCAAGGTTGTGCCATTTGCTGTTATTTTGCAGGAGGGGATTCCATGTTTTTTACTGATCACCATGACTTCAGTCTTCCTGCTGTTTAGTTCCAACCCCTTACTTTTGCTTTCTATTTCTAGTATATTCACAAGGTTTTGTAGGTCCCTTTCATTTTCTGCAATTAGCACGGTGTCATCTGCGTACCGAATGTTGTTTATCATTTTCCCTCCAACCTTTAATCCAGGGTCATCTTCTAGGTTTCTCATGATGTTTTCGCTATATAGTGAAAACAGATCTGGTGACAAAACACAACCCGGTCTGACTCCTCTTTTGATGTTTTGAAAAGAGCTTAATTTGTTTTCTATTCTCATTGCAGCTGTTTGTTCCCAGTACATATTCCTGATTATTCGTACATCTTTTCCATCAACATTGAGTCTCTCCAGAATGGGTCAGACAGCGTAAACACAGTACCCCTTTACTTGATGAAATGGCTGCCGTGTGCCATCGTGAGCCTGGAGGTGATTGTCCGTACAATAGAGAGCCATTGGTGATCTGGGACCCATCCAGCCCTCTCGCGAGTTTCTTGTTCTTGTTCGCTTATATCACTCACCAGGTAACACACCTATTATGTCATATTTATCTCATTATTCTCAATGCACTTTTCTTGCCCGTTTAAAGTCAGTCATAACATCCCGAAAGAACTGGCGCAATTCGTTCTGTATATGATATGTAATGACCAGCCTAAGCCAGGTTTTGAATTGTGATGGCAATTGGCAGTTGGTAATCACGTTGTCTTATCATGTGAAGTAGGTCAGAGAAAAGCGATTGAATCAATCAGCTAAAGAATCAATAGGACAAGTTCCAAGGACAACGATAGCATTCTTGTTATGAAAATGCTAACAGAAGTACGATCAAATGACATTGTGGAGCAGATTGTAGCACAAGCAATCCACTTTGTTGTCAATACTGTTGTCATTCTGTCAGGGATCTTGCAATTGCAAACACAATATGATTATTATCTCAAACGAACGGACGCCATAGCTTGAGATAGTCAATGATTTAAAATATCTTGAAAGTGGTAGCCAAGTAGGCTTTGAAGTGCTAGTTGCATCAGGTGTAGAGATGAGAGCAACACGTCTTGTTAGTCTTGTTAGCGTGACAACAGTTCTTCAATTGATTTAATTGTTGGCATGTTTCTCTGAAGCTTGCCTAATGCCGTAATTGATTGACAAAATAAATAGAATGTTCATCGACCATGTCCATGTCAGTCTCATTAGCCGACATTTTCTCCAGCACTTCCCACACACCAGCCTCCATCAACCTCTCCCAGCTTCCCACTTCACCAATTCAGAATTGTGACTAGATGTTTTCTCAGAAGATCTGGTGCACATAATCTAAAGCAACAAACTAACCCATTGGCAGGTCTGAAGTCCATCTCCATTATACAAAGGAGCAAGCAGATGTCGCACAATGTTGAATGTCATTTTCTGTATGCCTCCAGCTAATAGAAACATAATCTCACAACATTTTTCTTGCAAAAAAAAAAAAAGAAAAAAAAAAGAAAAAAGAAAATTGATCGCAATGATATGGGCTTCTGCTGAACAAGTTTGGCTATGGGTTTGCGATGTAATGTCTAGGTGGCTGAGTGATTATCCGGTACCATTGTTTTGCTATAATATATGTATACATTTCAAAAATGAATGAGCCGGCCTGAAAACATGTGGAATCTTAGACCATAATATGATTGTGCATGGAACAGTTCTGTAAATCTCATTTAATAGTGATTACCTGAAACACATTAAAATGAAATGAGAACGCGTGTACAATTAACAACACAAAGCATAAGTAGCTAAATCAGCGAAATAACTATTCGTAAGACAGGAACCAGAAAAAAAAAATCACCAAAAAAGAATAAGAATATGTATTTAATACAAAAGACAGGCGCACATTTTCGGCCTTTGTCAAGCATAAGACCACAAACAAACATAAGATACAAAAATCAGGAGAGAAAGACTGAAATGTCCCTGCTGCTTTGTCCAGTATCATAAAAGAAATAAACTCACTTATAAAAAAACAACATATACAAACATTAGTTGCACATATAAAAAAAAAAACGCATTTTGCTTGACATTCTTCTAAAACAGAAGACAGGTTGATCACGATCCGATGAGCTCTCTTATCACAGTATATACTCTCCCAGTGTTTTGCTGGTTACTTTTACTCTCCATTTAGACCACAATGTAAGAAACACACGCAATTGTTTAAAGCAAATTTATGGGTTGCTCATAGACATCTTGTGTTGTGTTCTACCGCTGATACTACCACTACCTTCACTGTTTCTACATTCATATATGTATATATTCTTCATCCCGTCAGAAATATTATTGTTCAGTCTATCATTTTCTCGCAATAACAACAACAAAAAAGCACCAGACGCAAACACTGTGGCTTATTGGAAATCAAATTCACGGTAAATCTTTGGCGATTTCCGTGCGTATTTTTACCATCAGGCCAGATCGAGCTGAGAGCCTTCAATGGATCACAAGTCTGTCTGCCTTCTAATCCACAGGCTAAAAGGATGCATGTACGTGGGTTTTGACCTTTTTCAGGGCCCGCTTTCTCCTTTCTCTTGCTTTGCCCAGCAACGGGGCAAAAATGGTCGATGATGATGATGGTTACCATTGGCTGGTGGCTCTGTCCATATCAGAATTTCTGGCGTCCAGCTATTATGAAGAGAAGTGCTATGCAATCTTTCTTTTGAAAAAGGAGATTGACTCAGATCGATACCAGACACATCTTCTTGGCTATCTGAATGAGTCATCGATTCATCAGCCTATTTGTCTGTTGCTCTCTCTGTCTCTGTTTGTTTGTCTGTCTGTCTGTCTGTCTGTCTGTCTGTTGACTGCCTGCCTGCCTGTCTGCCTGTCTGTCTGTCTGTCTCTATCTGTCTCTCTGCCTCGGTCTCTGTCTCTGTCTCTCTCTCCCCCCTCTCTCTCTCTCTCTCTCTCTCTCTCTCTCTCTCTCTCTCTCTCTCTGCCTTCCATCTTCTAGTTATTTATTTCTCTTTCTCTCTCTCTCTCTCTCTCTCTCTCTCACACACACACACACACACACACACACACACACACACACACACACACACACACACACACACACACATACATACATACATATACACATACACACACAAGCACCGTTTTATGCACAAACATCTTCACAGCCGGACGCTAAGGGGGTGGTAAAAAGCTCACAGAGAAAAATCGCACGTTTGTCAAATGAGTGATATCAAGGATGAACGGACTATGAACAAAAGGTTTAGCACATATTGTAGTTCTCTGTGCCCTCTGATCTCAGCTTCTCATTTGTCTCAGACAAACATAAACACATACAAATAAGCGTCTCTTGTCTTGCAAGTTACTTTTAGTTTCTCTCTTTTCTTTTTTTTCTCCTTTGAGGGCAAAAGATAGACAGGAACGGAGTGGAGAAATGCAGTCAACATAATGTCAAAAAGTTTTTTGTTTTAGTTTGGTTGTTGTTTGTGTGTTGTTTGTTGTTGTGTATTTGTTTCTTACTTGTTGTGTTTGCTTGTTCGTTGTTTCTTGTTTGTTTGTTTGTTTTGTGTATTGATCTGTGCTGTCGTTGTCTACAACATTTCGTGCTCAAAACCTGGACAAATCGTTCACAATGTTATGTGTGGCTGTGATGATGCGATGATGGTGATGCGTGCGTGATGATGGGCGATAGTGATGATGATGTGATGATGGTGGCTTGATGATGCGATGATGGTGATGATGTGGTGATGATGGTGATGATGATGGCGATGATGGTGATGATGGTGGTGATGATGATGATGGCGATGATGGTGATGATGGTGATGATGGTGGTGATGATGGTGGATGTGGATGATGGGATGATGGTGGTGATGATGGCGATGATGGTGGTGATGATGGTGGTGTGATGATGGCGATGATGGTGTGATGATGTGGTGATGATGGTGGCTGTGATGATGGCGATGATGGTGATGATGGTGGTGATGATGGTGATGATGATGGTGATGATGGTGGTGATGGTGGTGATGATGATGATGGATGGTATGATGGTGGTGATGATGGTGATGTGATGATGGCGATGATGGTGGATGATGATGGTGATGATGGTGTGATGGGTGGTGATGATGGCGATGATGGTGATGATGGTGGAAATCATACACACGATGGTTTGGCGTTCCATTCTGGATTGACACTGCCTGACAGGGCTGAGTTCTGTGCTTATTTCTGCGATGCAATTTTTCTGACTTCACTAAGACGCACAGGATATATAAACACATGCATTGCTGTTCTGTACATTTAAGCAATACCTTGATGATGCATCCCATGAAATTGATGAGTCTTGACTATGTTGTCCCAATATCCCCTTTGACATGTTCAATTCTATGTACCCTGGAGCTGGTTGGGACCGAAAAATCTCACATTAATTTTCACATGAGGATTTCGTTAGACAATCGCAGAAGAAAAATGAGATTTTGACATCGTTAACTCTCTCAAACAAACCGAAATGTTTCTATCCATACCTTGACGATAGTGTCATCTTACTCTTTGCTTATCCTAAACCCTCCAGTCTGTCATGTGACAGACCTGTTAATTATGTAGAGAAAGCAAATGGTATTGATCTACATACTGCAAACTTTGGGGTTGGTTGTTTTCTTTGACAGAGTCATGGACCCGTGGCCTGTTCGTTGCCCATCAATTATATCAGTTTCGTATTTTCAAGGATCCCTCTCCCCCCTCCCCGTTTTAAGATGTTGCCAGTGCTTAGGGTTCAGGCAGGCTTATGAAGCTTTCCAGATAATAAATATTTACCATATTCCGATGAAACACACATGGAATTGTCTGATGTGAGCAGTCCCTCATGAGCTATCACCGAACTCCAGAAAAAAAAATCTCCCCGGATGTGTGCATACTTCATCTCACTTGTGGTCAGATCAGGCCTCTGGTATGTTATCGGTAACCACGTGATCCCATACCATCTGTCCATGGTTAACCCTTTCACTCCTGCACCCTATCCGCCAGTTGCAAAAGCTTAACTCTTTCATTCTTTCACCTTATCCACCAACTTTCTGCAGGAAGCTGGTGGAAAAGGTGAGAGAATGAAAGAGTTGAACTTTTGCTTTGCTGTCATAACTGACAATGGTGATGCTGGCAGATAGGGTGAAGGAGTCAAAGGTTTAACTGTCGGCGATTAATGCCGGCACCTACACTTGATAGAGAGTTGGAGGGATATAGAACCTTAATAGGATCAAAAACGACAGGTGGATGAACCCATCGAGAGTCAATGGCCGCCCACGAAATCCTATTACAGTGCGTATTCTTTAAAGCTAGAAAAAACTAAGAAGTTAACCTGACAGAAATCTTGAGCTGGTGTCTCTCAAGCATTTTGCTGCTGTTCGCAGCGTCGTTCCAGCAACTCCTGCACCATCGTTGATGGCAAGTTGCAGTGCAAGGTCTGGCCTTTCACGTGGATTTCATCAGCACTGTGGGGAGGTAGAGTTGTTTCATGGCCAAGAGGTTGTCTTCCATATTCCGTTGTTCAAATTAAAACTGATTATAGTGATATATATAGTGGCTGCAAAAAAGTGTCAGTGAATGTTCTCACTTTTCTCCTGTGCCTTTTATTTCCTTGTTTTATAATAAGTATTATACACATGTGACATTCCAACTGGCCACAAAACCTATAAGTTTGCTCAAGGCACTTTTTATATATTAGTGGGAAGGCAATTTCATGTCCTTTTCAATATTACCAATAACTTGATACCACCAAAAAAAAACCAACAACAACAACAACAATAAAACCGCAGCATATTCTCTCCCTTATCAACATGTATCAAATCATTGTATGCCTGGGCGTACAGATGTTATCACTCTACATGAAAACGTTATTGGATAGCAATTTAGTGGCAGAGTGGAGCCAGCAATGTAACACGATCAAACCACTCGGTATTGAGCAGTTCTTCATTCTGCAAGAAATCTGGCAGCCCCCAGGCAGGAACATATTCAGACTGGATTTCCATATGTAAGTGAGCCATTGTTTGCTTAGCGAAAGTTATGAGCTATTGAATGTGCTAGGCAAGCAAAAGCTATGGTACCGGTTGTAGAAAGATATGGATGTGACTGCAATACGTCTTATTATCTTGACAACATAGCATTTCTTCGGCTACGTTCGGCGGGATTGTCTGTAATAGGTATCATGTCAAAATCGATAGATATGATCAGTGGAGCTTTTACCTGCATGTTCACGTTTGCCTCATTAACCGACTTTTTCTCTGTTTCCTCTTCCCTGTTTTATGTCACTTGATGCTCTTCTTCTCTGTAAACTCAGACTTGTTTCTCCTTCCTCTCCTATCTCTTATTACCATCATCATCATTGTCACCACCGTCGTCAGCATTATTGTCATGTGTCTTGCTTCATAGCGTTGGCGATCTAGGCCTTCAATACAATTCTATATTTTGTCGCTGCAAGTACATCTACCCTTTCTGTCCTTAGCCACTCTCCGAAACTAATATTTCCTCCCTGGGTTTAACATGTGCTCTTTCTTTCGTCTAGCTTTCCTGTTATGATTGGTGCTCGAATTCCCATTACCTCATAAGCTTTTCTATATACTTTTTTGTTTTTATTTCCTAATCTTCTTCACTATTGTTCTTTTTGTGTTTGTATCTTCCAAGACTGTCTTGTTTGTTTTCTTTGCTACCCATGGAACTCTTACCATTCTTTTCGGAAACTACATTCCTTCTAACGTGCATCAGCGATCTGGTGAGGTGACTGTTCCCATATGTTTTTAATCTTATTCTCTTGCTTCAATGTTGTGCTATCTACTGATACTGTATTTTACAGGAGGGGATTTCTTGTTTTTAGCTGATTACCCTGGCTTCAGCCTTCTTGCTGTTTAACATTAGCGTTGTATTTATACTATATTCCCAAGGTTGTGCAGTTTTTTTTCTTCTCTTTCTGTAATAAGAACGATGTTATTTGTATAATCCTCCAACCCAGGGTATTCTTTTACATTTCTCATGATGATTTCGGTGTGAAGTGAAAACAAATCTGATGATAGAACACATACCTGTCTAACACTTCTTTTCATATATTGTAAAGAGATAAGATCTCTTTCTATTCTCATTACTGCTGTTTGTTCCCCAACATATGGACCGTTTCCATCAATATTGAGCTTTTCCAATTGGCTGTTTAATTCTTTGTGTCTTACTTATCGAAAGCCTTGATATAACAATAATAATAAAAAAAAAACATAAATTAAATCCTTATTCAAGTCAACTTTTCTCTCTTTGAGCGCTCCTAAGATGTGTGTGGTATTTCCTGTCAACAAATCCAAATTATTCCACTGCTATTTTTGTCTTGATTATGTTTTGACTTTGTTCCTTGTTCTCGTCAGGAATATTCTAAACAGAATCTTGGTCACAAAAAACCGTCAAGTTGATTGCACAATAGGTTCGCATTCTATAGCCCGTACTTTCTTTGGAAATGCAGTAAATACTGGTTTTTATGTCTTTCGTGATTTTTATTTTCGGTTCATAAATTTCGTTTAGTAGGACTATTACCTTTTCAACGCCAAATTCCTCAAAAAGCCTCAATAATTTCTATAGTAAAATTGTCTGGTCTTGTAGTCTTTCCTGTTCATCCTTTTCAACGTTGCCCAGACTTCCTCTTCATTGTTGGTGCTCATTCATCGTTCTTTCTTATGATGTGTTTCACCTTTATGTCTTTGTCAAAAGGTCGTCAATGTACTCTCCCCATCTGTACAATATTTTTGTCTTTATCCATAATAGTCGAACATT
>CM060310.1:83974378-83986878 GCA_030674185.1 Monoplex corrugatus | reverse complement strand
AACAGCAAGTGAAACAGCAAACTGCCAGAGGCAAAAATAACTAAAAGTAGTTAAAATATTTTGATAAAATAACAATGGATCGATATGGTATGATCCATGGCTAAAAAATGACTTTTTTCCACTTGGTAGGTAAATTATTCGAAAGCCTAAATAGCTCAGTTGGGAGAGCATTAGGCTGAAGAGCTCTATGTCATTGGTTCAGCTAAGGATTTCATAAGCAATTTTCGGTGGTTACCATTTAAATTTGATCTTTTGCCAGGCTGTAGTATTTTTGTTTATGGGCAATGGGTCTGCCAGATACTCGCTGGCAAATTTAGATACTGCACATATGGAACTGTCTGAATGCAATGGATCCATCTTGAATAAATACCAGACTCTCAAGTTCCTGAAGCCTTTCATGTGAACATTGCAAAGTTTCAGTGGGACCGTCATTTCTATCCAGTGAAGACACTATTACTGTGGGGCCGTCATTGCTATCCAGTGAAGACATTATTACTGTGGGGCCGTCATTGCTATCCAGTGAAGACACTATTACTGTGAGGCCGTCATTGCTATCCAGTGAAGACATTATTACTGTGGGGCCGTCATTGCTATCCAGTGAAGACATTATTACTGTGGGGCCATCATTGCTATCCAGTGAAGACATTATTACTGTGGGGCCGTCATTGCTATCCAGTGAAGACATTATTAATGTGGGGCCGTCATTGCTATCCAGTGAAGACATTATTACTGTGGGGCCGTCATTGCTATCAGTGAAGACGTTATTACTGTGGGGCCGTCAATGCTATCCAGTGAAGACATTATTACTGTGGGGCTGTCATTGCTATCCAGTGAAGACACTATTACTGTGGGGCCGTCACTGCTATCCAGTGAAGACGTTATTACCAGTACTTTCCACATTTTGCCAGGTGAAAACAAACATCATCAGAAAACATGAAATCCCTGTATTTCAGCGCCGCCATTTTTGACCGCGACAAGTGAGAACCTCGTTTGTTTATTTGGTTGGTTGGTTGGTTAGTTGGTTGGTTGGTTGGTTGGTTGGTTGGTTGGTTGGTGGTTGGGGTTGGGGTTTAATTGGTTGGTTGGTTGATTGGTTGGTTGGTTGGTTGTTGTTGTTGTTGTTCTTCTTCTTCTTCTTCTTTCTTCTCTTCCTGTTTTCTTGTTGTCGTATTTGTTATAATTAAAGGTTAACAATTTTTTTCTGAGATGCGTGTACGCACACTGTTTTTGTTTGTTGTTTTGTTCGTTTATGTGTGGCTGTCTTATGGCAACATGTGTTTCTGATTTTGTTCGATTATGTGTGGTTGTCTTAAGGTAACATGGAAACATCATGTATGCACGCTCATCCGTATACAAGACAGGTGCGTGCAGATTGCCCAGAAACATACCGCCTGCATAGTTTAAACAAACAAATACACAAACAAAACAAAATAACAAAGAAAAGACCACAAATAAAAAATAAACACAAAAAGACCACAAGCAAACAAACAAACAAAAACCTAACCAACCAAACAAAACTGACATACATGAATCGGGGAAAAAACAACAACATCGGAATGCTAAAGAAAGAAAAAATCTCGGATCCCCGTGCAAAAGGCGATGGACATCAATCTGAGGTAGCAAACTGACTAAGTGGGAGGTCTTAAGTCCTGCCACACTAAGGTGTAACTGATGGTTGTACAATGCTGAATGCCACAGTCTCCACAAGCTTCTAGACAATATGCTTCTCAGACGACAGATTGTTAATGCGACAACTAGCGAAGCAGTCGCAGCATATTAGGGTCACTTTTTGTTTGTGTGGTTTAGTGGTCTGTGTTTGTGGTCTGCCTTAGGGTCAAATCCACCACCGTTTGCTTTATCAAAGTGGACTTGCTTTTTTATTTCATTTCATTTTTTTTTATGTCAGGAGTTCAATCCCAACCCTCAACACAAAAGCAAATCAGTGTGCTGACTATGTTAAAGCTTCACTCATTCTAGTAGCGTCAGGGTATTGTTTAGTTGCTGGCCCCTTCCCCCCTAAGACCATGTAAGCGAGCAGGATATTGCACAGATCTCAATGTTTCTGCCACATAACTGCTTGCAGATGTTTTTAATTGTTCATATGATTTGATCCACATAAAGACTTCCGAATGGAGGGTAAAATTAAGATATTTTTCCCGCCATCCCAGACCAGCATATCTGCAGATCTATAAATATCTTAACTGCCTTTGTGTGCATGAGCATACATATTGTCAAACATGCACATTACTGATCCTGTAACTCATGCCAGTGGCTGCCTCATTGAAACATAAAGGACACCCAGTATTCACGCCCGACGGAGTATGGAGACATGTTGCCAACACAGTGTGGTCAAAAGAACGTACACGCGCGCATACACGTATCGGAAAAAATAAAATCCATGGGGAAGAAATGTACACACATGTTGCATACCAGTTGGTTGTTTTGCTATAATATCGTCTAGGCAGATCTAAACAGATAAAATGAAGCATTAAACTTAATCGGGAGATACGTCAGAGAGAGAGAGAGAGAACATAACTGAATTCGTGACATGTAAAAATTCGAGTCTGCAGTTCCATCAAAAAGAGCCATGCTGAAAAAAACAGCAATCTGGATTTGATCCAAATCACGCGATCGATCAGCATGGTATGGTTCATGGCTAAAAAAATTACATTTTTGTGTTGGAAAAGAATCATTCCACGAGAAAGGGAAGGCAAATGTGTAACGTTATTAAAGCACTCTGTCAGCAATATCTTTCAAGCTCTACCAGAGATGTGGTAGATGAAAAGGTAATCAGCATCAGACACAATAACCCTGCATGTTTCTGGCATCACTGTGGATAGGGACAAAGTTCAGACCTCTTGAAATGCCTGGCTAAGCAATGCGGGATGCTGGCTGTATTCCAAAGTAGAGATGGATGCACAATGGCGCCCTTAACTTCATGGTGTAGCGCTAGATCGATTAGCTTCTGATATGTCTGGTCTGACCTCCTCTCTGGCTGGGCCTGGCTCTACATTTGAGTTCTTAATGTCTTAATAGGGGTTAGTAGACAGTGTTCTTACTAAGATAGACCAGGACAGAAACTGTTGAAAACCACTAAAGTAACCCATCAACTGTTCAGTCACCTCTGGAGGGTGGCCGTGCAGCAGTTTGACGTCGCTGGCTCCAGTGGGCTTCTTGGTACTGGGAGTAATGAAGTTGGAGAGGGTGATGTGTTAGATGAGGCAGAGAAAGAGGCACGAGATCAACACCAATGAAGCGGCGCAAAAGATGGACAAAAATAAATAGATGAATGAATGTATAAACAAACCAACGAATGAATAAACAAACGAATGAATACATAAATAAATGGATAAATGAATAAATAGATAGATCGACAGAAAAATAGATAAATGATAAATACACAAATAAATAATAAATGAATAAACGAATAAATAAATAAATAAATAAATGAATAAACAATAAACAAAAAAATACATAAATAAATCGAATAATGAATCGATCAATCAATCAATCAATCAACAAATAAACGTGTGAATTGACTTCCCATATTATATCAACAAATGCTGAAAAGACCAACCAAGCAAAGCAAAATTCTGGCTTTCTTTAAAAATAAAGATAATTTCGAGAAGAAGTAAACAGAACAAGAACAAGAAGAAGAATAAGATCAAAAACAAGATGAAGAACACGAACAAGAAGAAGAACAAGAAACAGAAGAAAAACCTCAACTTTTAACGGGAACAGCACCACGAGGACGGCACCCATCCCCTCTCTAACGCTTCAAATTCGTGTTTACTTTTTTAAACCAAAAAGGATAATTGGTCTTCAAAGGGTAGGACTTAGGAAATCAACCTATATCTCGAATAATTTTTTACCAAGGTAGCCGGGCAATACCCTGCTCTTCACGGTTTTCAGCTGCCGTGGGATCTTTAGCGTGCACAGCCAGAAGTCACACGGGTCCGATTTGTTTTTCGTGCCCTTCCGAAAGACTAGACGTTCAGTTCGATTTTCCGGTCAAACTAAGGAGAAAAGTCGAGGCCTCCACGGGGAGCAAACCCTGGAACCTCGAGTTTAGTTTTTGGCAGGCAAGCGTCTGAACCATTCTGCCACTCTTCTCCCTGATGGTAGAAGAAACAAAAGAAGGGAGAGGAAACAAAAGACGTTCACACATCAAAGACGAAAATAACTGTGCTAGTAAATTACAGGTAGCACCATGTACAGGAAGACAATATATCTGTTTAGAAAGCCAAACTCTGACACCCCACCTCTTCTTCCGGCTGTTAACAGAAAACACCGTGAGGTGAGGTCACTCATTCTGAGAGAGAAGGTTACAGTCAAGAACCAATTTACATGTATAAGACGACTTCAAGAAAATCCAAAGCGTTCTTACCAATAGGTTCCTATCATTTCACATCAGGAAGAGAACCAATACTGATGTACGGATGCGAAGCTTGATAATCAACAAGCAAATCAGTACAGACTGAGGCAGCTGAAACGTAGTTCATGGGAATATGTGTGAGTTCCATGGACAGCAAAAGAATATACGAGACAGTGTTGTAAGAAGCAACGCAAAAAGAATATTATTGAACTAAATTAAGAAAGACATGAGCTATCTATGGACTTTTATATAGCAAGAGAAGTGTGAAATCTAGCACAACAGAAAATTGAGAGGGAAAACAACACCAGTAAACCCAGAAGAAATATCAGTCAGTTCTGCAGAATGGATGTGGAAAGAAAGGATAGATGTACTGCAGCGACAAAAAAAAAAAAAAAAAAAAAAAAAAAAAAAATTCGTATGGAAGGCCATGATCCCCAGCATCATGCGGCATGGCACATGATGATGATGATGATGTGCACATAAACCAACAGCAAAATGTGACAAATGATTTAAGTCTGCAGAGATCAGACAGCGCAAGGAGAGGCCCCCTTTACTTGGTGAAATGGCTGCCGTGTGCCATCGGGAGCTGAGCGGCGATCGTCCGGAGAGAGAGAGGCATTGGTGATCTGGTACCCATCCAGCACTGTCGTGAGTTTCTTGTTCTTGTTCAGTTATACAACTCACCAGTTAACACACCTATTATGTCATATTAGTCTCATTATTACCAATGTACGTCTTTTGCCTGTTTAAAGTCAGTCGTAACATCCCAAAAGAGCTGTCACGATTCGTTCTGTATATAATGTATAGTGACTTCAGTCTAAGCCAGGTTTTGAATTGTGATGGTGATTGGCAGCTGGTAATCATGTTGTCTTATCATGCCAAGTGGGTCAGAGAAAAGCAATTGAATCAATCAGCTAAAGAATCAATAGGACGTGTTCCAAGGACAACGACAGCATTCTTGTGACGAAAATGCTAACAGAAGAACGATCAAATGGCACTGTGGAGCAGATTGTAACACAAGCAATCCACTTTGTTGTCAATACTGTTGTCATTCTGTCAGGGATCTTGCAATTGCAAACACAATCTGATTATTATCTCAAACGAACGGACGCCATAGTTTGCGATAGCCAATGATTTAAAATTTCTTGAAAGTGGTAGCCAAGTAGGCCATGAAGTGCTGCTTGTATCAGATGTAGAGCTGAAAACAAAACGTCATGTTAGTCTTGTTAGCTTCACAACGGGCCTTCAATTGATTTGATTGATGGCATGTTTCTCTGAAGCTTGCCCCATGCCGTAATTGATTGATAAAATAAATAGAATGTTCATCGACCATGTCCATGTCAGTCTCATTAGCCGACATTTTTCTACACCACCCTCCATCAGCCTCTCCTGGCTTTCCACTTCACCAAATTGAACTTGTGTCTAGATCGTTTCTTCATAAGATCTGGTGCATATAATCTAAAGCAACAAACTAATCCATCGGCAAGTCTGAAGTCCATCTCCTTCATACAAAAGGGTAAGCAGTTGTTGCACAATCTCTAATGTCATTTTCTGCATGCCTCCAGCTAACAGAAATATCACCGTACAAAAGAAAAAAAAAGTTTAAAAATGTTAAAAAAGAGATTGCATGATGAATAGTATCGTATCTGCCTATGCTGAGGGCTTCTGCTGAAGTAGTTTGGCTATAGGTTTTTGATGTAGTGTCTAGACGGCCGAGTAATATTAGGTATCTTTTGTGTGTGTGTGTGTAGTGTGTGTGTGTGTGTGTGTGTGTGTGTGTGTTGTGGCGCGCGCGGTGTGTGTGTGTGTGTGTGTGTGTGTGTGTGTGTGTGTGTGTGTGTGTGTGTGTGTGTGTGTGTGTGTGTGTGTGTGTGTGTGTGTGTATTGTTATAACATACACTTCAGTAATGAATGAGTACCCCTGAAAACATGTGGAATCTTAGACCATAATATGATTGTGCTAAGGAATAATTATGTAAATCTCATCTAACAATAGTTGCATGAAACATTTGAAGATGAAACGAGAACGCGTGTTTGATTAACTAAATAAAGCATATGTAGCTAAGTCAGCGAAATAACTATTAGTTGGACATGTACAAACAGCACCACAATTTGCTTGACATTCTTCTAAAACAGCGGTTTGGTTGATCATAATCCGATGAACCCTCTCATCACACTGATTAAGTACTCCCTGGTGTTTTACTGGTCACGTTTGCTCTCCAATTAGACAATAAGGTAAGAAACACACACACAAAGTTTAATTAAAGCGAGCTTTGAGTTGCTCATAGGATCCTCGTGATGTGTTCTACCGCTGATGACACCACCGCTTTTCCTGCTACTACATTCATATATGTTTTCTTCATCTCGTCAGAAATATTGTGTTCAGGCTACCAATTTTTCAACAACAACAACAACAACAGCAAAACATAAAAATAAAAAAAATAAAAACACACCAGACGCAAACACTGTGGCTTAATGGAAATCAAATTCACGGTAAATCTTTGGCGATTTCCGTGCGTATTTTTACCATCAGGCCAGATCGAGCTGAGAGCCTTCAATGGATCACAGTCTGTCTGCCTTCTAATCCACAGGCTAAAAGGATGCATGTACGTGGGTTTTGACCTTTTTCAGGCCCTCTTTCTCCTTTCTCTTGCTTTGCCCAGCAACGGGGCAAAAATGGTCGATGATGATGATGGTTACCATTGGCTGGTGGCTCTGTCCATATCAGAATTTCTGGCGTCCAGCTATTATGAAGAGAAGTGCTATGCAATCTTTCTTTTGAAAAAGGAGATTGACTCAGATCGATACCAGACACATCTTCTTGGCTATCTGAATGAGTCATCGATTCATCAGCCTATTTGTCTGTTGCTCTCTCTGTCTCTGTTTGTTTGTCTGCTGTCTGTCTGTCTGTCTGTCTGACTGCCTGCCTGCCTGTCTGCCTGTCTGTCTGTCTGTCTCTATCTGTCTCTCTGCCTCGGTCTCTGTCTCTGTCTCTCTCCCCTCCCTCTCTCTCTCTCTCTCTCTCTCTCTCTCTTCTCTCTCTCTCTCTCTCTCTCTCTCTCTGCCTTCCATCTTCTAGTTATTTATTTCTCTTTCTCTCTCTCTCTCTCTCTCTCTCTCTCTCACCACACACACACACACACACACACACACACACACACACACACACACACATACATACATAATATACACATACACACACAAGCACCGTTTTATGCACAAACATCTTCATAGCCGGACGCTAAGGGTGTGTAAAAAGCTCACAGAGAAAAATCGCACGTTTTCAAATGAGTGACATCAAGGATGAACGGACTATGAACAAAAGGTTTAACACATATTGTAGTTCTCTGTGCCCTCTGGTCTCAGCTTCTCATTTGTCTCGGACAAACATAAACACATACAAATTGCAAGTTACTTTTAGTTTTACTCTTTTCTTTTTTTTTCTCCTTTGAGAGGGGAAACAGACAGGAACGGGAGTGGAGAACTGCAGTCAACATAATGTCAAAAAGGGTTTTTTTTGTTTTAGTTTGGTTTGTTGTTTGTGTGTTTGTTTGTTGTTTGTGTACTTGTTTTTCCTTTACTTTGTTTGTTTATTTGTCTGTGTATTAATCTGTTGCTGTCCCGTTGTCTACAACATTTCAGTGCTTACAAAACCGGGGCAAAGTCACAATGTATGATGGTGGCTGTTGATGTGAGTGATGATGGTGATAGGTGATGATGGGATGATGGATGGTGTGATGATGGGTATGGTGATGATGATGTGGTGATGATGGTGGTGTGATGATGGCGATGATGGTGATGATGATGGTGATGATGGTGGCTGTGATGATGCGATGATGGTGATGATGGTGGTGATGATGATGGTGATGATGATGGTGATGATGGTGATGATGTGGATGATGATGATGGATGATGGTGATGATGGTGGTGATGATGGTGGATGTGATGATGGCGATGATGATGATGATGGTGATGATGGTGGTGATGATGGTGGCTGTGATGATGGCGATGATGGTGATGATGGTGGAAATCATACTACACGATGGTTTGGCGTTCCATTCTGGATTGACACTGCCTGACAGGGCTGAGTTCTGTGCTTATTTCTGCGATGCAATTTTTCTGACTTCACTAAGACGCGCAGGATATATAAACACATGCATTGCTGTTCTGTACATTTAAGCAATACCTTGATGATGCATCCCATGAAGTTGATGAGTCTTGACTATGTTTTCCCAATATCCCCTTTGACATGTTCAACTCTATGTACCCTGGAGCTGGTTGGGACCGAAAAATCCCTCATTAATTTTCACATGAGAATTTCGTTAGACAATCGCGAAAGAAAAATGAGATTTTGACATCGTTAGCTCTCTCAAACAAACCGAAATGTTTCTATCCATACCTTGACGTCATCTTACTCTTTCGCATTATCCTAAACCCTATCCCAGTCTCTCAATATGTACAGACCTGTTAATTATTAGAGAAAGCAAATGGTATTGATCTACACACTGCAAACTTTGGGGTTGGTTGTTTTCTTTGACAGAGTCATGGACCCGTGGCCTGTTCGTTGCCCATCAATTATATCAGTTTTGTATTTCAAGGATCCCTCTCCCTCCTCCCCGTTTTAAGATGTTGCCAGTGCTTAGGGTTTCAGGCAGGCTTATGAAGCTTGGCAGATAATAAATATTTACCATATTCCGATGAAACACACATGGAATTGTCTGAGTGTGAGCAGTCCCTCATGAGCTATCACCGAACTCCAGAAAAAACAAAATAAAAAAAACATAAACATCTCCCGGATGTGTGCATACTTCATCTCACTTGTGGTCAGATCAGGCCTCTGGTATGTTATCGGTAACCACGTGATCCCATACCATCTGTCCATGGTTAACCCTTTCACTCCTGCACCCTATCCGCCAGTTGCAAAAGCTTAACTATTTCATTCTTTCACCTTATCCACCAACTTTCTGCAGGAAGCTGGTGGATGAGGTGAGAGAATGAAAGTGTTGAACTTTTGCTTTGCTGTCATAACTGACAATGGTGATGCTGGCAGATAGGGTGAAGGAGTCAAAGGTTTAACTGTCGGCGATTAATGCCGGCAGCCACACTTGATAGAAAGTTGGAGGGATATAGAACCTTAATAGGATCAAAAACGACAGGTGGATGAACCCATCGATAGTCAATGGCGCCCACGAAATCCTATTACAGTGCGGTATTCTTTAAAGCTAGAAAAAACTAAGAAGTTAACCTGATAAAATCTTGAGCTGGTGTCTCTCAAGCATTTTGCTGCTGTTCGCAGCGTCGTTCCAGCAACTCCTGCACCATCGTTGATGCCAAGTTGCAGTGCAAGGTCTGGCCTTTCACGTGGATTTCATCAGCACTGTGGAGAGGGTAGAGTTGTTTCATGACCAAGAGGTTGTCTTCCATATTCCGTTGTTCAAATTAAAACTGATTATAGTGTTATATAGTGGCTGCAAAAAAGTGTCAGTGAATGTTCTCACATTTTCTCCTGTGCCTTTTATTTCCTTGTTTTATAATAAGGATTATACACATGTGACATTCCATCTGGCCATGAAACCTATAAGTTTGCTCAAGGCACTTTTTATATATTAGTGGGAAGGCAATTTCATGTCCTTTTCGATATTACCAATAACTCTCCCTTATCAACATGTATCAAATTATTGTATGCCTGAGCGTACAGATGTTATCACCCTACATGAAAACGTTATTGGATGGCAATTTAGTGGTAGAGTGGAGCCAGCAATGTAACACGATCAAACCACTCGGTATTGAGCAGTTCTTCATTCTGCAAGAAATCTGACAGCCCCCAGGCAGGAACATATTCAGACTGGATTTCCATACGTAAGTGAGCCATTGTTTACTTAGCGAAAGTTATGAGCTATTGAATGTGCTAGGCAAGCAAAAGCTATGGTGCCAGTTGTACAAAGATATGGATGTGACTGCAATATGTCTTATTACCTTGACAACATAGCATTTCTTTGGCTACGTTCGGCGGGATTGTCTGTAATAGTTATCATGTCAAAATCGATAGATATGATCAGTGGAGCTTTTACCTGCATGTTCACGTTTGCCTCATTAACCGACTTTTTCTCTGTTTCCTCTTCCTGTTTTATGTCATCGATGCTCTTCTTTTCTGTAAATTCAGACTTGTTTCTCCTTCCTCTCCTACTTCCTCTTCATTACTCATGATCATCATATCATCATCTCTCATTCATCATCATCATCATCATCATCACCACGTCGATATCATCATTATCCTGTGTCTTGCTACATAGCGTTGGCGATCAAGGCCTTCAATACAATTCTATCTTTTGTCGCTGTTGATATATGTCTCCTATCTTTTCTGTGCTTAGCAACTCTCCAAGACTGTCTATATTTCCTCCTGGGTTTACCAGGTGCTCTTTTCTTTCGTCTAGCTTTCCTGTTATATTGGTGCTCGAATTCCTTTGCTCATAAGCTATCCATGTACTTGTTTGATTGTTTTTATTTCTAATCTTCTTTTCTATTGTTCCTGTTTGTTTGCATCTTCCAAGAGTGTCTCGTTTGTTTTCTTTCCTACCAATGGAACTCTTACATTCTTTTCACGTGCATCAGCGATCTGGTGAGGTGACTGCTCCAGATGTTTAATCTTATCCTCTTGCCTCAATGTTGTGCATTTACTGATATTGTATTTTACAGGAGAGGATTTCTTGTTTTTAGCTGGTTACCATGGCTTCAGCCTTCTTGTTGTTTAACTTTAGAGTTGTATTTATACTATATTCTCAAGGTTGTGTAGTTGTTGTTTTTTTCTGCAATAAGAACGATGTCATTTGTATAATCCTCCAACCCAGGGTATTCTTTACATTTCTCATGATGATTTCGGTGTGAAGTGAAAACAAATCTGATGATAGAACACATACCTGTCTAACGCTTCTTTTCATAATTTGGAAAGAGATAAGATCTCTTTCTATTCTCTTTACTGCTATTGTTCCCTACTTTATGGACCGTTTCCATCAATATTAAGCTTTTCCAATTGGTTGTTTAAGTCTTTGTGTCTTACCTTATCAAAGCCTTGATACAATAATAATAATAATAAAAAAAACAAAATTAAATCCTTATTCAAGTCAACTTTTCTCTCTTTGAGCACTCCTAAGATGTGTGTGGCATTCCTATCAACAAATCCAAATTATTCTACTTCTGTTTCTGTCTGATCTGTTTTGATGTGTTCTTTGTTCTCGTCAGAATATTCTAAACAGAATCTTGGTCACAAAAACCGTCAAGTTGATTGCACAATAGATTTCGCATTCTATAGCTCGTGCTGTAGTTCTAGAATTTGAAGGATCGATTCGAACAGACCATATCTGACCAATCCAGCATATAAACAAGTTGGATATGCTATAATAATTTCCCGAATTGGCTTCTGAATGTTTTTGCTAACTGGCTTACTAGCAGTACAAAACTTACGACACCCTACTGTTCAATGCTATGCAGTAAATCAAATCACGAAGAAAGGAGAGCATAATAATGTGAAACACCATTTATCAAATAACTCCAATACATACCGATCAAATCTCACCGCCAGGATAAAATTGCAAGCCTTCCGTATTGACATTTTGTTGGATTTTTAAGAATTTAACCTTCTGGATCACCTTTGCAGACAGTAAGTATCAAGAACCCTGCGATTCTGAAAGTAAAGGTTCTTTTATTTTAATGTAATCGCACCATCAATTTGGAATTAACTGCCAGCTGTTTTGAGAGATCTGCCCGTCCTTTCAAAGTTCAAGTCACAGTTATAGACTTACCTGTTCACCCAGGGATTTATTGTTGATATCATAAATCCTCCTTTAACTATATGCACCTTCAATCTGACTATTGAACATGTAGTGTCGTGTGATTATTCATGAATATATCCGTTTATTGCCGTAGGTGTATGTATGTATGTATGTATGTATGTATGTATGTATGTATGTATGTATGTATGTATGTATGATGTATGTATGTATGTATGTATGTATGTATGTATGTGTATGTATTGTATGTATGTATGTATGTGTGATGTATGTATTTGTATGTATGTATGTATGTATGTATGTATGCATGTATGGTATGTATGATATATGTATGCATG
>CM060310.1:83956878-83969378 GCA_030674185.1 Monoplex corrugatus | reverse complement strand
TCTTTGGAAATTCTTTGAAATCTGAAACACAATACTGTGATATTTTTCATGCCGATATTTTATCCTTCATGTGTTTTGTGATCCCTAGAACATATACAAGTCGACGTTTGTATTGTCCTTGTCTTATTTCCTCTTCTCATGGCAGTAATGAGATACCATAAAAAACTATCGACAGTCCACTGTATTCTGTAATGGCTTGAGCGTGAACCGAGGTTTTCATGTAGTGTTTGCACGAGAGATGGTCATTTTGTTGTCATAGAACCTGAGGCCATATATAGATCAGCAAGTGAAGCAACAAACTGCCAGAGGCAAAAATAACTAAAAGTAGTTAAAATATTTTGATAAAATAACAATGGATTGATATGGTATGATCCATGGCTAAAAAATGACTTTTTCCCCTTGGTAGGTAAATTATTCGTAAACCGAAATAGCTCAGCTGGGAGAGCATTAGGCTGAAGAGCTCTATGTCATTGATTCAGCTAAGGATTTCATAAGCAATTTTCGGTGGTTACCATTTAAATTTGATCTTTTGCCAGGCTGTAGTATTTTTGTTTATGGGCAATGTGTCTGACAGATACTCGCTGGCAAATTTAGATACTGCTCATATGGAACTGTCTGAATGCAATGGATCCATCTTGAATAAATACCAGACTCTCAAGTTCCTGATGCCTTTCATGTGAACATTGCAAAGTTTCAGTGTCGCCGTCATTGCTATCCAGTGAAGACACTATTACTCTGAGGTCGTCATTGCTATCCAGTGAAGACATTATTACTGTGGGGCCATCATTGCTATCCAGTGAAGACACTATTACTGTGAGGCTGTCATTGCTATCCAGTGAAGACACTATTACTGTGAGGCCGTCATTGCTATCCAATGAAGACATTATTACTGTGAGGCCGTCATTGCTATCCAGTGAAGACACTATTACTGTGAGGCTGTCATTGCTATCCAGTGAAGACACTATTACTGTGAGGCCGTCATTGCTATCCAGTGAAGACACTATTACTGTGAGGCTGTCATTGCTATCCAGTGAAGACATTATTACTGTGGGGCCGGCATTGCTATCCAGTGAAGACACTATTACTGTGAGGCTGTCATTGCTATCCAGTGAAGACATTATAACTGTGGGGCCGTCATTACTATCCAGTGAAGACATTATTACTGTGAGGCCGTCATTGCTATCCAGTGAAGACATTATTACTGTGGGGTTGTCATTGCTATCCAGTAAATACACTATTACGTGAGGCCGTCATTGCTATCCAGTGAAGACATTATTACTGTGGGGCCATCATTGCTATCCAGTGAAGACATTATTACTGTGGGGTTGTCATTGCTATCCAGTGAAGACATTATTACTGTGGGGCCGTCATTGCTATCCAGTGAAGACATTATTACTGTGGGGCCGTCATTGCTATTCAGTGAAGACATTATTACTGTGGGGCTGTCATTGCTATCCAGTGAAGACATTATTACTGTGGGGCCGTCATTGCTATCCAGTGAAGACATTATTACTGTGAGGCTGTCATTGCTATCCAGTGAAGACATTATTACTGTGGGGCTGTCATTGCTATCCAGTGAAGACACTATTACTGTGGGGCCGACATTGCTATTCAGTGAAGACACTATTACTGTGGGGCTGTCATTGCTATCCAGTGAAGACATTATTACTGTGGGCCGTCATTTTTTGACAGTGACAAATGAGAACCTCGTTTGTTTATTTGGTTGGTTGGTTGGTTGGTTGGTTGGTTGGTTGGTTGGTTGGTTGGTTGGTTGGTTGGCTGGTTGGGGTTAATTGATTGGTTGGTTGATTGGTTGGTTCGTGGTTGTTGTTGTTGTTGTGTTGTTGTGTTGTTGTTGTTGTTCTTCTTCTTCTTCTTCTTCTTCTTCTTCTTCTTCTTTTCTTCTTCTTCTTCTTCTTTTCTTCTTCTTCTTCTTCTTCTTCTTCTTCTTCTTCTTCTTCTTCTTCTTCTTCTTCTTCTTCTTCTTCTTCTTTCTTCTTCTTCTTCTTCTTCTTCTTCTTCTTCTTCTTCTTCTTCTTCTTCTTCTTGTCGTATTTTTATAATTAAATGTTAACAATTTTTTTCTGAGATGCGTGTACGCACACTGTTTTTGTTTGTTGTTTTGTTCGTTTATGTGTGGCTGTCTTATGGCAACATGTGTTTCTGATTTTGTTCGATTATGTGTGGTTGTCTTATGGTAACATGGAAACATCATGTATGCACGCTCATCCGTATACAAGACAGGCGCGTGCAGATTGCCCAGAAACATACCGCCTGCATAGTCTAAACAAACAAATACACAACAAAACAAAACAAAAACAAAGAAAAGACCACAAATAAAAAAAAAACACAAAAAGACCACAAGCAAACAAACAAACAAAAACCTAACCAACCAAACAAAATGGCATGCATGAATCGTGGAAAAAACAACTGCATCGGATTGCTAAAGAAAGAAAAAATCCCGGATCCCCGTGCAAAAGGCGAGGGACATCAAACTGAGATAACAAACTCACTCAGTGGGAGGTCTTAAGTCCTGCCACACAAAGGTGTAACTGACGGCTTGTACAATGCTGAATGCCACAGTCTCCACACGCTTCAGACAATATGCTTCCCAGACGACAGATTGTTAATGCGACAACTAGCGAAGCAGTCGCAGCATATTGGGTCACTTTTGTTTGTGTGGTCTGGTGGTCTGTGTTGTGGTCTGTCTGAGATCAGATCCACCACCGTTTGCTTTATCAAAGTGGACTTGATTTTATATTTATTTCATTTTTTTTAATGTCAGAGTTCAATCCCAACCCTCAACACAAAACAAATCAGTGTGCTGACTATGTTAAAGCTTCACTCATTCTAGTAGCGTCTGGGTATTGTTTAGTTGCTGGCCCCTTCCTTCCTAAGACCATGAAAGGGAAAGCAGGATATTGCACAGATCTCAATGTTCTGCAACATAACTGCTTGCAGATGTTTTTAATTGTTCATATGATTTGATCCACCTAAAGACTTCCGATGGATGGTAACAATTAAGATATTTTTCCCGTCCTCCCAGACCAGTATATGTGCAGATCTACAAATATCTGAACTTTTGTGTGATGAGCATAATATTGTCAAACATGCACATTAATGATCCTGTAACTCATGTGGAAAACATAAAGGACACCCAGTATTCACGCCCGACGGAGTATGGAGACATGCTGCCAACACAGTGTGGGCAAAAGAACGTACACACGCCATACACGTATCGGAAAAAATAAATCCATCGGGAAAAAAAATGTACCCACATGTTGCATGCCAGTTGGTTGTTTTGCTATAATATCGTCACAGGCAGATCTAAACAGATAAAATGAAGCATTAAACTAGATTGGGTGATAAGTCAAGAGAGTGAACGATTCTAACATAACTGAATCGTGACATGTAAAAATTCGAGTCTGCAGTTCCATCAAAAAGAACCATGCTGAAAAAATCAGCAATCTGGATTTGATCCAAATCACGTAGATCGATCAGCTATGGTATGGTTCATGGCTAAAAAAAATTACATTTTTCGTGTTGGAAAAGAATCGTTCCACGAGAAAGGGAAGGCAGCTGTGTAAGTTATCAAAGCACTCTGTCAGCAATATCTTTCAAGCTCTACCAGGATGTGGTAGATGAAAACGTAATCAGCATCAGACACAATAACCCGAATATTTCTGGCATCGCTTTGGATAGAAACAAAGTTCAGACCTCTTGAAATGCCTGACTAAGCAATGCGGGATGATGGCGGTATTCCAAAGTAGAGATGGCTGCGCAATGGCGCCCTTAACTTCATGGTGTAGCGCGAGATCGATTAGCTTCTGGAATGTCCTGACCTCCTCTCTGGCTGGATCTGGCTCCACAACTGAGCTCTTAATGTCGTTAATAGGGGTTAGTAGACAGCGTTCTTACTAAGATAGACCAGGACAGAAACTGCTGAAAACCACTAAAGTAACCCATCAACTGTTCAGTCACCTCTGAAGGGTGGCCGTGCAGCAGTTTGACGTCGCTGGCTCCAAATGGGCTTCTTGGATACTGGGAGTAATGAAGTTGGAGAGGGTGATGTGTTAGATGAGGCAGAGAAAAAGCACGAGATCAACACCAATGAAGCGGTGCAAAAAAATGGACAAAAACAAATCAATAAACGAATGGATATATAAACAAATGAACGAATCAATAAACAAACGTAAAGGTAACTAACTAAATAAATAAACAAATAAATAAATGAATGAATAAATAAGTAAATAGATAATAAATTAATTGATAAACAAACAAACAAAAAATGAATAAATACATAAATAATAAACGTCTGAATTGACTTCTCGAAGGATTTTGGACAATGTGATAATTGACAAAAGGGCATGCATGTACTATTATACTATATCAGAAAGTGCTGAAAAGACCTCCCAAGCAATGCAAAATTCGGCTGTCTTAAAAAGTAAAGATAGTTTCGAAAAGAAGAAGAAAGAAAGAAAGAAAGAAAGAAAGAAATGGAGGAAAACAACACAGAAAAAATATTAATAACAGTAATGATGAAGATTATATAGTTATAAAACAATTGGTAATTGATGTTTTTTTTCATAACGGGGACAAAGAGCCACAAAAGAGTACAGCCAGTCATATTTGCCAATAATAAGACGAGACACCCCATTTCCAAACTGTCAATTACAACAACAGAGCAATAAAATCCCTAACCGCCGTAGTGATCAATACAGAAAATTCGTCTTCATGAATCTGGAAGGAGAAGCAGCCATATACTGTATATATATATATATATATATATATATATATATATATATATATATATATGTGTGTGTGTGTGTGGTGTGTGTGTGTGGTGTGTGTGTGTGTGCTTTGTGCGGTGTGTGTGTGTGTGTATTTTGTATGTATATATTATGTTGTTAATATGTGTGTGTGTGTGTGTGTGTGTGTGTGTTTGTGTGTGTGTGTGTGTGTGTGTGTGTGTGTGTGTGTGTGTGTGTGTGTGTGTGTGTGTGTGTGTGTGTGTGTGTGTGTGGTGTGTGTGTGTATGTGTGTGTGTAAATTTCGAGGTCAAAATCAAACTGAATATATAAAACTGATACAATCTTCACATGTCGTATATATGCCGATCTTGAAAACTGTCGTATTCTCCTTTTTTTTTATTTTGATCTTTTTTTTTCTTGCCCACCCTCTAACACCCCATTCTGCTGTTGTCTCAACGATACCCCTGGCAGAGAACACTGGTTTTCAAATCTCTATTAATATGCTTACCCAGCAGGAGGTTTGTGTTTCACCACGGTCAACTGCAAGTATTTGGTTTTTCAGTGCTGTAAGTCAATCTTAATTCGCTTCCAGAGAACAGAAGCTTATCAGATATGAAAATATTAAAAAGGTTAATGTGATAAGTAGGAAAGTATTTGCAATTATAGAGTTCTGTTTTATATTGTAAGTTTTTGGTTGCGATCAAAAATCTGCTATGTTGGTTTTTGATGTGACGATCAAGATGCTGATCCACGATAGCACACTGTTGCACTGCATAAACTTCACTGAGATAAATGTTGCTGTAGAAGAGACTAGGGTGTACCTCACCATGCGAGTGTTTAAGAGAATCTTCACCTTTTATTTCTCATCTATCGACGATATTTCGGCCAACGAAAACGTCTTGTTCTTTCACCATTTGATCAGTGTTTGTCGTCTTATCTGAGGTGATTTTGTTGTTTTGTTGCTTTTGGCTTTTTTTGTTTTTGTTCGATTATTTTATCAGGCTCTACTTCTCTCATATAGTTTGCTAACACTCTGTTTAAGCCAGTCACTATGTTTTAAATGCAATTTAGATGATATTACATATGAGATGCAGATGTTACAGAGCGTAAACGTAACAATAACTCTTGAACTAATCCAGTTGACTCAACGACTCCTACCAATAGAATTAGAATTATTACGCCATAAAGACATATCCATATCATCATCGTTTTGTTCAGGTACAAAACAAAAACCGCCTGATCACAGCCATTCTTCGTGACATGTTTTTCTTTTCTGGCTTTTTTTTAAAATCAATCCATATGCATAGACAAAACGTATAGGATCATTTAAATTCTGGAAAAAAGAAGAATATTTCCACATTTGTGTTTGCAATAAAGTCGATGGAAGATATTTATCTGACTACAATGTAGATTGGATTGTAGCAATGGCAGATTAATACCGAGATAGACAATAAACATATATGCCACGTTGGACCTCAAGACCTTGCCAGCGCATAGGACTTAACGCAAAGGCCTATAACTCATGCCATGATCACTTTGGATCTTCTCCATCATTTTACACCCACGCTGTCAGTAGGTATAAACTTTATTCCAAGAACAGGGATGCTGTCTTAAGAAACGGGAAACTGAAACTTTACCATCAGTGCTAAAATTTACCACAGACCAGAAGTCTGTCTAGCTCCAAATATCCGTAGGCTGAAAGGATGCATCCACGTGGGGTCTGAACACTTTCCCCTTGTTTCCTCAGACACTGTGCACACATCCGTGATGACTGTTGCCTTCGGCTGGTGGCTCTGTCCATATATCATTATTTCTGACGTTGAGCTAGTATGGAGGGACGTGTTTTCCAATCTTCTTGCTGGGAATATAGATCGATTTTGATCGATAACAGACTATTTTACCTTCTTGTCTAAATCATCTGTCAGACAGGCTATCTCACTGTTTGTGTCTGTGTCCTATTCTGCCTGTCTGTCTGTCTGTCTGTTTCTTCTCTCTCTCTCTCTCTCTCTCTCTCTCTCTCTCTCTCTCTTCTCTCTCTCTGCCTCTCTTTTTTTCTTTGAATTTCTGTCTACCTCTTTCTATATAAGTCTCTCTCTATCTGTGTCTCTGCCGTGTTTCCCGTTCTCTATCTGCCATATCTGCCTCTCTGCCTCTTCTCTCAGTCACTCACTGTTTGTCTCTGTTTCTTCTCTGTCTTGTCTGCCTGTCTGTCTGCTTGTCTGTCTGTTTATCTCTCTCTCTCTCTCTCTCTCTCTCTCTCTCCTCAATCTGTTTCTGCCTGTGCTTTTGTCTGTGTCTCTCCCTCAGTCACTCACTCTTTGTTTCTGTCTCTCTGTTTGTCTATTGTCTGTCTTGTTAGAAATTGAAACTGAAACTGAAACTTTACTATCGGTGCTAAAACATTTTCCACATACCAGAAGTCTGTCTGACTCCAAATGTCCACAGGCTAAAAGGATGCATCCACGTGGGGTTTGAACTTTTTCCCTTTATTTCCACAGACACTGTGCAAAGCATTCATGATGATGGTTGCCTTCGGCTGGTGACTCTGTCCATATTATCATTATTTCTGACGTTGAGCTAGTATGAAAGGACATGTTTTCCAATCATCTTGCTGGGAATATAGATCGATTTAGATCGATAAGCAGACGATTTTCCCTTCTTGTCTAGATCGACTGTCAGACAGGCTCTCTGACTGTGTCTGTGTCCCACTCCGCCTCTCTCCCTATCGCTATTACTATCACTCTATCTCTCTCTCTCTCTATCTTTCTCTCTTTCTCTCTCTCTCTCTCCTTCTCTCTCTCTCTTTCTCTCTCTCTGTGCCTCTCTTTTTCCTTGAATCTCTATTTACCTCTTTCTCTGTATGTCTTTCTTTCTCTGCCTTTCTCTCTCTGTCTCTCTCTCAATTTCTCTCTATTTGTGTCTCTGTCTGTGACTGTGTCTGTGTCTCTGTCTCTCTGGCTCTGTCTCTCTCTCTCTTTCAGTCACTCACTCTCTGTGTCTGTCTTTGTCTGTCTGCCTCTCTCAGTCGCTCACTCTTTGTCTTTGTCTTTCTTTTTCTCTGTCTCTTTCTCGGTCTTTCTGTTTTTGTCTGTCTTGAGAAACTGAAACCGAAACCTTCCCATCAGTGTTAAAATTTTCCACAGACCATAAGTCTGTCTGGCTCCAAATATCCACAGGCTAGAAGGATGCATTTACGTGGGTTCTGAACTTTTCCCCTTGTTTCCTCAGACACTGTGCAAACATCCATGATGATGGTTGCCTTCGGCTGGTGACTCTGTCCATATTAACATTATTTCTGACGTTAAGCTAGTATGGAGGGACGTGTTTTCCAACCTTCTTGCTGGCAATATAGATGGATTTAGATCGATAACAGACGATTTTGCCTTCTTGTCTAGATCTTCTGTCAGACAGGCTATCTGACTGTTTGTGTCTGTGTCCCACTCTGTGTCTTTTCCTACAGCTGTCTCTGTCTCTGTCTCTGTTTTTTGTTGTTGTTGTTGTTGACTCTCTCTCTTCCTCTTTCTCTGTATGTCTCTCTGTCTCTGTCTCTGTCTGTCTCTGTCTGTCTGTCTATCTGTCCTCTCTCCTCTCTCTCTCTCTCTCTCTTTCTCTTTAATCTCTCTCTATATGTGTCTCTATCTGTGTCTCTGTATGTGTCTACATGTATGTCTGTATCTCTGTCTCTCTGCCTCTGTGTCTCTCTCGGTCCATCACTTGTTGTCTCTGTCTCTGTCTGTTTCTCTCTCTCTTTCTCTCTCTCTCTCTCCCTCTCTCTCTGTGTCTTTCTGTCTGTTTGTCTCTGTCTCTCTGTCTCTCTGTCTCTCTCTGTCTCTTTCTCTCTCAATCTCTCTCTGCCTGTGTTTCTGTCTGTGTCTGTCTAAGACTGTATGTGTCTCAGTCTCTCTCTCAGTCACTCATTCTTTGTCTCTGTCTCTCTTTCTCTCTGTCTTTCTGTCTGTTTTTTGTCTGTCTTGAGGAACTGAAATTGAAACTGAAACTTTTCCATCAGTGCTATTTTCTTTCACAGAACAGAAATCTCTCTGGCTCTAAATATCCACAGGCTAAAAGGATGCATCCACCTGGGATCTGAACTCTTTCCGTTTGTTTCCTCAGACACTGTGCAAACATCCATGATGATGGTTGCCTTTGACTGGTGGCTCTGTCCATATTATTGTTATTTCTGACGTTAAGCTAGTATGGAGGGACGTGTTTTCCAGTCTTTATTTTTGTTTGAATCTCTCTCTCTACTGCTTTCTCTCTATGTCTCTCTGATTCTCTGTCTCTCTGTCTCTCTATGCCTCTCTTTCACTTTCTTTAATCTCTGTCTACCTTTTTCTCTATATGTTTCTCTCTCTCTCTCTCTCTCTCTCTCTCTCTCTCTTCTCTCTCTCTCTCTCTCTGTCTCTCCCTCTCAATCTTTATCTCTATCTGTGTCTGTCTGTGTGTCTGTTTCTCTGTCAGTGTCTCTGTATGTATCTTGGTCTCTTTGCTTCTGTCACTCTCTCAGTCACTTACACTTCGTCTAAATGTCTGTCTCTGTTTGTCTCTCTGTTTTTCTGTCTGTCTCTCTCTCTTTCTCTCTCTCTCATTCGTTCTGTCTGTCTCTGTCTCTCTCTGCATCCATCCATCTGTCTGTCTGTCTGTCTGTCTCTCTCTCTCTTCTCTCTCTCTCTTCTCTCTTCTCTCTCTCCTCTCAAATTCTCTCTCTGTCTGTGTTTCTGTCCCTGCCTTTGTCTGTGTCTGTCCGTGTCTCTGTCTCTCTGTCAGTCACCCATTTTTTTCTGTCTCCTTTTCTCTCTGTCTCTTTCTCGGGTTGTCTGTTTTTTTTGTTGTTTTTTTGTCTGTCTTGAGAATATGAAAACAAAACTGAAACTGAAACTTTTCCATCAGTGCTAACATTTTCCACAGGCCAGAAGTCTGTCTGGCTCCCAGTATCCACATGCTAAAAGGATGCATCCACGTGGGTTCTGAACTCCTTCCTTTGTTTCCTCAGACACTGTGCAAACATCCATAATGATGGTTGCCTTCGGCTGGTGGCTCTGTCCATATTAACATTATTTCTGACGTTGAGCTAGTATGGAGGGACGTGTTTTCCAATCTTTTTGCTGCCAATATAGATGGATTTAGATCGATAACAGACGATTTTGCTTTCTTGTCTAGATCGTCTGTCAGACAGGCTCTCTGACTGTTTGAGTCTGTGTCCCACTCTGTCTCTCTGCGTATCGCTGTCTCTGTCTCTGTCTCTGTCTCTGTCTCTGTCTCTCTCTGTCTCTGTCTCTCTCTGTCTCTGTCTCTCTCTGTCTCTGTCTCTCTGTCTCTCTGTCTCTCTCTCTGCCTCTCTTTATTTTTCTTTGAATCTCTTTCTACATTTTTCTCTCTATGTCTCTCTCTCTGTTCTCTTTTTCTCTCCTTCAATTTCTCTGTCCATGTCTCTGTCTGTACCTCTGTATCTCTGCTCTGCTCTGTCTGTCTGTCTGTCTGTTTCTGTCTCTGTCTCTGTCTCTGTCTCTGTCTCTGTCTCTCTCTCTCTCTCTCTCTCTCTCTCTCTCCTCTCCTCTCTCTCTTTCACTCTCTTTCAATCTGTCTGTGTGTGTGTTTGTTTGTGTATGTGTGTGTGTGGTGTGCGTGCGTGCGTGTGTGTGTGTGTGTGTGTGTGTGTGTGTGTGTGTGTGTGTGTGTGTGTGTGTGTGTGTGTGTGTGTGTGTGTGTTTGTGTTTGTGTGTAGATCGATTTAGATAACAGAATTTTGCCTTCTCGTCTAGATCGTCTGTCAGACAGGCTCTTTGTCTGTTTGAGTTTGTGTCCCACTCTGCCTCTCTTCCTATCGCCATCTCTGTCTCTCTCTGTTCCTCTTTTTCGTTGAATCTTTCTCTACTTCTTTATCTCTATGTCTGTTTGTCTCTCTCTCAATCTCTCCCTTTCTCTGTCTTTAACTGTCTCTGTCTCCGTCTGCATCTGTCAAACTCCCAGTCTCTCTCTTTCTCTGTCTCTCTGCCTTTCTTTTTTTTTCTTTGAATCTCTCTCTGCCTCTTTCTCTCTCTGTCTCTCTGTCTGTAGGTCTCTCTGTCTCTGTCTCTCTATCTCTCTGTCTGTCTGTCTGTCACTCTCTCTCTCTCTCTCTCTTTCTCTCTCAATCTCTCTATTTCTATTTGTGTCTCTGTCTGTATCTCTGTCTCTCTGCTTCTGTCTCTCTCTCAGTCACTCATTCTTTGTCTCTGTCTCTGTCTGTCTGTCTGTCTCTTTCTCTCTCTCTCTTTTCTTGTCTCTGTCTCTCTCTCTCTCTCTCTCTCTCTCTCTCTCTCTCTCTCTTCTCTCCAATTTCCCTCTGTCTGCGTCTCTGTCGCTCTGTCTCACTGTCTCTGTCTCTCTGTCGGTCACTCACTGTTTGTCTCTGCTTCTTTCTCTCTCTACTTCTTGGTCTGTCTGTCTTTGTCTGTCTTGAGAAACTGAAACTGAAACCGAAACTTTACCATCGGTGCTGAAACATTTTCACAGACCAGAAGTCTGGCTGGCTGGAAATATCCACATGCTAAAAGGATGCATTTACGTGGGTTCTGAACTCTTTCCCTTGTTTCCTCAGACACTGTGCAAACATTCATGATGATGGTTGCTTCGGCTGGTGACTCTGTCCATATTAACATTATTTCTGACGTTCAGCTAGTATGGAGGGACGTGTTTTCCTATCTTCTTGAGGGGAATGTAGATCGATTTAGATCGATAACAGACGATTTTGCCTTCTTGTCTGGATCGTCTGTCAGACAGGCTCTCTGACTGTTTGTATCTGTGTCCCACTCTGTCTCTCTGCCTATCGCTGTCTCTGTCTCTCTCTGCCTTTTTTTGTTGTTGTTGTTGCTATCTCTACCTTTTTTCTCTCCGTCTCTCTGTCTTTGTCTCTCTGTCTTTGTCTCTATGTCTTTGTCTGTCTGTCTCTCTGTCTGTCTCTGTCTGCCTGCCAGCCTGCCTGTCTGCCTGTGTGTTGTGTGTGTGTGTGTGTGTGTGTGTGTGTGTGTGTGTGTGTGTGGTGTGTGTGTGTGTGTGTGTGTGTGTGTGTGTGTGTGTGTGTGACTGTCTGTCTCTCTGTCTCTCTCTCTCTCTCTCTGTCTATATGTGTCTCTTTGTCTCTATCTGTCTGTATGTCTGTTCATCCTTCTGTTTATCTCTCTCTCTCTCTCTCTCTCTCTCTCTCTCTCTCTCTCTCTCTCTCTCTTCTCTTTCTCTCTTTTCTGTGAGTGTGTGTGTGTGTGTGTGTGTGTGTGTGTGTGTGTGTGTGTGTGTGTTTGTGTGTGTTTGTGTATGTGTTTGCTACTCTGTGCTTATGCATCAGTGTGTGTATTCCTGTTAATTATAGTGATTTTCTTGGAGATATTTGCCATGGAGAACTTTGTTGTCGCTGAACATTTAACATGAGTTGGTCTGATTTTTCACAGGGAGCCTCGGTATATCACGTCATTTAGATTGAAAGGACTTGCGCCTACATCTTTCCGAGAGTGAGAATAAATCCCTGTATGATTCGCATTCGGGCCTTGTTTGTTACTGGAATTGAAACTAAAAGGAAGAGAGAGAGAGAGAGAGAGAGAGAGAGAGAGAGAGAGAGAGAGAGAGAAATGGGGTGGAACAAGAAAGAGAGAGAGAGAGAGACGGGGGGAACAAGAGAAGGAGAGAGAGAGACAGACAGAGAGAGAGACAGAGAGACAGACAGACAGACAGACAGAGAGAGAGAAGAGACACGGAATGCAGATGAACAGAGAT
>CM060310.1:83949378-83954378 GCA_030674185.1 Monoplex corrugatus | reverse complement strand
ACATAGATATATAGATAGATAAACAGACAGATGCACAGATATGTATATGTGCATATACGTATGAATGTATAAGACAATTGCAACATGACCAAAATCACACACAGGAAATCATAAGCATGCCTCTTGTTTGAGGATGAGACAGATCGGGAATTTTGCCGTACTAAGTCTGTTGGGGAACCTGGGTTTACTAGCAAACAAATGCAGCTCAGACAGTGAAATTGCCTGATGTCTGACATGCCCCAGAGTCTCCCCTGTCTACGTGTTTTCCTCCATAATGGCTTATTTTCCAAGCATCGTCAGGTATTTGCTCGTGTTGAGTGCTACCGCTTCCACACAGTTTTTACCTCTCCAGTCGGACAGTATCGGTTGCGATACAGCAACATTTATCATCATCATCATCAGGATCTTCTTCTTGTTCTTCTTCTTGTTCTTGTTTCTTGTTCTTGTTTCTCTTGTTCTTCTTCTTGTTCTTCTTCTTGTTCTTCTTGTTCTTCTGTTCTTGTTTGTCTTGTTCTTCTTGTTCTTGTTCTTCTTGTTCTTCTTGTTCTTCTTCTTGTTTCTTCTTGTTCTTCTTCTTCTTCTTTTCTTCTTCTTCTTCTTCTTCTTCTTCTTCTTCTTCTTCTTCTTCTTTCTTCTTCTTCTTCTTCTTCTTCTCTTCTTCTTCTTCTTCTTCTTTCTTCTTCTTCTTCTTCTTCTTCTTCTTTCTTCTTCTTCTTCTTCTTCTTCTTCTTCTTCTTCTTCTTCTTCTTCTTCTTCTTCTTCTTCTTCTTCTTCTTCTTCGCATTCTTCTTCGCATTCTTCTTCCTTCTTCTTCGCATTCTTCTTCGCATTCTTCTTCGCATTCTTCTTCGCATTCTTCTTCGCATTCTTCTTCGCATTCTTCTTCGCATTCTTCTTCGCATCTTCTTCTTCGCATTCTTCTTCGCATTCTTCGCACATTCTTCTTCGCTTATTCTTCTTCGCATCTTCTTCTTCTTCCTTCTTCTTCTTCTTCGTTCTTCTTCTTCTTCTTCTTCCTCTTCTTCCTATTCTTCTTCTTCTTCTTCTTCTTCGTCCACTTCTCTTCTTCTTTTCTTCTTCTTCTCTTCTTCTCCTTCTCTTCTTCTTCTTTCCTTCTTCCTACTTTTACTGCTGCTATGATGTCGAATACTTTCAGTTTATCATCTAATGAGAACAACCGATACACAATCATTTATGTATTACCAGGACCATAAAGACCATTATTTTTTGTCAGGACAAATTCATCAAAATCGAAAATTTCATGCGCACACTACCTACATTTGCTAGAATGTTTATGGTAAACTCCTTGATCTTGTGCAAAATCCCTATGAAATGGCAAAGTCTTGAAATCGGAAGGGAGGCCAGGTTTGTGTGGAGACGGGGTAGGGGAAGTGGAAATAGGACCTACTGAACACTGGCACTACTAGGATAATTGGAGCATTATGATAGACAGCAACAAGCTAAGGTTTGATGTTGCTGGATGTAACTGTACCAACGAAATGAGACGAGACCTGAAGTCCACAGGACTCACAGTTATACCCAGACGACTACAGTTTGATAAAGAGGCACCAACAAAGGAAAACATGTTTTTATTCAGAATTGAGAGGAATTCTACATCGTTGCTGTTCTCTACGCATACCTTTACCACAAAACGCAAAATATCAGAAGTCCTCAATGGATCCGAAGTATGTATGACTCCTCATCCACAGGCCAAATCTTAGCGATGTACACACACGTGAGTTCTTGTCTCTTTCGGTGCCCAATGTCTCCTTTCTTCGACTTTCCCTATCAAATGGGGAATGGTCGATGATTACGCTTCCCACTGACTGGCATTCTCTGTCCATGTCAATATTCGTGGCGTTACCCCAGTGTCAGAAGAAGTATGTCTCGATATTACTCCTTTTGAAAATGAATAGTGATTCAGATCAATGCTAGACACATCTCCATGGTTGCCTTTCACTGTATCTGTCTGTTTCTTGGCCAAGCTTTTTCTTCTGCGAATGTGTCTTTCTTTGTCTGTCTATCTATATATGTGCTTACCTCTTTCAGTCTGTCCGTCTCCTCTCTGTCTCTGACTGTTTTGATAGGGCCATAGACTCAATAATTCATCTTTCGAGTTCAGTGCCACTCTGCAATATATACGTTGGCTTGTTTGCTGCTCTTCTTAAAGCTCCCATCATTTGGTGTTGTCAGTGCTCAATACATCACGTAGCCTTCCCCATTTTAAGACCTCGCCAGCGCTTAGTGTTTTGCGTAGGATAAAGGAGTTTGCCAGATAAAACCTATTTTCTGAAACTTTAATTCTCTTCTATTTATATTACCAATATCCTCAACATATGTCTGATCTTAGCTATAGTTCTTACCAGTTTCGAAACATCCCTGCCCTGTAATCTCAACCTGAAAACGAACTTATTACCATCATTATCGTCCTTTTTCTCCTCATTATACCAATTTAAACATGACCTACATTCTGCATTGCTCTCAAGATAGATCAGTCAAAATGAATCCTTGACCTTTCGGTAATTATTACGTGAGGTTTTACGCGTAAACATACGGTCAACAGACAGATCCTCTCAATCTCAAACTGGAACCGCTTTTCTCTCTCTGTCTCTGTGTATCTCTCTGTTTCTTTCTGTCTCTGTCTCTGTCTCTGTCTCAGTCAAATGAATCCTTGACCTTTCGGTAATTATTAACCGTTTTGAAGTTCAAAGATTTGAAGTTTGATGGGCATGGGAATAGAAAAGAGGATTTAGGAAATAATACATAAATGAACGTAATATTTACATACGGTCAACAGACAGATCCTCTCAATCTCAACTGGAACGCTTTTCTCTCTCTGTCTCTGTGTATCTCTCTGTTTCTGTCTCTGTCTATGTCCCTGTCTCTATGTCTCTCTGTCTCTGTCTCTCTGTCTGTCTGTCTGTCTCTCTCTGTCTGTCTCTCTGTCTCTCAGTCTCTCTGTCTCTGTCTCTCTGTGTCTCTGTGTCTGTCTGTATGTCTGTATGTCTGTCTGTATCTCTCTCTCTCTCTCTCTCTCTCCCTCTCTCTCTAACTTTCTCTCTGTCTCTCTGTTTCTGTCTCTCTCTCTTGTCTCCTTCTCTCCCTCCGTCTCTCTCTCTCTCCTCTCTCTTTCTGTCTTCTCTCTCTCTCTCTCTCTCCCTCCCTCCCTCCCTCTGCTGTCTATATAGGCAAACAGACAGTAAGACAGATGAGATAGGAGAGGGGTACTTGATGGGGTAAGGCGGAAGAAACGACAGTCAGGCAAATGTAGAGAGAAGCCAATCATAGTTTACTGCAATGCACAGAGACACTGTAATTGGGTTTAGCACGTATTTCTGTCTAAAACAAATCGGATCATCCCATCTGTTCCTTCACACACTAATGCTCTTATCGAGGCCTAACGTCTGTCTACCCACTCATTATTAAGACAGATACGCTAGTTATGTCAGTAAAACACACGGAGACCCCCAAAGCCTTTTATGAACTGCTCTGACTTGCATATATTTTACCATGGTTTGCTTGATCACTAAAATGTATTGTTTTTCACTAACGTCATAATACGTCTTGTATCCTTGTTCACTTCCATTAACTTGTTAACCAATACAAAGTAATCATCATCATCACCATCATCATCATCATCAGCAGCAGCAGCAGCAGCAGCATCGTCGTCGTCGTCGTCATCGTCGTCGTCATCATTATCATCATCATCATCATCAATATTATCATCATCCGTTATCAATACACAACAGAGTCAAAGGTTTCTAAAGTATTTATTATTCAGAGAAATGAATTGGGTGGGACAAATGGCACAGGGGTGATGCAGAAAACAAAGCATAACAAAACGAAACATGACAAAACAAAACATAACAAAACAAAACATAACAAAACAAAGCACAACAAAACAAAACAAACATAACAAACAAAACATGACAAAACAAAACATGACAAAACATAACAAAACAAAACATAACAAAACAAAACATAACAAAACAAAGCATAACAAAACAAAGCATAACAAAACGAAACATGACAAAACAAAACAGCAAAACAAAACATAACACAACAAAACATAACAAAACAAAACAAAACAAAACATAACAAAACAAAGTATAACAAAACAAAACATGACAAAACAAAACAGCAAAACAAAACATAACAAAACAAAACATAACAAAACAAAACATAACAAAAGAAAAGCAAATGATGAAGAAAATGTTTAAGAGATGTTTTACACGTAAACGTGTTGTCCACAGACTAAACTCGCTGTTTTCTCTTTCTTAGATTCAGACTGCCTCCGTCTCCTGTTTAACTTTCTGCATGCAATCCAGAACAAGTTTGACTGCCCGCGTTCAAGCAAACATAAACCAGAAAAAACACGAAAGAAGAATACGAACGCATAATTAATACAAGAAGACAAGACAGGCGCAAACTTTCGGCCTTTGTCAAGCGTAAGATTACAAACAAACAAACAAACAAACACCAGATATAAACATTATGAGAAAAAGACTACAACTTCCCTGCTGCTGTGTCCAATGTGAGAAAAGGAATAGGAATAAACAGTCTATTTTTTTTCTCACATTGAACACAGCAGCAGTGAAGTTTCTGTCTTTTTCTCATAATTGTTGTATCTGGTGTTTGTTTTTGTTTGTTTGTTTGTTTGTTTGTTGTTTGTTTGTTTGTTTGTTTGTTTGTTTGTTTGTTTGTTTGTAATCTTACGCTTGACAAAGGCCCCTGGCCGAAAATTTGCGCCTGTCTTGTCTTGTTGTATTACATATGCGTTCGTATTCTTCTTTCATGTTTTTTTCTGGTTTCTGCATGCAAGCAGAGAGACGAAGGGAGACAATCAGAAGGGCAGGAGAATGGGTGTTTAGAAACATGGGTGATGGCAGTAAAACATCAATCAGATAACTACAGAGAAAAGCTTATCTTAGTAGACAGACAGATGGGATAGGGAATGTGTGTTTTGATTTTTGTTTTGTTTTGTTTTGTTTTTAAGAGGA
>CM060310.1:83941878-83944378 GCA_030674185.1 Monoplex corrugatus | reverse complement strand
CCCTTCTTCTTCTTCTTCTTCTTCTTCTTCTTCTTCTTCTTTCTTCTCATTATCATCATCATCATCATCATCATCATCATCATCATCATCATCATCAGTACACAATAGAGGAAAAAGACTCTAAGGTATTTATTGTTCAGATAAGCGATTGCGATGGGATTAATGATGCAGGGGCGATGCTGAAAAAAAAAGTAAAACATAGCAAAACAAATTGGACTTGTACGGAAGATGTTTCCAAAATGTTTTACACATAGAGTTGTGATCCACAATCTACACTCACTGTCTTCTCTTTCTAAGACTTGGGCTGCTTCTGTCTCCTTTGCGACCCTCTGCATATAATAATAATAATAATAATATATTTTATTTATATAGCGCAAAATCTTGATAAAATCAAATCTAAGCGCTGAGCGTATACATGCATACATACCTACATACATATGAGCGTATACATGCATACATACATGCTTACATACTTACATACATAAATCTAAGCTGAGCGTATACATGCATACATACATACATACATAAATCTAAGCGTATACATACATACATACATACATACATACATACGTACGCACATGCATACATAATAATTACAATATTTATATAGCGCAAATCTCGACAAAATCAAATCCAAGCGCCGAAAAGACACACACGCACACACGCACGCACGCACACACACGCACGCGCACACACACACACACACACACACACACACACACACACACACACACACACACACACACACACACACATGCAGGGCCACAAATGGGGAGAAAAGAATAAAAGCAATAAAAGCAAGAATAAAACCAATGGAAAACCACAGAGAGCACATCATATACAATTATATATTAAAACAAAGTGATTCCCCTCCGAGCGGAGACAGGCTGCAGAAGGGGGTTGAGTGAGGTTAGGATTTTATGCAGAGGAGAAAAGGTGAGTTTTGAGAGCGGACTTGAAGGAGGCAAAAGTAGGTTGACAGACAGAGTGACAGACAGAGTGACAGACAGAGAGACAGACAGTGCAGGAGAATGGGTGTTTCGAGAGACAGGTGAAGGGGGTACATCTTATTGAATGCTGCTTTAACTTCATCTTTCAATTATGGGTGGTTCTTCAACATTCTTTCTTATAATGTGTTTTTCGTTGACAAACACAGAGGGAAGCTGATCTTAGTTCTCTGTAAGACAACCGCAACACAATAGTAGGGCTTAGCACGCATGTCCTTCGGAAACAAATGTAATCAAACGATTTCCTCCCTTCCTTCCCTCACTACTTCTCCTATCGCATCCCTGCTTGATACTCACATGCTACCACGACAAGCATGCTAGTTATGTCAGTAAAACAAACGGCTTTGTCTAAAACCTTTTGCAAGCAGCTCTTACTTGTGTGATATTTCACTCTGCCTCGTTCACTGAAATAATTGTTTTTACTCACGTCATCCTCTTAGTGTCACGTACCTTTTCTTTTTAAGTATATGTGTTCAGTCACGCTATGTAAATGACCTTTGGCAATTACTTGCATTGCGTTTATTCTTTTATTTCATTTATATCACAGATGATCAATGAACTCCGAGTGCTTATGGTATAAGCAAATGAATGGGTCGAGTATAGTGACAAAGAAATGGTGCAAAAACAGTACATGATAAATAAAATGTAAACATCAGCCACTGCACTTAAAGCTGTGATCCATAAAATTATATAATGCTCACAGTCTCCCTCTTTTGTAGATTTGAACTGCCTCTATCTTCTTTTGTTGTTGTTGTTGTTGTTGTTGTTGTTGTTTCTTTCTTTCTTTCTTTATTTCTTTATTTCTTTCTTTCGTTCCTTCTTTCTTTCTTCTTTCTTTTTTTTCTGTGTTCCTTTCTTTCTTTCTTTCTTTCTTTCTTTCTTTCTTGTTTTAGCAGGGAGGCACAGAGGAGGTAAGGCAGGGGATGCACTGATTGGTTGGAGAGTGGGGAAATGATCTGTTGATCAGGCAAATACAGAGACGCCAATTTTAGTTTTCTGCAATTCAACTACGACACAGTAATGGGGTTTAGCATACATGTCTCTCTAAAACAAATCAGCTCATCCCCTCTCGTTTGTCCCACACCACCACCTTTTATCGTGCACCTAATTCTTTCTCGCAGGTTATCAAAACAGACATTTAGTTATGTCTCTTGGAGGTCTTTTACAAACTGTCCTGAACTGCATATATCAACTCTGGTTTCTGTACTCACATCATTATTTTTCACTGACATCATCTTGTGTTTCGTACTCTTGTTCACCGGCATTATCTTGTTTATTGCATGACTACTTTTGGGTCAAATAGACTTAAAAAACAGAAAGATTTATTGGAAAAAAATGTATGGTGTGGGGATACCAACACAGGAGTGGTACTGTAAAAGAAAGAAAAATAAATAAATATCAAATACACTTGATAGCATTGTCCAGAGATTAGTCTTCTCTTTATTAGACATGAACTGCCTCTCTCTCTCTCTCTCTGTCTCTGTCTCTGTCTC
>CM060310.1:83901878-83906878 GCA_030674185.1 Monoplex corrugatus | reverse complement strand
TTTAAGAAAACAATATAACCATAAGCTGTTTAAGAAAATAGTATAACCATAAGCTGTTTAAGAAAACAATATAACCAGAAGCTGTTTAAGAAAATAGTATAACCATAAGCTGTTTAATAAAATAGTATAACCAGAAGGTGTTTAAGAAAACAGTATAACCATAAGCTGTTTAAGAAAACAGTATAACCATAAGCTGTTTAAGAAAACAATATAACCATAAGCTGTTTAATAAAATAGTATAACCATAAGCTGTTTAAGAAAACAGTATAACCATAAGCTGTTTAATAAAATAGTATAACCATAAGCTGTTTAAGAAAACAGTATAACCATAAACAGTTTAAGAAAACAGTATAACCATAAGCTGTTTAAGAAAATAGTATAACCATAAGCTGTTTAAGAAAACAGTATAACCATAAGCTGTTTAATAAAATAGTATAACCAGAAGCTGTTTAAGAAAACAGTATAACCATAAGCTGTTTAATAAAATAGTATAACCAGAAGCTGTTTAAGAAAACAGTATAACCATAAGCTGTTTAAGAAAACAGTATAACCATAAGCTGTTTAATAAAATAGTATAACCAGAAGCTGTTTAAGAAAACAGTATAACCATAAGCTGTTTAAGAAAACAGTATAACCATAAGCTGTTTAATAAAACAGTATAACCATAAGCTGTTTAATAAAATAGTATAACCAGAAGCTGTTTAAGAAAACAGTATAACCATAAGCTGTTTAATAAAATAGTATAACCAGAAGGTGTTTAAGAAAACAGTATAACCATAAGCTGTTTAATAAAACAGTATAACTATAAGCTGTTTAAGAAAGCAATATAACCAGAAGGTGTTTAAGAAAACAGTATAACCATAAGCTGTTTAATAAAATAGTATAACCATAAGCTGTTTAAGAAAACAGTATAACCATAAGCTGTTTAAGAAAACAGTATAACCATAAGCTGTTTAAGAAAACAGTATAACCATAAGCTGTTTAATAAAATAGTATAACCATAAGCTGTTTAAGAAAACAGTATAACCATAAGCTGTTTAAGAAAACAGTATAACCATAAGCTGTTTAAGAAAACAGTATAACCATAAGCTGTTTAAGAAAACAGTATAACCATAAGCTGTTTAATAAAATAGTATAACCATAAGCTGTTTAATAAAATAGTATATCCATAAGCTGTTTAAGAAAACAATATGACCATAAGCTGTTTAATAAAATAGTATAACCAGAAGCTGTTTAAGAAAATAGTATAACCAGAAGGTGTTTAAGAAAGCAATATGACCATAAGCTGTTTAAGAAAATAGTATAACCAGAAGGTGTTTAAGAAAACAATATGACCATAAGCTGTTTAAGAAAACAATATGACCATAAGCTGTTTAAGAAAATAGTATAACCAGAAGGTGTTTAAGAAAGCAATATGACCAGAAGGTGTTTAAGAAAATAGTATAACCAGAAGGTGTTTAAGAAAATAGTATGACCAGAAGGTGTTTAAGAAAATAGTATAACCAGAAGGTGTTTAAGAAAATAGTATAACCAGAAGGTGTTTAAGAAAATAGTATAACCAGAAGCTGTTTAAGAAAACAATATAACCAGAAGGTGTTTAAGAAAACAATATAACCAGAAGCTGTTTAAGAAAACAGTATGACCAGAAGCTTTTTAAGAAAACAATATAACCAGAAGCTTTTTAAGAAAACAATATAACCAGAAGGTGTTTAAGAAAACAATATAACCAGAAGCTGTTTAAGAAAACAATATAACCAGAAGCTGTTTAAGAAAACATTGTGACCAGAAGCTGTTTAAGAAAACACTATAACCAGAAGCTGTTTAAGAAAACAGTATAACCAGAAGCTGTTTAAGAAAACAATATAACCAGAAGCTGTTTAAGAAAACAATATAACCAGAAGCTTTTTAAGAAAACAATATAACCAGAAGCTTTTTAAGAAAACAATATAACCAGAAGCTCTTAAAGAAAACAGCATAACCAGAAGCTATTAAAAACTGTATTACCAGAAGCTATAGTCATACGATTACAGAATACACTTTTTTTTTAAATTGCAGGAAAAAGTTAAAACACAGTAGCTAAACCAACTTTTCAGCAATCAAAATTGTTCCTTCGGGGTGGAAACAGCAGGAAGCTATCAGAGTCGTTACATATGATATGGGTGTGCAATCATGTAACACTATATCTATAATTAAAATAATAATGCCCTTCAAACACATATGGCATTGAAAGAGAGAAAGATAGAGAGAGAGAGAGAAGAGGAAAAAGAGAGAGAGAGACAGGCAAAGGCAGAGACAGATACAGAGAGAGAGAGAGAGAGAGAGAGAGAGAGAGAGAGAGAGAGAGAAAGAGAGGGGAGAGAGTAGAAAGAAGAGAGACAGACACAAACAGAGACAGATACAGAATGACAGAGAGAGACACAGAGAGAGAAAGACAAAGAGAGACAGAGAGAGCGAGAGACAGACAGACAGACAGACTGACAGACAGACAGACAGACTGACAGATAGATAACGAATGCCATCCACTTCAATATTTAAATGTTTTGAGGTTTCTGGCATTTTGTATGTAACTCTCCCTCCCTCTCTCTCTCTCTCTCTCTCTCTCTCTCTCTCTCTCTCTCTCTCTCTCTCTATCTCTCTCTCTCTCTCTCTCTCTCTCTCTCTCTCTCTCTTTCTCTCCCTCCATATTTCTCTCGCTCTTTCTCTCTTCCCCCCGCTCATCCCCTGCAAAGATTTTTTTTTATTTTGTTTCATGTCAAAGGGAGGATTTTTTTTATTCAAAGCATTACATACAATAAGTACATTCTCAAGTTAACGTTCAACGTACATTGATCTCTGCGCACATTTCAGACATTCTAGAGAAAAAATAGGTATGTCGCTTTGGTAACTCCTGTCGCTCTGAGCCGAACAGTTGTAGCAAAAACAGTTTTTAATGTAGATAATCAATACGGAATGAAAGCCAGATGATCTTGGTTACGATCTCAGAGACTCTCAAATGCCTGATAAATGAGACCAATGACAATAAGCAAGTTTGAAGAACGTGACACACAACTGATTCATGTGTGGGTGTTTAGGCTGCTTCTGTGTGTGAGACAACAGTTAGATGTGGGAGAAAACTGTGACAAGGTTGCGCCAATCTGAAAATAATAAAAGAGAAAAAACAAACTCTTTTTTTTTTCCTTCCTCCATTTATCTGTCCTCTGTCTCTGTCTCTCTGTCTCTCTCTCTGTCTCTGTCTCTCTGTCTCTCACTCTCTCTCTCTCTCTCTCACACACACACACACACACACACTCTCTCTCTTTCTTTCTCTCTCTCTCACTTTCTCTTTCTCTCTCTCTCTTTCTCTTTCTCTCTCTCTCTTTCTCTCTCTCTCTCTGTCTCTCTCTCTCAGTATCTCTGTTTCTGCTCTGTCTCTGTCTCTCTCTCTCTCTCAATCTCTCTGTTTCTGTCTCTGTCTCTGTCTCTGTCTCTCTGTCTCTCTGTCTCTCTGTCTCTGTCTCTCTGTATCTCTGTTTCTGTCTCTCTCCCTCCCTCCCTCTCTGTTTCTCTCTCTGTTTCTCTCTCTGTTTCTCTCTCTTTCTCTTTGTCTGACTCTCTCTGTCTCACTGTCTCTGTCTCTCTCTGTCTCTCTGTCTCTCGCTTTCTTTTTTTTTTCTGTCTTTCCACCTGACTCTGTCCATCCTCTGTCACCATCATATTAATCATCGTTGTTGTCTTCTTTCTCTTCTTCTTCTCCCTTCTTTCTGTCTTTCTTCATTTCCTTCTGTCTTTGTTCCTTCTCCTTTCTTGGCTGGATTGTGATGACGTGGAAACAGACACGGGTTTTCCAATCGCAAATCTACGATAAGTTGAGGATACTGCACTGATGTTGGACAACATCAACAACACGAAAAAACTTATGTGCAGAGTCTTCTCTTCTTCTCTCTTAGGTAAAAGCACACATTGGCCATAAGCCCACGGAAGCCTCCTTGCCGCGGTGGCGGCTCAAAGTTGGGGCCGAACAAAGCGTGTTACTCGATGCTGTGTCGGCGCCTCGGAACAATCGCATTACACCCCATGTATCCTTTGGCGTCCAGACAACCAATCACTACCCCGAGACTCCGTGAAGAGCCCACTTTATCCTCCCCGTTTGTCTGGACGCCCCTTCATCGTGAGTTTTCGTCATCTTCCACGGTGATCTCCAACTCCTTGAATCTTGTGAGTAGGATGCGCCTACATATTTCCGGTTTTGAGACCATCATTCACACGTCTGCCTCCCCCTCCACCGAATCGAGCCCTTGTTCTGTACAGAGTAGATACAGCGGGCAACAAGACAGGTCTAAATCTTGATTCCAAGAAGACACAAGTAATGCACATAGAAGGACAAAAATTCAAGCATTTTGAGATATTGAAATCAACAACACTGCATATAGAATGTACCTGATTATAAATATTTAGGTTCAGCAAAAGTTCATGTTGTCGCCTGTACTAAAAACATCAAATTAAGGTTAGGAATGGCAAAACAAGAAACATCAAAATCAGTGGTAGGAATGGCAAAACAAGAAACATCAAATTAAGTGGTAGGAATGGCAAAACAAGAAACATCAAAATCAGTGGTAGGAATGGCAAAACAAAAAACATCAAAATCAGTGGTAGGAATGGCAAAACAAAAAACATCAAAATCAGTGGTAGGAATGGCAAAACAAGAAACATCAAAATCAGTGGTAGGAATGGCAAAACAAAAAACATCAAAATCAATGGTAGGAATGGCAAAACAAGAAACATCAAAATCAGTGATAGGAATGGCAAAACAAGAAACATCAAAATAAGTGGTACGAATGGCAAAACAAGAAACATCAAAATCAGTGGTAGGAATGGCAAAACAAGAAACATCAAAATCAGTGGTAGGAATGGCAAAACAAAAAACATCAAAATCAGTGGTAGGAATGGCAAAACAAGAAACATCAAAATCAGTGGTACGAATGGCAAAACAAGAAACATCAAAATCAATGGTAGGAATGGCA
>CM060310.1:83881878-83896878 GCA_030674185.1 Monoplex corrugatus | reverse complement strand
TATAGTAGGTGAAACATTCTGAACAGATTTAGAAGTAATGTTAGTATACGGTAGAAGTTATTCATTCAGAAAAAAGAAACCTTTTTTTTGAAGGTTCTATTTTTGCTTTTGGTTATGGTTATAGTTAGTTTGTGTATATTCTGTTTGTTTGTTTCGTTTGTGTAGTTTATTGTTTGTTTGTTTGTTTGATTGGTTGGTTTTTTGGTTGGTTGGTTGGTTGGTTGGTTGGTTGGTTGGTTGGTTGGTTGGTTGGTTGGTTGGTTGGTTGGTTGGTTGGTTGGCTGGTTGGTTGGTTGGTTATTGGTTGGTTGGTGTTCAAAGTCTACACACGCACACACACACACACACACACACACACACACACACACACACACACACACACACACCACACACACACACACACACACACACACACACACACAATACAATCAGTCTTCGTTTTCGTAAAAAGACAGCACAGGGTAAAAAAGGCCAAGAATACATAACCCCTTGTCTATTTTCCCCTCCTCCCTTGCAGACCAGCGGTGTTTTGCTCTGATAACGGTTTTAGGATATCATAAAATAAATGCAAGAATGGCAATTCTTCCACCTCTGGCATGTCGTGAAACATTAGTGGGAGGGGAGATAACGCTTAGAGGTGATGCATCTCGGAAGCAGGAGAAGACGCAAATGGAGATAGTGGGGTTGTTGTTTGATTTCATTCAGTTATCTCCTTCTATCAATAAAAAGAAATTCGTGGGGACATTGAGATCCTGGAAGACACCAAGACTTGAAATGGCGTTTAATCTGAATAATACTTCAAAAGACTGCGGCTTCCTGGTTTTACAGTTACCTTAAACTTATGTATGATGTCAGTAATTCTGTTCTGTGATGTCTGCTGTCTGTTCCTGTGTAAAGTTCACTCTGATACTTGTGTGGCTTTAATGTTTGGTGTTACGGTACATGAAACATTCTGAGATTCTGAGATGTCCTTAAAATCCAGTGGGGATGTTTGTATATGGTTATGTAATTCATTCAGAAAAAAGAAACATTTCTATAATGTTCTGTTTTTGCTTTTGGTTATGGTTTTATTTGGATAGTTAGTTTGTTCGTTTGTTTCATTTGTGTATTTGATTGTGTTTGATTGTTGGTTGGTTGGGTTGGTTTGGTTGGTTGGTTGGTTGGTTGGTTGGTTGGTTGGTTGGTTGTGGTTGGTTGGTTGGTTGGTTGGTTGGTTGGTTGGTATATTTGGTGTTGGTTGGTTGTTTGTTTGGATAGTTGGTTGGTTGGTTGGTTGGTTGGATAGTTGGTTGTTGGTTGGTTGTTGATAGTTGTTTGGTTGGTATTCAAAGATCACACACACACACACACACAACACACACACACACACACACACACACACACATACACACACACACACACACACACACACACACACACACACACACACACACACACACAACCAACACACACAAAACACACATACACAACACAATCTCTCTTCGTTTTCATAAAAAGACAGCAAGGCTGGCAAAAAGAGGTCAAGAATACATCACCCCTTCTCCATTTTTCTCTCGTCCTCTGCAGACTGGCAGTACTCTGATAACGGTATTTACCATGTCGTAAAATAAATGCAAGAAAGGCACTTCTTCCACCACCAGCATGTCGTGAAACGTGAGTGGGAGGAGAGATAAAACTTAGATCTGATTCTCTTGAAGCAGGAGAAGGCGCCAATGGAGACAGTTGGGGTTGCTGTTTGGCTTCATTCAGTTATCTTCTTCTACCAAGAAAGAAATTCGTTCGGACATCGAGATACTGCAAGACGCCAAGACTCGAAATTGGGTTTAATCTGAATAATGCTTTGGAACGCTGGGGCTTCTTGGTTTTAGAATTACCTTAAACGTATGCATGATGTCCGTGATTCTGTTCTATGGTGTCTGCTGTATGTTCCTGTGTAAAGTTCACTCTGATACTTGAGTGGCTTTAATACATAGTGTTACACAACATGAAACATTCTGAACAGTTCTTACAGTCCAGTGATGATGTTAGTATATGGTTATGTAATTAATTCAGAAGAAAGGCAGCATTTATTTAAGGTTCTGTTTTTGCTTTTGTTTATGGTTATTTTAGTTTGTATACTTTTTGTTTGTTTGTTTGTTTGTTTGTTTCATTTGTGTATTTCAGTGTTTGCTTGGTTGTTTGGCTGGTTCATTGGCTGGTTGGTCAGTTGGTTGGTGTTCAAAGTCTACACACACACACACACACACACACACACACACACACACACACACACACACACACACACACACACACACACACACACACACACAACATGGACACACACACACACACACGCACACACACAAACAATCAATCTTCGTTTTTTTTTTAAAGAAAACAGCACAGGGGGGAAAAAAGGTCAAGAATACATTACCCCTTGTCCATTTTCCTCTCATCCTCTGCAGACCGGAGGACTTTTACTCTGATAACGGTTTTTACGATGTCGTAAAATAAATGCAAAAATGGCAATTCCGCCACCACCAGCATGCCGTGAAACGTCAGTGGGAGGGAGATAACGTTTAGAGCTGATGCATCTCGGAAGCAGGAGAAGACGACATGTGGAGACAGTTGGGGTTGCTGTTTGACTTCATTCAGTTATCTCCTTCTACCAAGAAAGAAATTTGTGTGGACATTGAGATCCTGCAAGACGCCAAGACATGAAATAGTGTTTAATCTGAATAATGCTTTGGAACATTGGGGCTTCTTGGTTTTAGAATTACCTTAAACGTATGCATGATGTCAGTAATTCTGTTCTGTGATGTCTGCTGTATGAACCTGTGTAAAGTTCGCTCTGATACTTGTGTGTATTTAAGACGTGGTGTTACAGCAGGTGAAAAAATTTGAACAGTCCTTATAATCCAGTGGAGATGTTAGTATATGGTAGAAGTTTTTTTTTTTTAAGGTTCTATTTTTTGTCTTTTGGTTATCGTTATAGTTAGTTTGCATATATTTTGTTTGATTGTTTCGTATATGTATTTATATTCTTTGCTTGTTTGATTGTTTGGTTGGTTGGCTGGTTGGTTGGTCTGTTGGTTGGTTGGTTCATTGGTTGGTTGGATGGCTGGTTAATTAGTTGGTTGGTGTGCAAAGTCTACACACACAAACACACACACACACACACACACAAACACCCAAACACAACATCTCACATGCAACACACACACACACACACACACACACACACACACACACAACACACACACACACACACACACACACACACACACACACACACCACACACACACACACACACACACACACACACACTACAATCATCTTCGTTTTCGTAAAAAGACAGCACAGGGTAAAAAAGGCCAAGAATACATAACCCCTTGTCTATTTTCCCCTCCACCCTTGCATGGGGAAAAAGGTCAAGAATACATCACCCCTTGTCTGTTTTCCTCTCGTCCTCTGCAGACCGGCGGTGTTTTGCTCTGATAACGGTTTTTACGATGCTGTAAAATATATGCAAGAACTGCAATTCTTCTATCACGGCATGTGGTGAAACGTCAGTGGAAGAGGAGATAACGTTTTGAGCTGATGCATCTCAGAAGCAGGAGAAGAAGGCCAATGGAGATAGTGGGGTTGCTGTTTTGTTTCATTCAGTTATCTCCTTCTACGAAGAAAAAAATTCGTGGGTACACTGAGATCCTGGAAGACGCCAAGACTTGAAATGGCTTTTTTAATCTAAATAATGCTTCAAAAGACTGGGACTTCTTGGTTTTAGAATTACCTTAAACGTATGCATGATGTCAGTACTTCTGTTCTGTGGTGTCAGCTTTATGTTCCTGTGGCTTTAAGACGTGACGTTATAATACATGAAACATTATGAGAGGTCCTTAGAATCCAATGTTATGTTAGTATGTGATAAAAATAATTCATTCTGAATACAAAAACTCAACAAAACAACAACAACAACAACAAAGAAACGACAAAGAAATAATGATGATAAGAAATGGAGAAAAGATACTAGGATAATTGTGTAAAATATATCCCATACACAGTGTGTGTAAAGGAATGGGATGGCGGGGTTGGATTTAAAAAACAATGTATTATGATGTACTCACTGAAGACATATGTCTGTGAGCACATGAAAAACACTTGATGAAATGGGTTAAGATATTTGACAACATGTAAAACAAACAAACAAACAAACACACTTGTCCTCTAACACACACAAAAAACAACAGTAACAATCAAGCAAACACATAAACACAACAACAAAATCAAAACGCACACACATTTCCACTACACACACACACACACATACACACACAAACACACACACAAACACACACACACACACACACACCACTCACACACACACACACACACACACACACACACACACACACACACCACACTATGGAACGCACACAAACACACACACACTCACATTATGAAACACACACACACACACACGCACGCGCATGCACAAACACACCACACACACACACACACACACACACACACACACACACACACACACACACACACCACACACACACACAATCAGTCTTCGTATTTTTAAAAAGACAGCACAGGGGAAAAAAGGTTAATAACACATCACCCCTTGTCCATTTTCCTCTCGTCCTCTAAAGACTGGCAGTGTTTTGCTCTGATAACGGTTTTTACCATGTCGTAAAATAAATGCAAGAATGGCAATTTTTCCACCACCAGCATGTCGTGAAACGTCAGTGGGAGGGTAGATAACGCTTAGAGCTGATGCATCAGTTGAAGCAGGAGAAGACGCCAATGGAGACAGTTGGGGTTGCTGTTTGGCTTCATTCAGTTATCTCCTTCTATCAAGAAAGAAATATGTGGGGACATTGGAATCCTGGAAGACGCCAAGACTTGAAATTGGGTTTAATCTGAATAATGCTTTGGAACACCGGGCTTCTTGGTTTTAGAATTACCTTAAACGTATGCATGATGTCAGTGATTCTGTTCTGTGGTGTCTGCTTCATATTCCTGTGTAAAGTTCGCTCTGATACTTATGCGGTTTTAATACAGTACATACATGAAACATTCTGAGATGTCCTTAGAATCCAGTGGTGATGTTAATATTTGGTTATGTAATTCATTCAGAAAAAAGACACTTTTCTATAAGGTTCTGTTTTTGCTTTTGATTACAGTTTATTTGGTTTGTTTATATTTTGTTTGTTGGTTGGTTTCATTTGTGTATTTAATTGTTTGTTTGATTGATTGTTTGCTTGCTTGCTTGGTTGGTTGGTTGTGTGTTTTAGCACATGAAACATTCTGAGAGGTCCTTAGAATCCAGTGGTGATGTTAGTATGCAATAGAAGTATTTCATTCAGAAGAAATAATGATAACAAATGGAGTAAGATAGCAAGGATAACTGTGTAAAAAGACTCCCAGTTGCAGTTTGTGTAAAGGAATGAATGATGGGGTTGGAATTTTTAAAAAAAGGTATAATCTGAAATACTGATTAAAAACATATGTCTGTAAGCAACTGAAAAACACGTGACGAAACAGGTTAAAATATTCAACAACATATCAAACAAACAGATCAACAAACGTATCTCTCACCCAAAAAGCAAACATGCAAACAAACAAAACAAACAAGCAAACAAACAAAAAACAACAAATAAAAACAAAACACACACATGCACACACACACACACACACACACACACACACACACACGCACGCACGCACGCACGCACACACACAATACTGAACGTGCACACTCATGCAGACACAACACACACACACACACACACACACACACACACACACACATTATGGAACACACACACACACACACACACACTCACTCACTCATTCACTCACTCGATCATATTATGGAACGTACACACTCACACACACACATACACACTCACACACATACACACTCAAACACACACACACACCACACACACACTCACACACACAACACACACACACACACACCACACACACACACAACACACACCACACACACACACCACACACACACCCTCTCAGTCTTCGTTTTCGTTTTCGTTTTCGTTAAAATACAGCATGGGGGAGAAAGAAAAGGTCAAGAATACATCACCCTTTGTCCATTTTCCTCTCGTCCTCTGCAGACCGGCGGTCTTTTGCCCTGATAACGGTTTTTACGATGTCGTAAAATAAATGCACGAATGACAATTCTTCCACCACCAGCATGTCGTGAAACATCAGTGGGAGGGGAGATAACGCTTTGAGCTGATGCATCTCAGAAGCATAAGGAGACGCCAATGGAGACAGTTGGGGCTGCTGTTTGAATTCATTCAGTTATCTTCTTCTACCAAGAAAGAAATTCTTGGGGACACTGAGATTGTGGAAGACGCCAAGACTTCAAATGGGGTTTAATCTGAATAATGCTTTGAAACACAGGGGCTTCTTGGTTTTAGAATTACCTTAAACGTATGCATGATATCAGTGATGCTGATCTGTGATGTCTTCTTTATGTTCCTGTGTAAATTTCACTCTGATACTTGTGTGGCTTTAAGACGTGGTGTTACAGTACGTGAAACATACTGATAGGTCTTTAGGGTGATGTTAGTTTATGGTAGAAGTAATTCATTCAGGAAAAAACAAACTAACTTTTTTGAGGTTCCAAAATCGCTTTTGGTTATGATTTTAGTTTGTTTGTTTCTTTGTGTGCTTGTGTGTGTTTGTTTGTTTCTTTGTCTGTCTGTTTGATTGATTGATTGTTTTATTGTCCATTTAATTGTTTAGTTGGTTGGTTGGTTGGTTGGTTGGTTGGTTGTGTGTGTGGATGGGTAGGTTGATGGGTTGGCTGGTTGGTTGGTTTGTGTTCAAGTTTTGTATGTCCAAGCATTTATTAGAGTCACAGACTCAATATGAATTTGCAAATTCACTTCCTCACCCTGATATAACGAGCTCACTTCTGTTTAACACCATTATAGTGGTCTGAAACATGTCCCTGCTGTCGTCAAAGATAACGAGCTGGGGGCGTTTTGTGAAAGCTCCAGACGCTCCACTTTCTCCATCCACTTGTACTGATAGTGTTGGGGCTAGACGAAGTTGACAGCTGCAGCTACACAGACAGTGTGGTGTATAGTCGTGCTGTAGAGGTACAGTGTGCCTGCCACACCATGTATCCAAAACTGCCATTGACTGCCTTTGGCTTTGAAGCCTGGGCATCCGGCTGTGATCTGAAAGAGCTGGCTGGTTGACTGGCATCCTGGTCAGCTGGCCAAACCACTGGATCCACTGTTGTATATATAATGATTGATAGGTCTCATTCTAACTATCTCTCAGATTTCCTGTATTTATGATTTTGTTTGTTTGTTTGTTTTGTTTGTGTTGGTGTTTGTTTGTTTGTTTGTTTGTTTGTTTGCTTGTTTCTTTGTTTGTATGACGTAATGTTTGATGGGTGTCATTCCAACCATTTCTCAGATTTCCTGCGTTTGTTTGTTTGTTCGTTCGTTCGTTCGTTTGTTTTGTTTGTTTGTTTGTTTGTTTGTTTGTTTGTCAGAACATGTCTCTTTTGGTATTGACTGCTGCTTTTCTGATACATCTCACCTTGCATGTTGTGAGTTTTCAATTAAGTGTTTCGTTTCGTGTCCAGATTTTGGCACTGGTAATGAAATGTGGGTCGAAAGACTGTACTGATAAGTCTTTCTTTGACTTCTATGGGGATGCTTTGGGTGTTTTAGAAGGATGGGAAATGGTAGCTTACAGCATTTGCTTTTTGAAATCCAGTCTCAAGTTTTCTGTCCATTGTGCCATCTAATCATAGATGCTTCCTAAGTACTTCAAGTCTTTGTTTTAATCGTTTGCTCTTTTGCTCTGCTGTCCAATTTGTAGGGTGTTCGTCCTACTGACCACCTCTTTTGAATCGCACTTCATTTAACACATACCTAGATGGTCTCCTCAGCATAGGTATGTACTAAGGAAAACTGGCCAGTTATATATTGATTTTCAGTGTCTTCTACTCCCATCTTTTTACTAAATGCAAACTTTTGCCCATTGCACTATATAGTTTAAACATATCCACGTCTCCAAAATGTCAAACATCCCTGTCCATTGCATTGCATGATTCAGAAAAGTGTCCGACAATGTCTTTTGTAAATTTATTAACATGTGCAAGCATTCTGATCTGTCATTGCTCGGTGCATTTTGAATTTGATTTACGTTTCAAAGTTATCAAAATGTTTTGAAACAAATCTATCTAAACTGAACTGACGTCTGTAAAAAAAGGAGATAAAACAAAGTAATTCAACTGTTGAAGAAGAATTGTGTCCAAATCTGAAATAATTCTGCCCATTGCATTACTCAGTGTAGTTTGAATTTCATTTACGTTTTAAACCTATTAAAGTGAAGTGTTTTGTAATAAATTCATTCGAATTGATTTGAATTCTGAGAAGAGAAAATAAAAATAAAACCGCAACGCAATTCTTGACACTGAATTTTGTCCACGTCCCCCAAATGAAATAGACAAACCTGTTCAGGGTAGGAAGGGACACAGAAAGGCACAACTCGGTCAAAAGCACAATGACTGTATTTTTGCACAGAATGTGAGCTTCTCTTGAACCATGTATTTGAAGAAGGGACAGAGAGGGGGACATTGGCATGGGGTCGATGGAAAAGACACGAGACTGGCTGTCGCAAAAGCGAAATTGATTGTGTTCTGGGACAGAGGGTTCATCTGTATGGAAGAGAGATCGTTGGCGTGCAAATTCAATGTGCGTATATATATATATATATATATGTGTGTGTGTGTGTGTGTGTGTGTGTGTGTGTGTGTGTGTGTGTGTGTGTGTGTGTGTGTGTGTGTATGTGTGTGTGTGTGTGTGTGTGTGAGTGAGCGGGGTGAATATGGGTGGGAGGTGGTTGGAAGGTGTTTGTTTGTGTGTGTGTGTGTGTGTGTGTGTGTGTTGTGTGTGTGTGTGTGTGTGTGTGTGTGTGTGTGTGTGTGTGTGTGTGTGTGTGTGTGTGTGTGTGTGTGTGTTGTGTGTGTGTGTGTGTGTGTACGAATCAGTAGTTGTATTGTAATTCATTTGTCTTTTTATGGATAATTATATATTTTGAATTGAACTTAATTTGACACAAACTAGGTGATTCCCTCAGCACGGCTGTGCACTTAGGAACACTGGCCAGTTACATTGATTTTCAGTATCTTCTTCCCCCATCTGTTCACAGAATGAAAACATTTCTGCACATTGCATTTTACGGATAAAAACATGTCCACGTCTGCTAAATGAGAAACACTCCTTTCCCACAATGTCTTTGTAATCTTATTTACATGTGCAACCCTTCTTATTTGTCATTGCTTGGTGCATTTTAAATTTCATTTTTGTTTTAAAGTTATTGGAATGTTTTGAAATAAATTCATTTAAACTGAATTGATTTCTGGAAACAAAGAGAAATAAAACAATGTCATGCATTTTAGATGAACTTTGTCAAAATCTTCCAAATGACAAACATTCCTGCCCATTGCATTGTTTAGTTCAGGAAATTGTCTCACAATGTCTTTGTAAATTTGTAAACAACATCAGCGAGCATTATTATTTATCGTAACTCAATGCATTTGGATTTCATTTACGTTTTAAACTTAATAAAGTGTTTTGAAATAAATTAATGTGAACTGATTTGAATTCTGAGAAGAGAAAATTAAAAAAAAAACTCCTCACAGTTCTTGAGACTGAATTTTGTCCACGTCTCCCAAATGAAATAGACAAACCTGTTTAGGGTAGGAAGGGACACTGAAAGGCACAAACCCGGTAAAACACAATGCTTGTATTTTTGCACAGAATGTGAGCTTCTCTTGAACCACGTATTTGAAGAAAGGACAGAGAGGGGTACATTGGCAGGGGGTCGATGGAGACTGGCTGTCGCAAAAGCGAAATTGTGTTCTGGGACAGAGGGTTCGTCTGTATGGCAGCGAGACCGTTGGCGTGCAAATTTAATGTGTGTGTGTGTGTGAGTGGAGGTGAGTATGGGTGGGTGGTGGCTGGAAGGGGTGTGTGTGTGTGTGTGTGTGTGGGTGTGTGTGTGTGTGTGTGTGTGTGTGTGTGTGTGTGTGTGTGTGTGTGTGTGTGCGTGAGTGTGGTGTGTGTATGTGTGTGTGTGTGTATGTGTTTGTGTGTGTGTGTACGAATCAGTAGTTGTATTGTAATTCATTTGTCTTTTTGTGGATAATTATATTTTTTTGAATTGAACTTAATTTGACACAATTTAGGTGGTTCCCTTAGCACGGCTATGCACTTAGGAATACTGGAAAGTTACATTGATTTTCAGTGTCTTCTTCCCCATCTGTTCTCAAAATGAAAACATTTCTGCACATTACATTTTACGGTTAAAAACATGTCCATGTCTCCTAAATGAGGAACACTCCTGTCCCACAATGTCTTTGTAAACTTATTTACATATGCAAGCATTCTTATTTGTCATTGCTTGGTGCATTTTAAATTTCATTTACGTTTTAAAGTTATTGGAATGTTTTGAAATAAATTCATTTAAACTGAATTGATTTCTGGAAACAAAAAGAAATAAAACAAAGTCATGCATTTTTTTAGATGAACTTTATCCACATCTTCCAAATGACAAACATTCCTGCCCATTGTATTCTTTAGTTCAGGGAATTGTCTCACAATGTCTTTGTAAACTTGTCAACAACATGAGCGAGCATTCACATATATAATTACTCAGTGCATTTTAAATTTCATTTCCGTTTTTAAACTTATTAAAGTGTTTTGATAGAAACCATTAATGTAAACTGATTTGAATTCTGAAAAGAGAAAATTAAACTAAAACTGCCACTCAATTCTTAAGACTGATTTTTGTTCACCTCTCCCAAATGAAATAGACAAACCTGTTTAGGGTAGGAAGGGACACAGAAAGGCAAAACCCGGTAAAACACAATGCTTGTATTTTTGCACAGAATGTGAACTTCTCTTGAACCACGTATTTGAAGAAAGGACAGAGAGAGGGACATTGGCAGAGGGTCAATGGACAAGACGCGAGACTGGCTGTCGCAAAAGTAAAATTGATTGTGTTCTGGGACAGAGGGTTGCTCTGTATGGAAGAGAGATCGTTGGCGTGCAAATTCAAAGTGTGTGTGTTAGTGTGTGTGTGTTAGTGTGTGTGTGTTAGTGTGTGTGTGTGTTAGCATTAGTGTGTGTGAGTGTGTGTATGTGTGTGTGTTTGTGTGTGTGTGTTTGGAGGAGAAGGGGTGGATGGGTTGAGGATTGGAAGGTGTGGATGTGTGTGTGTGTGTGTGTGTGTGTGTGTGTGTGTGTGTGTGTGTGTGTGTGTGTGTGTGTGTGTGTGTGTGTGTGTGTGTGTGTGGTGTGAGTGTGTATATGTCAGCATGTGTATGTGTGTGTGTTTGTGTGTGTTTTGTGTGTGTGTGTGTGTGTGTGTGTGTGTGTGTGTGTGTCTGTGTGTCTCTGTGTGTGTGTGTATGTGTGTGTGTGTGTACAAATCAGTAATTGTATTGTAATTCATTTGTCTTTTGTGGATAATTATATATTTTGAATTGAACTTAATTTGACACAAACTAGATGATTCCCTCAGCACGGCTGTGCACTTAGGAACATGGCCAGTTACATTGATTTTCAGTACCTTCTTCCCCCATCTGTTCACAGAATGAAAACATTTCTGCACATTGCATTTTACGAATAAAAACATGTCCACGTCTGCTAAATGAGAAATACTCCTTTCCCACAATGTCTTTGTAATCTTATTTACATGTGCAAGTATTCTTTTTTGTCATTGCTTGGTGCATTTTAAATTTCATTTTTGTTTTAAAGTTATTGGAATGTTTTGAAATAAATTCATTTAAACTGAATTGATTTCTGGAAACAAAAAGAAATAAAACAATGTCATGCATTTTTAGATGAACTTTGTCAAAATCTTCCAAATGACAAACATTCCTGCCCATTGAATTGTTTAGTTCAGACAATTGTCTCACAATGTCTTTGTAAATTTGTAAACAACATCAGCGAGCATTATTATTTATCATAACTTAATGCATTTTGAATTTCATTTACGTTTTAAACTTAATAAAGTGTTTTGAAATAAATTAATGTGAACTGATTTGAATTCTGAGAAGAGAAAATAAAAATAAAACCTCCTCACAGTTCTTGAGACTGAATTTTGTCCACGTCTCCCAAATGAAATAGACAAACCTGTTTAGGGTAGGACGGGACACTGAAAGGCACAACCCGGTAAAACACAATGCTTGTATTTTTGCACAGAATGTGAGCTTCTCTTGAACCACGTATTTGAAGAAAGGACAGAGAGGGGTACACTGGCAGGGGGTCGATGGAGACTGGCTGTCGCAAATTGTGTTCTGGGACATAGGGTTCGTCTGTATGGCAGCGAGCTCGTTGTCGTGCAAATTCAATGTGTGTGTGTGTGTGTGAGTAGAGGTGAGTATAGTTGGGTGGTGGCTGGAAGGGGTGTGTGTGTGTGTGTGTGTGTGTGTGTGTGTGTGTGTGTGTGTGTGTGTGTGTGTGTGTGTTGTGTGTGTATGTGTGTGTGTGTGTGTGTGTGTCTGTGTCTGTGTGTGCATGAGCGTGAGCGTGAGCGTGTGCGTGCGTGCGTGTGTGTGTGTGTGTGTGTGTGTGTGTGTGTGTGTGTGTGTGTGTGTGTGTGTGTGTGTGTGTGTGTTTGTGTGTGTATACGAATCAGTAGTTGAATTGTAATTCATTTGTCTTTTTGTGGAAAATTATATTTTTTTAATTGAACTTAATTTGACACAAACTAGGTGGTTCCCTCAGCACGGCTATGCGCTTAGGAATACGGAAAGTTACATTGATTTTCAGTGTCTTCTTCCCCCATCTGTTCACAAAATGAAAACATTTCTACACATACATTTTACGGTTAAAAACATGTCCACGTCTCCTAAATGAGGAACACTACTGTCCCACAATGTCTTTGTAAACTTATTTACATATGCAAGCATTCTTATTTGTCATTGCTTGGTGCATTTTAAATTTCATTTACGTTTTAAAGTTATTGGAATGTTTTGACATAAATTCATTTAAACTGAATTGATTTCTGGAAACAAAAAGAAATAAAACAAAGTCATGCATTTTTTTAGATGAACTTTATCCACATCTTCCAAATGACAAAAAATTCCTGTCCATTGCATTGTTTAGTTCAGGAAATTGTCTCACAATGTCTTTTTAACTTTGTCAACAACATGAGCGAGCATTCATATTTATCATTACTCAGAGCATTTTGAATTTCATTTCCGTCTTAAACTTATTAAAATGTTTTGATATACAGTCATGTAAACTGATTTGAATTCTGAGAAGAGAATAAAAATAAAACTGCCACGCAATTCTTGAGACTGAATTTTGTCCACCTCTCCCAAATGAAATAGACAAACCTGTTTAGGGTAGGAAGGGACACAGAAAGGCACAACTCGGTAAAAAGCACAATGACTATTTTTGCACGGAATGTGAACTTCTCTTGAACCATGTATTTGAAGAAAGGACAGTGAGGGGGACATTGGCAGGGGATCGATGGAAAGACACGAGACTGGCTGTCGCAAAAGCGAAATTGATTGTGTTCTGGGACAGAGGGTTCATCTGTATGGAAGAGAGATCGTTGGCGTGCAAATTAAATGTGTGTGTGTGTGTGTGTGTGTGTGTGTGTGTGTGTGTGTGTGTGTGTGTGTGTGTGTGTGTGTGTGTTAGTGTGTGTGTGTTTGTGTGTGTGTGTGTGTGTGTGTGTGTGTGTGTGTGTGTGTGTGTGTGTGTGTGGTGTGGTTGTGTGTGTGTGTGTGTATGAGAAGGAAAAGGGGTGGATGGGTTGAGGATTGTAAGGGATGTGTATATGTGTATGTGTGTGTGTATGTGTGTGTATGTGTGGTGTGTGTGTGTGTGTGTGTGTGGTGTGTGTGTGTACGTGTCAGTATGTGTGTGTGTGTGTGTGTGTGTGTGTGTGTGTACGAATCAGTAGTTGTATTGTAATTCATTTGTCTTTTTATGGATAATTATATATTTTGAATTGAACTTAATTTGACACGAACTAGGTGGTTCCCTCAGCACGGCTATGTACTTAGGAACACTGGAAGTTACATTGATTTTCAGTGTCTTCTTCCCCCATCGGTCACAAAATGAAAACATTTCTGCACATTGCATTTTACGGTTAAAAACATGTCCACGTCTCCTAAATCAGAAACACCCCTTTTCATTGAAGTGCATGGTTCAGAAACTTGTCCTACAATGTCTTTGTAAGGTTATTTGCATGTGCAATCATTCTTATTTGTCATTGCTTGGTGCATTTTAAATTTCATTACCTTTTAAAGTTTTTGGAATGTTTTAAAATGGATTCATTTAAGCTGAATTGATTTCTGAAAAAATAAATAAAAGAAAGTCATGCATTGTTTTAGACGAACTTTGTCAAAATCTTTAATATGTCAAACATTCCTGCTCATTGCATTGTTTAGTTCAGAAAAAAAAGTCTCACAATGTCTTTGTAGACTTGTCAACAACATTAGGGAACATTCTTATTTATCATTATTCAATGCATTTTGAATTTAATTTCCGTTTAAAAGTTATCAAAGTGTTTTGAAATAAATTAATGTGAACTGATTGGAATTTTGAGAAGAGAAAATGAAAATAAAACTGCCCTGCAATTCTTGAGACTGAATTTTGTCCACGTCTCCCAAATGAAATAGACAAACCTGTTTAGGGTAGTAAGGGACGCGGAAAGGCACAACTCGGTAAAAAGCACAAGGGCAGTGTTTTTGCACAGAATGTGAGCTTCTCTTGAACCACATATTTGAAGAAGGGACAGAGAGGGGGACATTGGCAGGGGGTCAATGGAAAAGGCACGAGACTGGCTGTCGCTAAAGCAAAATTGTGTTCTGGGACAGTGGGTTTGTCTGTATGGAAGAGAGATCGCTGGCGTGCAAATTTAATGTGTGTGTGATGGTGGTCATTGGTTTAATATCTATTCACTTAAAGTGATTTTAGACAATAATGTGT
>CM060310.1:83866878-83874378 GCA_030674185.1 Monoplex corrugatus | reverse complement strand
AATATATTCAACCACAGGTACTTGACATAAACACTCAATCCATCAATCGATCAACCAAACAACCAATCAATCAAACAGTCAACCAATCAATTAACCAATCAATCAACTGATTTACCAGTTGATCAATCAAAGAATCCGCCATTCAGCCCGTGATTCAACTGACAAATCAGCTTTCAATTGACTGGGTCAGATGCATCATCCAACTGTACAATCGATATCACTTCAGTAACAATCACTTAACGTAATCAGTCCCTCTCTCAATCAATCAATCGATCAATCATTTAACCAGTTAATCAGTCATCCAGTGACTTAATCGACCAGATAACCTAGAATTTAACTGAGTTCAATATATCAATTTGCAATCGTTACTTCAAATAACGCGAATCAATCATCCATACATTCCATAATTCAATCACTGATCGATCAATAGCTAAAACCATCAATCTATAAATCGATCGGTCGGTGAGCCACCCATCGCCATCAATTAACAAATCATATAATCATTCCGTTGTCAGCTAATCATGCGTTCAGTTTATCAATTTATTCACCAGTGAATCTAAACCAATCAATGGAATTAATGTACAATGAAGTGAAACAAGAAATATATGACATAAGAGCAATTCGACCCCAAAACAGTCGGTTAATTGGCAAAAACAGACATTCATAATGCCAATCCATTAATCAGACTAATCGCAGATCAGTCACTCATTTACCAAAACAATTGACATTGAGACAATACCAAATGATCATTCAACGCATATTTAGCATTTCGTGCATCTTTTAGTTCAGAGATAACTCAATCTTCGGCGGTCAGCAATGGTTCAGGCCATAGACTGAATTGAAGGTTATGTATAAACGCACATACACACATACACATCTATATACACGCACACATACATAATCACTCATACATATATACATACATAGATATATATACATATGTACCCACACATATACATAATGTAGATACTATCACCTATATATGCACATAAGTACACCAACGTCAATGTGAATACACAGGCACCTATGCACATGTGTCTCTATATGAGCACCCCTTTCATATTCAAATAAACATTTTTTTTTCTTTACAATTGAAATTAATTATTGTCTGAAATTCTAGTGCTAGTATCTACATAACTATTTACTTTTCTTCTCCTTTTAACAATTTTTTTCTCCTATTCATGGCGTGGAAAACGTATCTGGATACGCTGTGGCTTCGGTGGCTATTTGTTGATTGGAGCAGTATGCACATAGGCATGCTGACTAAATCCTTTAAAAATTTCGCCCTGAGATCAGCGTGAAGGAGACAGAGAAAGAGAAAGAAAAAGAGAGAGAGAAAGAAAAAGAGAGAGAAAGAAAGAGAGAGAGAGAGAGAGAGAGAGAGAGAGAGAGAGAGAGAGAGAGAGAGATACAATACAGAGACAGACAGATTAAAAGAGAAAGAGACTTAACAACGATCAGCCCATGCTTTGCGTAAGCTTACTTAGTCATTAATCATTAATGCTGATTGAAAGACGTTATTTCAATACAACTGGTTGATTGTCCCCCAAAGGAAATGACGACAGGATAGAGTCACCACAGACAGGATATCCGGAATAGTCATCACTGTGCAAATGATGACATCACCCTTACCAACACTGAGATGTCAATAGCCGTACTTAACTGACGGATGCCAGCTGTGCATTTTTCACTTGATGATAATTTACAGGAATTACAGTAACATGAATGATGCACTGAATGCCCTTCTTATTCTGAATAAAACGTGTGCGTCTCGAGATGTCTGTCTGTCTCTGTCTGTCTCTGTCTGTCTCTCTCTCTCTCTCTTTCTCTCTCTCTCACTCTCTCTGTCTGTCTCTCCCTATTTTATTCTCTCTCTCTCTCTCTCCCGCTCTTTCTCTTTCTCTCTCATTCAGGTTTTTTTTTCTCTCTCTCCCTGTCTGTCTGTCTGTCTGTCCGTCTCTCTCTCTCTCTCTTTCTCTCACTCTCTCTCTCTCTCTCTCTGTCTCTCCCTCTTTCATTCTCTCTCTCTCTCTCCGCCCCTTTCTCTCTCTCTCTCTCTCAATCAGTTTTTTTTTCTCTCTCCCCGTCTGTCTGTATGTCTGTCTGTCCGTCTCTCTCTCTCTCTCTTTCTCTTTCTCTCTCTCTCTCTCTCACTCTCTGTCTCTGTCTCTCCCTCTTTTATTCTCGCTCACTCTCCCGCTCTTTCTCTCCCTCTCTCTCATTCAGGTTTTTTTTTTCTCTCTCCCTGTCTGTCTGTCTGTCCGTCTCTCTCTCTCTCTCTCTTTCTCTCTCTCACTCTCTCTCTCTGTCTCTCTCTCTTTTATTATCTCTCTCTCTCCCGCTCTTTATCTCCCTCTCTCCCATTCAGGTTTTTTTTTCTCTCCCTGTCTGTCTGTCCGTCTCTCTCTCTTTCTCTTTCTCTCTCTCTCTCACTCTCTCTCTCTCTTTGTCTCTCCCTCTTTTATTCTCTCTCTCTCTCCCGCTCTTTCTCTCCCTCTCTCTCATTCAGGTTTTTTTTCTCTCCCTGTAGCTCTTTATGTCCCTGTCTCTGTCCCTGCTTCTGCTTCTGTCTCTGTCTGTCTGTCTATCAATCTCTCTCTCTCTCTCTCTCTCTCTCTCTCTCTCTCTCTCTCTCTTTCTATCTCTCTTTCTCCCCCCCCCTTACTCTGTCTGTGTAGAGGCGTGAGTTTTGTCTCTTGGTAATGTTTTGTCTGCAAACAGCCAAGCCACACGCGCCACTTTTTTATTATTACTTACACCACCTTTCAGACATAGACACTGCACAGCTGTGCACAGAAAGAGAGAGAGACAGACAGACAGACAGACAGACAGACAGACTGACAGACAGGCAGACAGAGACAGAGACAGCGATACAGAGAGAGACAGACAGAGAGACAGAGAAACCAAGAGAGAGAGACAGAAAGAGGCAGAGGGAGACAGATAGATAGCCAGAGACAAAGACAAAGTCAAAGACAGAGAGAGAGAGAGAAAGAGAGAGAGAGAGAGAGAGAGAAAGAGAGAGAGAGAGAGAGAGAAAGAGAGAGAGAGAGAGAGAGAGAGAGACAGAGAGAGAGAGAGAGAGAGAGAGAGAGAGAGAGAGGTCATGTCAACTTTATTATTCCTCAATGAGAAATTACTTGGTGGGGATCAGAAAATCACAAAAGTAGAATAAAGACGCGTTTGAAACATAACAAGACAAGACATATTTTCGGCCAACTGGTCTTTGTCAAGCGTATACAAAAAGAAAGACAGCAGAGAATATCTCAGAAATCATATTTATGTATAACACTTAGTAAAAATGCGTAGACATTTTCCCAAACGTAGCATTCTGTAGGAGAAAATAGCGATGTCATTAATTCCTACATACTGAGGACAGAGAAATGAATACGTCGATAAATAAATGAGTTAAATCAACTAGATAATCAACAAATATAGACAATTCAACGGCAATGAGAAAAAAGACAAAGTGGATTGACAGACATGCAAATAGACATTAACAGATCTAAACAATGGTGTACCAGGCCCTGTAATCAAGTGAATAAATGAAGTACTTTTATTTAGTCATATGTTCTACGCCACAGAAGCTAGAACAATTATCTACAATGCGATGATGATGATGACGATGAGTGTGATAATCATGGTTCTATGGAGTTCCATCCAGGATTGAGACTGCGTGACATAACTGTACTCTACATGTACGCTTACTATCATAATATCGAGGATTTCCAACCAGAACGGTGTATCTTCCGTCTTTATTTCTTTAGAGATACACCATTCTGGCAGGCAACACTCGATATATCCTAGCGTCAACCAGGCCCGAGAGATACAGACAACTGCAGTGCTGTCAGAAGATTTGAGCAACACCATCCGTCAAGTGGATGAAGCTCGACTGTGTGGTCCCAGTCTTCTCAATGAGCCCATAGTACGCCAAACTCTGGATAGGAGCCGGTTAGAACCGAAAAATCCCACAACACTTTTTGAAGATACTGATGGGGATTCGAACCCACAACCTTCCAGTCGGTAGTCCATTGCGCTAACCACCACACCATAGCGACTAGTCAATGACGGACTTCTAATCGCAAGTCGTGGTTGCATCTGCCTGATCACTTCTGTCTTGTGGGAATGGGGTGCCATATTTGCCTGATATGCCAGCTGAATGTGTGTGTAGACCTGCCAGTATGAAGGCCCGATCCGTGTGTATATTGACGCAGAGTGTCGACTTAATGGATAAAATATGCACGGTTAAGATCCTGTGGGTCACGTCAATGACTACTTTATGGAAGAATGCAAGCTCCCAGCATACACGCCTGTCAAATATGCAAATTGTTTAACTATGTAACGACTGTGATCAGCTTGTCTATTAACAATTTGACTTCTTAGTGTTCCACGTAAAAGTCTATTTATCTGTAATGTACAGTGGTTAAAAATGACGGAGCAGCAGGGAAGTTTCAGTCTTTTTCTCCCATTTTTTGTATCTGGTGTTTGTTTGTAATTTTACGCTTGACAAAGGCTAGTTGGCCGAACATTTGCGCCCGTCTTGTCTTGTTGTATTAAATACGCGTTCTTATTCTTTTTCTGTGTTTTTTCTGGTTCCTGTTTGCTTGAACGCGGGCAGTCACACTTTTTATTTTGAAAATGAGTTTGGAGAAAAGCGCTACAAAACGATTTGTTTAATGTGTAATTTCGCTGTTGAATGATTGTACTTTTTACTTAACTTGAACAAGAGGTAGATGAGAACAACCACGGTGTCAGGACGTCACCACCACAAGGCCCAATCAGACTTTACACACGAAGCATGCTGTGACGTCTGTGTTCCCGCAGACGAAGCCAAACTACCCACTCCGTCTGATACCCTGACTACAGCCCTGCCATAACTCCCATGGGGTCCCTAATAGCCTTGAGGGTGGGGTGAGGAGGAGGCTAGAGATGGAAGGTGAGGAAGAAGAGGAGAGGGCAAGGGAGGGGAGGGGGTATAAGGAAGGGGAGAGAGAGGACATCGCCTTTCCAACTCAGCAACCAAGACAGTCATCCGTCTCTCTGTCCCCTGGTGCCGAGTTGTACAAGTGTAGCGGTGCTGAACGGATGGACACTCACTCTGGTATCAGCTTCCCTGTATTCATCCGGCACCGACCATCTACTAGCTAGGGGTGAGCGTGCTATACGTTCATTTGGGAAGATTGGGACCGCACAGTCGAGTCTAATCTACTTTACAGATGTGTCGTTGAAGGTTTTGCTGAATTTGCTTAACCAACACTCCACGCGTCTGTATCTCGGGGCTGTCTGACACCAAGATCTATTATTAAAAAAAATGTAAAGTACAGCTTTTTCGTGCAGTCTTAGTTCTAGATGCATCATAACCATTAGTCCAATCAGCACGAATACACTAACACATTAACATCGTGACATCATCATCACCATGATGTGCCCTGCCGCATGTCGTTGGCGATCATAGCCCTCCATACGCATCTATCCCTTGTCGCCGCAAGCACATCTTCCACCCTCTCTGTCCCGAGCCACCGTGCAAGTTCGTCCAATATTTTCTCCCTGGGTTTGCCCGGAGTTCTCTTTCCCTTCAGCTTTCCTGTTGTGACCAGGTGCTCTAATTCCCCCTTCTCATAAACTGGTCTATGCATGTTGCTTGTCTTTTCTTTATCTTCCTTATCAATGATCGTTTTGTGTCTGCCTCCATCAAGACAGTCTCGTTTGTTTTCTTTGCTGTCCATGGAACTCTCAACACTATTTTTAGGAACTACATCTCGGCTGCCTCAATCTAACAACGTGGCAACTGTCCAAAATTTTGACGCTCTTATACCCTGATCTCATTGTTACCTCTGCTTTGTTTTGGTTTCTGTGGTTTCCTACATTGCTTCCTTGCCTGAGATCATATCATCTTGAAGTCTTTGATGCCAGTGGCTGAAAGGGGCTATCAGTTTCAGTTTCAATTTCTCAAGACGACGTCTCCGCGCTCAGAATGAATTTCATATGCACTGACGTCACAGGTGCCATGTGATGGAGAAGATCCAGAATGATCACGACACAAGCCTTAAAAGCCTGCACATAAACCCATGAGCTGGCCAGGTCTTGAGGTCCTACCTGGATAGTTCCAGAATCCCGGGGTCGTAGGGGAGTGAGTTGGCAGAGACCTCAACTTTTTACCAGAGCCAGCACCACGAAGGCGGCACCCATTCCCTCTAAGGGGCTGTCAGTTCAGTGACATGGCTATGGTCTTCTACCACACAGTCTAGCGGTGTATCTGAATGATTGTTGTCGTTAATGAGTCTGTGTGGGGGTGGGGGTGGGGGTGGGGGAGGGGGGGGGCTTCCTAGACTTAGTAAGCGATGTTCTTAGTATGCTCGACCTATAACGAGCACTGTTGAACTCTGTCAAAATGACAAGGCAGCAATGCAGAATCTTCTTCGGTGGGTGTCTCACGACAGTGTCACATCGCTATTGTCCATGTGCTTCCTGCTGCTTGTGTTTGGTAGGTCCCTTCTCCCTCTTTCCCAGGTTCAGGATCTTGCCAGAACATAGAGTTTTGTGCTGGCAAAAAGAAATCTGTCAGATAACTACTGACACATTTGGGCGGGACGCATATGGGGTTTTCCGAGCGCGGTGAATCCCTCTTGAAATAACTCGAATAACTCCTGGCGCTGGGATTTCGAGTGAATGAAATTGATAGTGGTAGCGTGTTACAGACCCTCACCAGGAGGGCAGGGATGGAAGAGTATTGCCGTTAGGTCACTGTCCACTTTAACAGAGGATCATTTTACCAAGTCAGAATAAATACTCTCGTGAATCATACTATGCCATGGTCGGCAGATGGCAGATGGTTTCTGACTGCAGGTGCTCATCGGATTAGACAACCATTAATTAAGTACAGCGAGGCCTTACGTGTCCACGGTGATTGCACCTCGACAAATGTGCCTTCTTCGTTATTGGGCTGATTCATTGAGCTGAGTTAAATAAACTGTTCATATCATTTTCGTTTATCAAATTTTCGAATTCAGTTATTGTTTGTGTGCATTCCTGCTAAATGTATATGTTCCTGTCTCCAAAGTTTTTGTCTGTCTATCGTTCTCTCTCTCTCTCTCTCTCTCTCTCTCTCTCTCTCTCTCTCTCTCTCTCTCTCTCTCTCTCTCTCTTTCTCTGTCTGTCTGTCTGTCTCTCTCTCTCTCTCTCTCTCTCTCTCTCTCTCTCTCTCTCTCTCTCTCTCTGTGTGTGTCTCGGTTTCTCTGTTTTTCTGTCTCTGTGTTTTGTTTTTCTGTCTCTGTCTCTGTCTCTCTCTGTCACCTTCTCTCTCTTTCTCTTTCTTTCCCCCTCTCTCTCTCTCTTTGTCTCTCTCTCTCTCTTCTCTCTCTCTCTCTTCTCTCTCTCTCTCTCTCTCTCTCTCTCTCTCTCTCTCTCTGTACCCCTGCAAGAAGCGGGTGGATACGGTGATGGAGTCAAATGGGTACGTATTTTGCTGTGCCAGTATGTTTGACAATGCAGGATGCTGGTGGA
>CM060310.1:83839378-83841878 GCA_030674185.1 Monoplex corrugatus | reverse complement strand
TAGGGATAACAATCCAGATATTATCATAAAGATGACGATAGGGATAACAATCCAGATGCTATCATAAAGATGACGATAGGGATAACAATCCAGATGCTATCATAAAGATGACGATAGTGATAATAATCCAGATATTATCATAAAGATGACGATAGGGATAACAATCCAGATGCTATCATAAAGATGACGATAGTGATAATAATCCAGATATTATCATAAAGATGACGATAGGGATAACAATCCAGATGCTATCATAAAGATGACGATAGGGATAACAATCCAGATGCTATCATAAAGATGACGATAGGGATAACAATCCAGATGCTATCATAAAGATGACAGTAGGGATAACAATCCAGATATTATCATAAAGATGACGGTAGGAATAACAATCCAGATTCTATCATAATGATGACGGTAGGGATAACAATCCAGATGCTATCATAAAGATGACGATAGTGATAATAATCAAGATGCTGTCAAACAGATGACGATAGAGATAATAATCCAGATACTATCATAAATATGACAATGGGGATAATCCATATTTTATCATACAGATGACGATAAGGATAATGACACAGATTCTACCACAAAGATGACGCCAGGAATAATAATCTAGATGTCATGATAATGACGACGATAGGGATAACAATCTAGATGCTATGATAATGATGATGATAGGGATAATAATCAAGATGCTGTCAAACAGACGACGATAGATATGATAATCTAGATGTTATGATACAATAATGATAGGGATAGTAATCTAGATGCTGTGATAATGATGATGATAGGAATGATAATCTAGATGTTATGATACAATAACGATAGGGATGATAATCTAGATGCTATGATAATGATGACGATAGGGATAACAATCTAGATGTTATGATAATGATGACGATAGGGATAGTAATCTAGATGATATGATAATGATGACGATAGGGATGATAATCTAGATGTTATGATAATGATGATAGGGATGATAATCTAGATGATATGATAATGATGACGATAGGGATAACAATCTAGATATTATGATAATGATGACGATAGGGATAGTAATCTAGATGATATGATAATGATGACGATAGGGATGATAATCTAGATATTATGATAATGATGACGATAGGGATGATAATCTAGATATTATGATAATGATGACGATAGGGATAGTAATCTAGATGATATGATAATGATGACGATAGGGATGATAATCTAGATGCTATGATAATGATGATAGGGATGATAATCTAGGTGTTTTGATAATGATGATGATAGGGATATTAATTTAGATGCTATGATAATGATGACGATAGGGATAATAATCTAGATGCTATGATAATGATGATAGGGATAACAATCAAGATGCTGTCAAACAGATGATGATAGATATGATAATTTAGATGCTATGATAATGATGATGATAGGGTTCATAATTTAGATGGTATGATAATGACGATGATAGGGATGATAATCTATATGCTATGATGATGATGATGATAGGGATGATAATCTATATGCTATGATAATGATGATGATAGGGATAACAATCTAGATGTTATGATAATGATGACGATAGGGATAATAATCTAGATGTTATGATAATGATGACGATAGGGTTGATAATCTATGTTATGATAATGATGATGATAGGGATAACAATCTAGATGTTATGATAATGATGACGATAGGGATAACAATCTAGATGCTATGATAATGATGACGATAGGGATAATAATCTAGATGCTATGATAATGATAACGATAGGGATAATAATCTAGATGATATGATAATGATAACGATAGGGATAATAATCTAGATGATATGATAATGATGATGATAGGGATAATAATCTAGATGATATGATAATGATAACGATAGGGATGATAATCTAGATGATATGATAACGATGACGATAGGGATAATAATCTAGATGATATGATAACGATGATGATAGGGATAATAATCTAGATGATATGATAATGATGACGATAGGGATGCTAATCTAGATGTTATGATAATGATGACGACAGGGATGATTATTTAGATGCTACGATAATGATGACGATAGGAATGATAATTTAGATGTTTTGATAATAATGACGATAGGGATAATAATTTAGATGCTATGATAATGACAACGATTGAGAGGTCGCGAGCAATCGGTACTCTACGCTTAATATTATAAAATATTCTGGAGTCAACAATGTACAAGTGGCTACAGAAACTTGTGATGTTGGTCAGGATATGTTAGTAACACCCTCTATGACGCATCCATGAAGTGAATGAGATAAGATTGTTTGGTGTCAGACTTTCCATACCGCACTCCCCTCTGGGTAGGAGCCAGTTTGGGTCGAATGGATCCCACAATGATTTTGACAGAACTGATATGGATTCGAACCCACAATGCTCCAATCATTAGTCCGTTGCGCTAAGCACCGACATATATCTCCTGCCGTAAGATGTATATTGATTCTTAACCCATCTTTCGTCA
>CM060310.1:83821878-83824378 GCA_030674185.1 Monoplex corrugatus | reverse complement strand
CTATCTCTCTCTCTCTCTCTATATATATATATATATATATATATATATATATATACATATGTGTGTACATACATATGTATATATGCATGTATATATATGTATATATATATATATATATATAAATATATACAAATCAGTGATATAGCATATGAACTGAGACAGAGAGACAGACAGACAGAGAAACAGCGAGACAGAGAGAGAGACAGAGAGTGCAGACATACAGACAGACATATAGAGAGGGAGAGAGTGAGAGATAGAGACAGAAGCAGCCAGACATACAGACAGACATATAGAGAGGGAGAGAGTGAGAGATAGAGACAGAAGCAGCCAGACAAACAGAGAGACATATAGAAGTGCCTCGCTTAATAAAATTGTAGTGCCAGTCTTCACTATGGATTTTCCCCATTTTTGTACAACGCTTTAATGGCCACAGAAGGTGGGACAGTTCTTATAATGCTATGACGGTGATAGTGATTATGTTAGTGACAATGAGGATAATAGTCATAGTGTTATGGAGTTCCACTAAGACTGATACTGTGTGATAAGGCTGTACTCTGTGTTTATTATCAGAATAAATCCTGGTTCAACACACGCCTTAGGGACACAGACACCTGTGGTGTTAATTTGAGCAACATCTTCAATGCCATGTTCATAACATGGATGAGACTTGACTGTGTAATCTTGGGCTTTCCAACAAAAAAACCGAAACAAACAAAAAAAAAAGATGTCTCAACCCTTGGAAAAAACTGTTTCAGAGGAAAATGCTTTTGACTGCATTCATGGCGGTTTAAAATCACATCTTTCCAGTCAGAAGTCTGATGTTTACAGAAACACACACACACACACACACACACACACACACACACACACACACACACACACACACACACACACACACACACACACACACACACACACACACACACACACACACACACACACACAAGCGAATAATTTTATGAGCAAAGAAATTAAAATCAGGTCTGATATTGACTTTCCAAAACGAGCAAAAAACATTTCATCTCAAATTACAACCACAACTTACATATCTGACCTGATCAAACAATCCAGCATAACTATGCATGAAATAGCCGAAAAACCAACGTTAACGCCTATACCTACATGGGAAATGCTAAAGGCCACGTTTGAATTCGATTATGCAGACGTTAAAAAAGATGATAATGTCAACATTACGCTATCCACAGCTTGTGAACACATCGATGAAAAGTACCGTACCCACCTCCACATTTTTACTGATGGGTCAGTCTTAGCAAATCAGAGCGCTGGAGCAGCGTTTTATATTCCAAAATTTAACATTAAAAAGTCTTTTTTTATTGGGGCAAATGTATCTATATATACAGCAGAATTGGTCGCTGTTGTTCAAGCGTTGCATTATTTAATAAGCCTTCGGCCTGTGCCTTTCAAAGTAGTTCTGTTTGTTGATTCAAAATCTGTATTATATGCCTTACAGTCTTTTGATACAGACACAAAACCTGATTAAATAATGAGGCAAATCATCAAATACTCTGTTTAAAGATAAATGGCTCGGAAATCAGTTTATGCTAGGTGCCTTCTCACGTTGGTCTTCACGGCAACAACGTAGTTGACAGAGCAGCTAAATCCGGTGCACTCCGTTTTGAAAATTCCATAGAATTACATGTTAACACCTCGGTGAAAGAAGCTTACAACTCGCTAGAATTAGCATCATGGATTCGATTTCATGAACATTTAAATGAAAAATTTGTGTCTCAAAAAAGAATCAAACTTTCAGTTCAAAATATCTGTAAAAAAACGCAGTATTCTTCATTATATCATTTGAGATTAATTGTTACCACATATTTTCGTATTCATCTGAACGCTTTGAAAACAAAATTTTGTAAAAACGTGTTATGTATTTGCGGTGAGCAATTCACATTGTATCACTGTTTGTTTTACTGCAGAAAGCTTCGTTGTTTTTTACCAAAGATGTTTACACAAGGAAACTATCTTGAAAAGCATTTTAAAGAAGTGATATCAGATCAAGTTCTGTTAGTTAAAATTTCAGAATCATTGGTTCACAGTCCTGTTAATGCGTTACTTTAAGGTTATTATTTTAACTGTCATTATCTTATTTTGTTTTGTTTTGCTTTTTATGACGATTTTTCTTTTACATTTGATGTTAGCGTTGTTCTAGTTTCATTTCTCTGTTCATCCATATCATTTTTCTAAAGACCTTGCCGATTCCTTTTAATTTTTTTCCGTCTCTTACTCTGTTCCCTTCTTTCCCCTCCTCCCTCCCCCCCCCCAAAAAAAAAATCATCCTCATGCCATTTTTACCCGTCTAATATCACTTATAGTGAAAAGACGTTAAATCAAGGAACGAAACGAAACACACACACACACACACACACACACACACACACACACACACACACACACACACATATATATATATATATATATATATATATATATATATATATAATGTGTGTGTGTTGTGTGTGTGTGTGTGTGTGTGTGT
>CM060310.1:83779378-83794378 GCA_030674185.1 Monoplex corrugatus | reverse complement strand
GAGTCTCATCCACTTCACGGATACGTCATTGAGGATGTTGCTCAAATCTTCTGACCAGCACCGCAGGTGTCTCTATCTCTCAGACCCGGTGACGCCAGGATGTATTATGATAGTAAGCGTAGAGTACAGTCCTGTCACGCAGTCTCAACCCTAGATGGCTCTCCATAGCATCATGATCATCATCCTCATCGACATCATCATCATCGCATTGTGTAAAATGAAAAAGAGAAAACCTGTGCCAGCTTCTGTAGCCATTAAGATGGCGTAGAAAATGGGACAAAAAAGGGGAAAACAAAACAAAACTAAACAAACAAAACAAAACAAACAAACAAACAAAAACAGCACACACACAAAAAGACCCCTTGACCTCGTGCAAAACTCTACGATATGCAATGTTTACGAACAGGACGGCGGTCAGGAGGTGGGGAGTGGCGGATGTACGAAACTCTCACACAACGAGAAAAATTCCAAAGCATTAATGTGGTCAACAGAACATGCTAATAATTTCTATGAAGCCGGCTGAAACGTCGAGAACTCGAGATATCAAATGTAGAATAGAATTCTCAACTGAGCCAGCCAACCCATTTGAAAAGCATTCAATTTTTTGTTTGTTTGTTTGTTTCTTTCTTTCTTTCTTGCTTGTGACGCCCTGAGCTGGTTTGACAAGAAACACCACGAGGATGCAGATTGCGGATGGGACCCAGAGCACCATTGCTGCTCCACTCTCTGGACAATCACCTCCCAAGCTCCTGACACCACTCGATAATGACTATCCTCAAGCATTCGGACCCAGTCACCAGTTACCTTGTTTACGAATCGAATGGCAAGGTGGGGAGATGACAAACCACGGGACACAGCCACACAAGGCGCACCAACCACGTCCAGCCCAGCCTCCGGACCAAGAGAGAATGGAAGACCCCCCTCTCGCCCCACGCTGGTCTTCATCACTCTTGCGGGCAACCCGTCCTGCCACCAGCTCGCATAGCTGCCAGCTCCTTTCCCCTTTGGAAATCTAACTGGCTTTACAGACTCTTTGAACCGGCACCCTATCCACCAATTGTGACCTCCCACCACGAAATCAGTCTTAACTCCCAGTCAGTCGAACAGCACTAGGAGCTGAAAAGGTAACTGAGGGTCTATCTGGGGTGTTTTGACTTTTTCTCAAAATTGATTTCTGTAGACTAATCTATCCCCCACAGAAATGCTTTTCTTGAAAATAATATTATTAATCAATTTAAATCGGTATTTTAATGCATTGATCGCAGCAGAAAGAACGCAAATTGCAACCAAAAGTACCTATTTTTGTCTCTTATTATGAACCGTAACCTGTACAGTACCCTCACATGTATATACTGATGGAAAGCTCTTTGGTGCACCGTTCAGACAATGACAGCGATAATTAGAAACAAACTGGGTCAAAGCCACCAAATAAGGAAATTTAAGGAAAATGTGTAGGAGACCACACACAAACTTTAGTGGCCGTTTTCTCAAAATGGCCGTCATACAGCTTAATGACTTTAAACATAACTTCTACATTTTTATAGTACAAGCTTATTCAAGTACCAAAACAATCAGCAGAATGTACACTTTCCAGTGATATGTATATCTCAAAATGCCCAAAATGCTAGTTAAGACTGATTTCGTGGTGGGAGGTCACAATTAATACCCCTTCGACTCCCTCACCCTATCCACCAGCTTCCACAGGAAGCTAATCGATAGGGTGAGGGTGTCAAAGGGTTAACTTTTTGCTTTGCTAGCATGGTTGAGAATACAGGATGCTGGTAGACATGGTGCGGAAGTCAAAGGTCTAAACACCACACAACCTTAGCAGTGCAGATCTGATATATCCCTGAGAAGTCCCCGAGTCCCGTGACATATGATGCATCAAGATCGCTCCAACAGACTCGGTAGGCAGAGAGTCTGAGGGCACCACTGGAACGTTTGTCCACCAGCTGTAGGTATCTATCGACCGTTTGGCGACAGGCCTGGTGTGTGGCTGTAATAAGAAACTCTGGAGAGAGCCAGACAGCAGGTCCTCATAGGAGAAACCCCTGTCAAGCAAGTGATCAGTCCTTATAAAACAAACAAACAAACAAATTAATGAGTGGCTGTATTTAATGGCGACTTGAGACAGCTCACATGGACATTTTCTTGGACGTCATGTCAATAAACACGCAGGTGGTTTTATCATTCTTTTTGTTGTTATTTGTTATTTTTGCTTTTCTTTGTTTTCTTTATTTCTTTTTCTTTCTTTCTTTCTTTCTTTCTTTCTTTCTTTCTTTCTTTCTTTCTTTCTTTCTTTCTTTCTTTCTTTCTTTCTTCCCTTCTGTATTTCATGTTGTTGTTGTTGTTGTTGTTGTTGTTGTTGTTGTTGTTGCAAGAAAGAGCACGTTTTTAGAGCAGCATCGTAAATCCCGCAAAATGGCGGAGGGGGGGGGGGGGAGCAGAGTTGATACATACATCGATTGTATCGTTCAGTTTTTGTGCTGGCACTTCAATCGAACATGGATGCTTTGATGATTATCATTATTTGAAGGGAAAGAGTCGTTTTACTTTCATACTTGTAGAGAGAGTCGTTTTACTTTCATACTTGTAGAGAGAGTCGTTTTATTTTTATACTTGTAGAGAGAGTCGTTTTATTTTTTATACTTACAGGGAGAGTCGTTTTATTTCTATACTTGTAGGGAGAGTTGTTTTATTTTTATACTTACAGGGAGAGTCGTTTTATTTCTATACTTACAGGGAGAGTCGTTTTATTTCTATACTTACAGGGAGAGTCGTTTTTTTTTATACTTGTAGAGAGAGTCGTTTAATTTTATACTTGTAGGGAGAGTTGTTTTATTTTCATACTTGCAGAGAGAGTCTTTTTTTATTTCTATGCCTGTAGAGAGCTCGTTTTATGTTCATACTTGCAGTGAGAGTCGTTTTATTCTGATATTTGCAGGTAGAGTTGTTTTATTTTCTTTAATATTTGCAGAGAGAGCTGCTTATTTTTATACTTGCAGAGAGAGTAATTTTATTATTTTCATATCTGCAGGGAGAGTCGTTTCATTTTTATACTTGCAGATGGAGGTTTTATTTTTTTAATGTTTGCAGAGAGAGTCGTTTTATTTTTATACTTGTGCTTGAGGGGAGAGGCGTTTTGCTTTTGTACATGCATGGAGAGTCGTTTGTTTTTATACTTGCAGGGAGAGTCGTTTTATATTTATACTTGCAGGGAGAGCCGTTTCATTGTTATACTTGCAGGGGGGGGGGTATTTTTATACTTGCAGGGAGATTCGTTTTCTTTTATGTTTGCAGAGAGAGTCGCCTCATCTTTATGCTTGCAGAGATAGTCGTTTTATTTTTATTCTTACAGGGAGAGTCGTTTTATTTTTATTCTTACAGAGAGAGTCGTTTTATTTTTATTCTTACAGAGAGAGTCGTCTTATTTTTATTCTTACAGAGAGAGTCGTTTTATTTTTATTCTTACAGAGAGAGTCGTCTTATTTTTATGCTTGCAGTGACAGTCGTTTTATTTTTATATTTGCAGGGAGAGTCGTTTTATTTTTTTATATTGCAGGGAGAGTCATTTTTATTTTTTGTTTCACCACTTCAAGCACGTGTACTTCAGTCAAGCAAACAAACAACAAACATCGCTTCGTGTTTGCATCGGGCCGACGATATATTTAAATGCGGTAAACACCCAAACACCCAGAAAATTGCCATGACGGTGTGCGGTGAACGGAAAAAAAGCGGTGTGGGGTAAGTGAAAAGCGATGTGAGGGAGAAAGAAAACCCAAAACAAAACAACAGCAAGAAGAAAACGCACAAAAAAACCCTCTTACATGGCTTTTTTTCTGTGTCTCTGTGTCTGTGTCTGCTCTGTCTCTGTGTCTGTCTGTCTCTATCAATGTCTATGTCTATGTCTGTCTCTGTCTCTTCGCTCTGTCTGTCTGTCTCTTTCTCTTTGTCTCTCTCTCTGTCTGTCTCTCTCTCTCTCTCTCTCTCTCTCTCTCTCTTTTTTTTTTTTTTTTCTCCCTCATCCTGTCGCCTGCCTGTTTGTCTGTCTGTCTGTCTCGCTATCTTTCTCGTCGTCTGTCTGTCTGTATGTATGTATGTCTCTGTCCCTCACTTTCTCCGCTCTCTCTCTCCTTCTCTCCTTCTTTTCTTTCTTTCCCTCTTCTCTCTGTCTCTGTCTCTCTCATACAACGTACACGTACTCGCGTGCGCGGACGAGCGCAAGAGCACACACACGCACACGTACACACACCTGCGCACACACACACACATGCACACACACCACACACACACACATACACACACGCGCGCCCACCACAAACAACACACACACACACACACACACACACACACGCACACCACAACTATTCTTCTTACTCTCTGTACTCTCTGTCTCTCTGTCTCTCTGTCTCTCTCTCTGTCTCTGTCTGTCTGTCTGTCTGCTCTCTCTCTCTCTCTCTCTCTCTCTCTCTCTCTGCCTTTCTTTCTCTTTCTCTACTCCACTGGGTTATATCTCATTTCGAATGGCGTGTTTTTGTTGTTGTTGTTGTTGTCGTTGTTGTGTTGTTTTTTAACGTTGGAAATGATTATTTTTATTCTGTATCTGATCATCAGTGTTGAACAGAAGTCAGTCACATTTTCTGTTGTATAGCTTTTGTAGATAAATTGTAATTATTGTTAGCTTTTTTATTTGTTGTTGCTTGATCATGTCGTTTTGTTGTTCCTGATTATGATGCTGATGTTGTGTTTCTGCTCGATATGTATTTTTTCAAATTGCATTTCTTTTTTTCCATTCTTTTCCTTTCTTTCTTTTTACATTGTATCATTCGGTTTATTCCTTTTTTTTTCCAGTTTAGTTTTCTATTTTTATTTCTCTTTTTATCTCTTTGTACATATTCTTCTTTATCTTTCTAACTTGTTTGTGTTTGTAAGGGATTCACAAGGAAAGAGTTTTTGTTTTTTTTAATGATCATGACAAATTTGCTGTTGTTTAGATAACACTGATTGTTATTCGGCAAACTCACGTACTCATCACTGCCCATTTCATCAGGAAAGCCACCTTCTCTTTCCTTCAGCATTTTTTAAAACATTGTTTACATTATGCCTTTCAGGATGCAAACACGACACTTTATAGCGTCGAAGCAGTATCATCCCCACACATCATGACATATAGTAACATTTATTTTCATGCATTTGGGCGCAATAAAACCATTGGAAAAAGTGGACACACAACAAATAATTTCAGTTTCTCTCTCTGTCTCTGTCTGTTTGTACATCTGTCTGTCTGTCTGTCTGTCTGTCTGTATCTCTCTCTCTCCTATCTCTTCTCTTTTCTCTTCTCTCTTTATTCTCTCTTCTGTCTCTCTCTCTCTCTGTTTTTCTCTTCTTTTTTTCTCTTCTCTCTCTTTCCTGAAAGCATTCGTTTTCCCGTTCATTTCTTTTTCTAAATGAAAGAGCAAACCAGATCCCTCAAGCATATTCAAAGCGAAATTGAGTGATTTGGTTAAAAGCCTTGCTGCTATGGGATCTCTTTGTCTGAGGCCATGGGTGAGGGGTATGAGTCTCATTCCTCTTTGTAGCTGTTTTACATCCCATAACTCCAGTACAATAACAGCAAACGGCACAACCTTGACACAGGTTAATAAGTTCAAATACCTGGGAACGGTCATTTCATCAAACGGCAGATGCACATCGGAAATAGCTGGCAGAATCGGCCAAGCCAAACAGCATTCAAGAAGATGACAAGCATTCTTGCCAACAAATGCCTAACAATTAACATCAGAAAGAGAGTCCTTGAATGTTATTTAGAACCAATACTGTTGTACGGATGCGAGGCGTGGACAGTCAGCAAGCAAAGCCAGAGCAGGATCGAGGCAGCCGAAATGTGGTTTCTCAGAAGAATGTTGAGAGTTCCATGGACAGCAAAGAAAACAAACGAGACAGTCTTGATGGAGGCAGACACAAGTAGATCACTCATGAGGAAGATTAGGAAAAGACAGGCAACATTTATAGGCCATTTTATGAGGAAGGGGGATTTGGAGCACCTGGTCACAACGGGAAAGCTGGAGGGAAAGAGAGCACAGGGTAGACCCAGGGAGAGAATGCTGGACGGACTTGCAGAGTGGCTGGGATGAGGAGGGTGGGGGAGTTGCTGGGGGCAACGAGAGATAGAGATGGTTGGAAGTCCATGGTCGCCAACGCCATGCGGCAGGGCACCTGATGATGATGATGATGATGATGATGAACTCAGTACAGTGTCAGGTGCCCATTCAGGGAGAGGAGTGGATGATTGGTTCAGATGTTCACCTGCCAGTTACTAAATTCGAGGTTCCAGGGTTCGTTCCCCGTTGAGGCCTTGCCTTTTCTCCTCCGTTTGACTGGAAAATCGAACTGAGTGTCTAGTCCTTCGGAAGGGGACGAAAAACGAGCCGCATCCATGTGCCATTCTGGCCTCCCCTTGCTAACGATCTCGCGGCATTTGTCTGCTTCTGTGCTAGCTGAGTGGGTAGCGCAAACTGTGTTGGATCTGAGAAGTTCTATACAACATGGGAGATAATTCTCAAGAGTTATGTCCTTTGATTATATTATAAAAATTCTCCCTGCTTCCCTCTTATTTCTTTGGTACTACCTATATGCTTTGGAAGCAACCCTGTATATGTTCTGTCTTGTCTATGTGTGTGCGTCTGGTCAGTTCAAGAATAAAAGACTATGTCAATCTTGAACATAAGACCAATATATCGTATGTATTTCTCTCCTCTCTCATAGTTGTATGTAGGGTAGTTGCAGAGTACAAAGGTAGGCTTGGGCGCTCCTTTTTTGAGGAGTGTTCTGAGCTTGCTGTTTTTGTACTTTGTGTTTGCTTCTGTGCTGGCTGAGTGGGTAGCGCAAACTGTGTTGGATCTGAAAAGTTCTATACAACATGGGAGATAATTTTCAAGAGTTATGTCCTTTGATTATATTATAAAAATTCTCCCTGCTTCCCTCTTATTTCTTTGGTATTTGAAAATGGTCAAGAGCAGGGCATTCGCCGGGCTGCACGTTGATTTCTTAGGTCCCTCCCTTTGAAGTCATACAGTCTTCTTACCTTTCTAAAATCTTGGTCCAAAAAAGAAATGGGTGGCGTTGGTTACACTGTGGTAAGGCGCCCTCAAAAGAGAGAGCAACCCGAGTTTCAAATGGTAAACCCACTGAGACAAAAGAAACGAATATGAAATATAAATATCAAAGAAGAAGAAAAGAGGAAGCAGAAGAATAAGAAGGAAAAGAAGAGGAAGAAGAAGAAGAAAAGGAAAAAGAAGAAAAGTAGAAGAGAAAAGAAAAGATAGAAAAAGAAGTAAAGTAGAAAAAGAAGTAGAAGTAGAAGAAGAAAAAGAAGTGAGAAGAAGAAGAGAGAAGAAGAAGAATCTTGATAATAACGATAATAATAACGAAAATAACGATAACGATGTCTGGTCTGTGTCTTGTCTATTGTGTTTGACGTGTGTGTGTGTGTGTGTGTGTGTGTGTGTGTGTGTGTGTGTGTGTGTGTGTGTGTGTGCGTGTGCGTGTGGTGTGTGTGTTTGTGTATGTATGTGTATATAGTTATTAGTATGAAATTTTCATGAAGCAAAAGTAGTAACATAAATGTTGAGACAGCAGAAATGAATGTTACAAACAAACAATCGAGTAAACACACACACACACACACACACACACACATCAGGAACAAATTTTTGGTTTGTGATCTTGTTTCCATTTTGTTGTTGTGGTCGTCGTCGTCGTTGGGCTTTTTCTTTTATATTCTATAATTTCCTTCCTTTTCATCTCTCTTTACGAGGCAACAGTCCTCCGCAGAGAGTGTAACTTGTTTCCATAACATCACTAATGTACGGGCAGACATGAAGACGGTGATCGACAGGTCATTTTGCAGTCAACGGCCTGCAGGGGTCACCTTCTGCACACCCAACCCACAGAGCTACCACTCCTCACGTTTATTGCATTACCTTCGTCATGTAACTCTGTGGATGTGCTGGTGTGGCGGCCGTTAACCCCATGTGGACCAGCAACGATAATCAAATGAGTGAGACGTATGGTATGCGGTTCGATCCTGCCTGGATATTCCCCTCGTTGTGAGTAAAGGCCGGACGGGTTTTTGTGTGTGTGTGTGTGTGGTGTGTGTGTGTGTGTGTGTGTGTGTGTGTGTGTGTGTGTGTGTGTGTGTGTGTGTGTGTGTGTGTGTGTGTGTTTTGTTTTGGTTGTTTTTTGTTTTTTTGTTTTTTTGTTTTGTTTTGTTTTTTTTATCTCCCAGATCAATAATGTGTGCAGACCTGTTAGTGCCTTAAACTCCCGCCGTCTGTATAGGCGCGTATCATCATCATCATCATCATCATCAGGTGCCCTGCCGCATGGCGTTGGCGACCATGGACTTCCAACCATCTCTATCTCTCGTTGCCCCCAGCATCTCCCCTACCCTCCTCATCCCCAGCCACTCTGCAAGTCCGTCCAGCATTCTCTCCCTGGGTCTACCTGGTGCTCTCTTTCCTTCCAGCTTTCCCGTTGTGGCCAGGTGCTCCAAATCCCCTTCCTCATAAAATGGCCTATAAAGGTTGCTTGATACGCGCATATACCATCAAGTATTCAAGAGAGAGACCCTGTGTGCCATGCCAGTGCCTGGTGGTTTATAGACACATGAAAACACCCAGCACGCACGGTCACCAAGGCCTGAATGTACACAGACTATGCAGTATCACACTACATGCATGGCAGGGGCCAAAACAAAATGAAAACACACATACAGAGAGAGAGAGAGAGAGAGAGAAGCAGATAGACAGACAGACAGGCAGCCAGCCGGACAGACAGACAGAGGAGAGAGAGGGAGACAGGGAGAGAGAGAGAGAGAGAGAGAAAGAGGGAGAGAGACGGAGAGACGGAGAGAGGGAGGGAGGAGAGAGAGAGAGAGAGAGAGAGATTAGCACACACACACACCACACACATACAAGCACGCATGCATGCGCGCGAGCGTGCGCGAGCGTGCGCGAGCACACACACACACACACACACACACACACACACACATACATACATACTCACTCAGAGAGAGAGAGAGAGATTAGCACACACACACACACACACACACACACACACACACACACACACACACACACACACACACACACACCACACACACCACAACACACACACACACACACACACACATACAAGCACGCACGCACGCCCGCGCGCGAGCACGCGCACACACACACACACACATACATACATACTCACTCACTTTGGATTTATAAGAATAATAGAAAAGTGGCAGAATGGTTCAGACGTTCTCCTGCCAATAACTAAACTCAAGGTTCCAGGGTTCGTTTCCAGTTGAGGCCTCGACTTTTCTCCTCAGTTGGACCGGAAAATCGAACTGATCGTCTACTCCCCTCGGAAAAGGACGAAAAACGAGTCAGGCTCGTGTGCCATCTGGCCTGCACACGCTTGAGATCCCACGGCAGCAGAAAATCGTGTACAGCAGGGCATTCGCCCGGGTGCCCTGGTATGAAACGTTGGAGAGAGAGAGACGTTGATTTTCCAGGTTCCTATCCATAAAGACCAACTGGCCTTCTTGCCTTTCTAAAGTTTTGGTTAAAAAAAACGGGTGGCGCTGCACTGAGGCGACCCTCTCTCAAAGGTGAGAACAGTCCATGTTTTACATTGTAATTCTAGTGTAATAAAAGAAAATGAATGAAATGGATAAGATCATGAAAATAATACATAACGATAATATTCAATAGGAAAAAAATGAAATTGTGAAGACGACGGTGGCAGTGGTAATGATTATCAACTATAATGATGACAGTGATGATTCTGATGGTAGCAATAAATACGTATAATTTTAGTGCTACCACTATTTGTTACTGTTTTTACTGCTACTAGAGCAGTATTGCTACTATTATAAACTCTGCCCTTGCTATTATTGTTGATGATAATCATGACGATATTGATGACAAATTGCTGAATGCACTACATCCATAATGTAAGCTCGGAACATTTTGCAGTCAACGTTTGATTGACGATTAACAAAAACCCATAAAAATGATCTCACAAAGCCAAACATTTACAGAGCACACACACACCACACACACACACACACACACACACGCGCGCGCGCACGCGCGCACGCACGCACACACACACACAAACACACACAACTCTCTCTCTCTCTCTCTCTCTCTCTCTCTCTCTCTCTCTCTTCTGTCTCTCTCTGTCTGGCTTCTCTCTCTTCTCTCTCTCTCTCATCTCTCTCTCTCTCTCTCTCTATCTCTCTCTCTCTCTCTTCTTTCTCTCTCTCTTTCTCTCTCTCTCTCTCTCTCTCTCTCTCTCTCCCCTCTCTTTCTCCTCTCTCTTTCTCTCTCCCTATCTCTCTCTCACACACACACGCACGCACCACACACACACACACACACACACACACACACACATATATATTATTATATATATATATTTTATATATATATATAAACACACACACATACGCGCCCGCGCGCACGCGTGCGAACATAAACACACAATATGGAAAAATAAATATCTACAACACTCTTAGTATCATGGTGACATAATCAATACTGTAAAGAGATCTCACAATAAGCCCAGTAAAGGCAGATGATTTTTGAGGAAATATACGGTAAAGGGATATTGCTTTAATGGGTTCGGGGACTGTCATCATCATCATCAGGTGCCCTGCCGCATGGCGTTGGCGATCATGGACTTCCATCTGTCTCTATCTCTCCTTGCCCCTAGCATCTCCCCCACCCTCCTCGTACCCAGCCACTCTGCAAGTCCGTCCAGCATTTTCTTCCCTGGGTCTACCCGGTGCTCTCTTTCCCTCCAGTTTTCCCGTTGTGACCAGGTGCTCCAAATCCCCCTTCTCATAAAATGGCCTATAAATGTTGCCTGTCTTTTCCTAATCTTCCTTATTGAGTGATCTACTTGTGTCTGCCTCCATCAAGACTGTCTCGTTTGTTTTCTTTGCTGTCCATGGAACTCTCAACATTCTTCTTAGAAACCACATCTCGGCTGCTTCAATCTTGTTCTGGCTTTGTTTGTTGACTGTCCACGCCTCGCATCCGTACAACAGTATTGGTTCTATATAACATTCAGGGACTGTACAATATAAAATAAGTCCTGCTTTAGGATGTGAATGGCTCTTCCAAAAAAATTAAGTTAATATTATTTTTTGAATAATTCGTTCTTGTAGGACGCTATTTCCCGAACTGATCGGGACTCAATGCACTTTACATATATTCAGACCTTTCGGTGGAAGTTTGAAGACTTTTAAGCTGACATGCAAGCTGACCACATCCAACAGTGTTGTTGCACAGTCTGGAATCTTTCGAAAGTGAGCATGCATGCTGAGTGCTTTCATGCTTCCAAATGTCAGAAACTGACACGACTTAGATATTATTTCAACATGCGTATTTGATATTCTGCATATGTATACAACCTAAACGGTCTAAGCACTGGTGGTGAATCTGCACACATATTGACCTGGAAGATCGAGAAAAAAACAATTCTTCTCATCCTTTACACACCAGAAAGAAAATGTGTCCAGACCGATCGATCCAAGGACTATCTAAATGGAAGTCTGACCTTTGCCCATTCGGCTATAGCTCCCGGAGATATGTGTTTCTTCATGCGTCCTTCTGTTGGTTCTGGTGACTCTGTGTAGTTATAGTATTAAACGTCCCAGCAGCGTTATATCAGTGGTCCGTGTCTGCGATTATTGATTTCATCTGCTACCATTGTGAGAATACACGTTTCGTCTCTGCTATGTTTTCTCACGTAACACAGCGCTGAAGACGTAACACAGGTTCAGAGTGGGAAGAATACATGCCTCTTTACCTTCCCAACTTTCTGTATCTCCAGACTGTGAAACAACATAGCTGCATGCGGCCATCTTGCCTAAGAGTATGAGTTCTCCATCCTCCTTAACCCTTTGACTCCCAAATCATATCTACCAGCTTTCTGCAGGAACGGTCATCTCACCAGACGGAAGATGCACATCAGAAATAGCCAGCAGAATCGGCCAAGCTATAGCAGCATTCAAGAAGGTGAAGAGCGTCCTTGCCAACAAATGCCTATCAATTAACATCAGGAAGAGAGTTCTTGAGTGTTAGATAAATCAATACTTTTGAAGGATGTGAGGCGTCGACAGTCAATATGCACCGTCAGAGCATTTGAAGCAACTGAACGGTGGTTTCTAAGAAAAATGTTGAGAGTTCCATAGACAGCAAAAACAAAAAAACAAAAATTAAACAAAATAAAACCAAAAAAAAAAAAAAAAACAACAACAACAAAAGCAACAACGAAAAAAACAATAACGAGATAATCTTGAAGGAGGCAGACTCAAGAAGAATATGAACAAGAAAGATTAGGAAAAGACAAGCAACATTTATAGGACCTTTTATGAGGCAAGATAGACACCTAGGCACTGGTCACAATAGGAAAGCTGGAAAGAAATAGAACACCAGATAGATTCAGGGAGAAATTATCAAAAGTATTTGCGAAATGGATGAAGACAGAAAGAGTGGGATATGTACTCCCAGCAACAACAAAAAAATGAATTCGTATGGAGGGCCATGATCGCCAACGCCATGCAACAGGTTACGTGATGATGATGATGTTTTGAACCTCTTGAAGAGATTCCATGGGGGCCTGAGATCGATTAGCTGATAAATAATTGCATTACTCTAATCTGGACAGGATGGGAAAAAGTAACCAGTTTTTGACTGAATCTATAGTGAGATACTGACGAAGGGAACTGATGTCACTGGTTTAGATGTATTCAGTTTTAATTTTTTGATGAAGTGCTTGCGTAGGGCAAGATCATCCTCAAATATAAATCCAAAATTACGAAGTGTTTCGGAGAACTCTCTGTCACTATTGTTGACAGAGATGGTTGGAGGAAGTGGTGGTAATGTGCTGATGGACGAGGGAATTTAAAATAAAACGAAAAGCGTTCGATTTGCTATCATAACATATCAGTCTGTTTTCTTCAGTCCACGTCTTAATTTCATTCAAGTAGTCCTGAACTGATGAAACTAATTCTTGAGAACTTTCAGGTGATTCAGAGTGAGGAAGTTGTACATCATCTACAAAAATCCCATAACGAACGTAATGCTTCTCATGAGAAAAGTGAGATGAGTGGTGTACAAGAAAACTACACCAGAGCCAGTACAGAACCTCGAAGAACACCATATCTTAAAACACTTTTTGTTGACTTTTGATCTTCAGTTACAGTACACTGTTTTCTCTGAGACAAATAGGACTGGAACCATCCCATGGCAGTATCGGTGAATATGAAAACATGTTCTAGACGGGAGAGAAGAATGTTGTGATCAATTATCCTCAAAAGCAGCAGACAGACATCCAGTACATTTCAAGAAAGGCAATGATAATGGTGATTACGGTAATGATAGCAGTAACATAAAAATAATAATAATAATAATAATAATAATAACACCAATTATAATACTAATCTCACTAATAATCATTATAATAGTAATAGCAATGATAAACAAAAAACAACAACCAGCAATATTTTGTTAATTGCAAATATTATTTTAATGGGAGAACAATGTTTTATAAATCGTTAAAACGCAGACTGAGCTGTTTGAGTACAACTAAGAGCAAGAAAACGAGAAAATGAGAGAGAGAGAGAGAGAGAGAGAGAGAGAGAGAGAAAGAGAGAGACAGACAGACAGACAGACAGACAGAGACAGAGACAGACAGACAGAGAGAACGAGAAAGAGTAAGAGAGAGAAAGAAACGGAGACAGAGAGACAGACGCAGACAAATAAAGGCAAAGACATATAGAGACAAAGAAAGACAAAGACAGACAGACAAATAGACAGACAGAAACTGTGACAAACAACCAGACATACAGACATACAGACAGACAGACAACTAGCCAGCCAGACAAACAGACAGTCAACCAGCCAGAGAGACAGAGAGACACACAGACATACACACAGACAGTTTTGTTCTGATCGATCTTTAAGACAAATGAAGAAGGAAGGGAATGGAGATCAATGAGTAATTTCATAACCGCTCCAATTTTCTATCAGCCACCAAGTTCACTCACTTTAAAGGGCCACCAGGCGTGAAACAGCAAAATGACGACTCTCTTTTAGACAACCAGGAACCCACCCATTTGATTTGATCACTGATAGATTTATGTGTGTTTGTGTTTGTGTGTGTTTGTGTGTGTTGTGTGTGTGTGTGTGTGTGTGTGTGTGTGTGTGTGTGTGTGTGTGTGTGTGTATGTGTATGCGTGTGTGTGTATGCGTGTGTGTGTGTGTGTGTTTGTTTGTTTGTTTGTTTGTTTTGTGTGTGTGTGAGTGTGTGTCTGCTTTTCTGTCTGTTTTTTTTGTTTGTTTGTTTGCTTTGTGTGTATGTGTGTGTGTGTGGGGGGGGGGATGTATGTAAACATGTGCCTCTGTCTGTCAGCCAGTCTGTCTATCTGTCTCTCTCTGTCTCTCTATCTCTCACGATCTTTCTCTCTCTCTCTCTCTCTCTCTCTCTCTCCTCTCTCTCTCTCTCCTCTCTCTATCTCTCGATGTCTCTCTGTCTCTCTCTCCCTCTCTCTGTCTCTGTCTCTCTCTCTCTCTGTCTATGTCTTTCTCTCTCTTTCTCTCTCTCTCTGTCTCTGTCTCTCTCTCATCGCCATTGAGTGGCTATCCCACAGAACGCAGAACGACAGTATAATTATCAAACGATGATAATTATTATACCGAGTATATTAATTATTATTCTCGCTATGGTTAAGTTTAAAAGCAATTGAGCTCAACCATACGATAATTCAACGAAAACAAAAACCATAATAGATGGCTAAGAAATCTTTTAGAAATACAGAAGCACCAGTGGTCTTCTAAATTAATCCAAATTCACATAAAAAAAATAACAACAAACAAATGGAATAGACGTATTAAAACTTTATTTGCTTTTTTCCTTTTCATAAAAGAT
>CM060310.1:83769378-83774378 GCA_030674185.1 Monoplex corrugatus | reverse complement strand
TTCAAGAAGATGACAAGCATTCTTACCAACAAATGCCTGTCAATCAACATCAGGAAGAGAGTTCTTGAATGGTATATAGAACCAATACTGTTGTACGGATGTGAGGCGTGGACAGTCAACAAACAAAGCCAGAACAAGATAGAGGCAGCCGAGATGTGGTTTCTTAGAAGAATGCTGAGAGTTCCATGGACAGCAAAGAAAACAAACGAGACAGTCTTGATGGAGGCAGACACAAGTAGATCACTCATTAGGAAGATTAGGAAAAGACAGGCAACATTTATAGACCTCTTTTTACAGGCGTTCCGCAAGGATCGGTCCTCGGACCTCTTCTCTTCTCTCTATACACAAGACCCCTGGCTTCTCTGATTGAACAGTTCAATGTTGACTTTCATTTCTTTGCGGATGATTCCCAACTCTATTCCCGCCTTCCCTCCGACAATACTCTCGCTCTTGAATCAAAGAAAAATGTTGAATTGTGCTGTCTGGAAATAAAACATTGGATGTCTGCAAACCGGTTGAAGTTGAATGAAGAGAAAACTGAAGTTCTGCTGGTCGAAACTGCTCCTAAAAGAGAAATTGTCCCTTTTTCTTCACTTTCGGTCTGTAGTGCAGACATCCCTTTCTCGAAGAAAGTAAAAACACTAGGAGTGTTTCTGGATGCTAATCTCTCGATGCGTGATCAGATCAATTCAATCATCAGAACTTGCTACTGCCATATCCGATCTCTTGGTAAAGCCCGCCAGTACTTGACTATTCAAGCTGCTAAGACTGTTGCTGTCACACTAGTACTCTCAAAATTAGACTACTGTAATAGTCTACTTGCTGGTCTCCCTCAGGTGAAAATACAGCGTCTGCAGGCTGTACAAAACGCAGCTGCCAGAGTAATCTCTAGATGCAGGAAGACTGAACATAACTCCCATCTTACGGAATCTGCACTGGCTCCCAGTTCAACAACGCATCAATCACAAACTACTAACTATCACCTACCGTGCACTCAACTCTAGTAGTCCTTTTTATCTTAAAGATCTTCTTTCTGAATATAAACCTGTTCGCAGTCTGAGATCTGCTTCCATGTCTCTTCTTCATGTTCCTGGGACAAGGGATGTTAAAACCAAAAGATATGGTCAGCGAGAATTTAAATACCTTGCCCCTACCAAGTGGAACATGCTTCCCATGAGCATCAGGGAGAAAAAGACTCATTCATCCTTTAAATCTAGTCTCAAGACACTTTTTCTAATGTTGTATAGGATTGCTTATTTGAATGTGAATACCTTGACTGCCTTTATGAATGTTGGTGGAAAGGCTGTGTGGAATTGTTTTTGTGACCCCCCCCCCTCCCCCCCCCCCCCACCGTGCGCCGCGAGCATGCTTTTATAGCATGGAGATTTTTGTTGCGCGATATAAATTTTCATTCATTCATTCATTCATTTTATGAGGAAGGGGGATTTGGAGCACCTAGTCACAACAGGAAAGCTGGAGGGAAAGAGAGCACCGGGTAGACCCAGGGAGAAAATGCTGGACGGACTTGCAGAGTGGCTGGGGACGAGGAGGGTGGTGGAGATGCTAGGGGCAACGAGAGATAGAGACAGATGGAAGTCCATGATCGCCAACGCCATGCGGCAGGGCACCTGATGATGATGATATGAGCTGACCATGATGTGACATGACATTTCTTCAGTTCAGCTTTTCCAACTCGTTCCTGGCAGACAGCTCTCTCTCCCTATGACACCCTTGATGGTACAAACAGACATTATATATAAACAAGAAAGAAACAGAATGCTCTCGGTTTGGTTTCAGACTACTTCAGTGTCACTTGGCTGCAACGGGCCAGCCATATGTGACATCCCACCACGAAATCAGTCTTAACTAGCGTTTTGGGCATTTTGAGATATACGTATCACTGGAAAGCGTACATACTGTTGATTATTTTGGTACTTGAATAAAGCTTGTACTTAAAGAAAATGTAGAAGTTATGTATGTTTGAAGTCATTAAGTTGTATGACGGCCATTTTGAAAAAACGGCCTCTTAAGTTTTTGTGGCTTTCCTACACATTTTCCTTAAATTTCTTTATTTAGTGGCTTTGACCCAGTTTGTTTCTAATTTTCGCTGTCATTATCTGAAAGAAAGAGCTTTCCGTCAGTATATTACATGTGCGGGTACTGTACAGGTTACGGTTCATAATAAGAGACAAAAATAGGTACTTTTGGTAGGAAATTGCGTTCTTTCTGTTCCGATCAATGCATCAAAATACCATTTTGAATTGATTAATAATATGTGTGTGTGTGTGTGTGTGTGTGTGTGTATGTGTGTGTGCGTATGTGTGTGAGTGTGTGTGTTTGTTTCAATGTGTCAGTGTGTGTGTTTATTTGTTTCTTTTTGTGTTTGTTTGTTTGTGTGTTTGTTTATTTGTGTGCGTGTGTGCGCGCGCGCCCGTGTGTGGTGTGTGTGTGTGTGTGTGTGTGTGTGTGTGTGTGTGTGTGTGTGTGTGTGTGTGTGTGTGTGTGTGTGTGTGTGTGTGTGTGTGTCTGTGCATAGCCTCCCAGTTCCTGACGTCACACCACATCCATTTCACGTCTGGACGAAACAAGAAATGTCAATAAGGAATTTGTATCAAAAGTCATGTCATACATACGAATCTATTTTGTGCCCCCACAATCTTATTTCTGACAGGGAGACAAAACAAACCACGACACCAGTCACTCAGCCTGAAGGCCAAGACTTTGTAAGTAATGATATTACACCGGAGTCAGTGTCCGTTCTCTCAGCTATAGTCGCGCATACACAACCCATCACCTGTGAAACAGAAGGGAATGAACGCCCTTGCCCCTGGGGTGGAGGCCAGAGTTGTGTCCCTCACCACCACTTCCCTCTCCGCCCGCCCCCCTCCCCCATCTCCTATGCCCACCCCCACTCCTCTTCTTTTGCCCCACTGTCCAAGCTGTCAATGATCTCCCTGGGAATTGTGACAGGATGTGTAGGCCGGTGTCATACACCCGAAGAATATCGGGTTGGTTGATGCTGTACATCAGAGAGAGAGAGCGAGACAAGAAGAGAGAGAGGAGAGGAGAGGCAGACAGACAGATAGAGAAAGAGAGAGGGAGGAAGAGAGAGATAGAGGAAAAGAGAGAGAGAGGCAGACAGACACACAAACAGAGAAAGAGTGTGAGAGAGCAAGAGGGAAAGAGAGCAAGAGAGAACGAGAGAGAGAGACACACAGAGAGTGAGAGAGAGAGAGAGAGACGCAGAGAGACGCAGAGAGACGCACAGAGAGAGTGAGAGAGAGAGAGAGATGCAGAAAGAGAGAAAGACAGACAGACAGAGAGAGAGAGAGAGAGATGCAGAAAGAGAGAGAGAGAGACAGAGAGAGAGAGAGAGAGATGCAGAAAGAGAGAGAGAGAGAGAGACAGAGAGAGAGGAGAGAGACAGAGAGAGAGAGACAGAGAGAGAGAGAAAGAGAGAGAGAGAGAGAGACAGAGAGTGAGAGAGAGAGAGAGAGCGAGAGAGAGAGAGAGACTGAAGCAGAATCGTAGACAGAGACAGAGCGAAAGAGAGACATGTAAAGAGAGAGTCCAGAAAAGGAAAAAAAAAAAACACGTCATGTTCCCGCATCGCGCTTGTTAATTCCATTCCCCGTTAATTATTATCGACTGAAAGATGAAGCTGGCATTAGCTCCCTATGAGTTCTCTTTGACCGCTCAACGTACAGTGTAACTAGGAATGAAGTCAGCGTATACACACTGTAGGATCTTTTGGAAACTCTTATCATCATTAGCTGTGGCCCTACTGTGTTTTATTTTTCTGTCTGGGTTAAACTACTGTTGTAGTGAAATTGTGTCTTTTAATTAATCAGTACAGGGGAGAAATATATATATTCAGATAGTGACGCTGTGTCTCTGTCTGTCTGTCTGGCTGGCTGGCTGTCTGGCTGTCTGATTGTCTGTTTTGTCTGTCTGTCTATCTGTCTACCTACTTCTATGTCTTTGTGTGTCTGTCTGTCTGTCTGTCTCTCTCTGTCTCTCTCTCTGTCTCTGTCTCTCTGTCTCTCTGTCTCTCTCTCTTTCTCTTCCCCCTCCCTCTCTCTTCCCCCCTCTCTGTCTCTCTGTCTCTGCCTCCATTTGTCTGTCTGTCCGTCTGTCTGCCTGCCTGTCTGTCTGTCTCTCTGTCTCTCTCTCTGTCTCTCTCTCTGTCTCTCTCTCTCTCTTTCGTTCCCTCTCTCTCTCCCGCGCACTTTCTCGTTCTCTCTCTCCCCATCCCTCCTTTCTATTCTTTCATCTGTCTCGAACAAAACGCTAATAAGGTATAATCATTGACTTACGCTATGTGACATATAAAATAACATCTATCATCTTCCATATCTCCAATTTGCCCTGAGAGATTATTTTTACGGGCAGACAGACCTGTATACAATGTACATGTACTCAAATCAAGTGAATGATTCTGATGACTCATTCCCGCCTATGCAAATCAGTCTGCAAAAAGGAATTTTCTGAAGATGATGAAGGAATATATTAGACGAACGATCATTTCATCAGACGCCAGATGCACATCAGAAATAGCCAGCAGAATCGGCCAAGCCAAAACAGCATTCAAGAAGATGACAACCATTCTTACCAACAAATGCCTGTCAATCAACATCAGGAAGAGAGTTCTTGAATGTTATATAGAACCAATACTGTTGTACGGATGCGAGGCGTGGACAGTCAACAAACAAAGCCAGAACAAGATAGAGGCAGGCGAAATGTGGTTTCTAAGAAGAATGTTGAGAGTTCCATGGACAGCAAAGAAAACAAACGAAACAGTCTTGATGGAGGCGGACACAAGCAGATCACTCATAAGGAAGATTGGGAAAAGACAGGCAACATTTATAGGCCATTTTATGACGAAGGAGGATTTGGAGCACCTGGTCACAACGGGAAAGCTGGAGGGAAAGAGAGCACCGGGTAGACCCAGGGAGAAAATGCTGGACGGACTTGCAGAGTGGCTGGGGACGAGGAGGGTG
>CM060310.1:83746878-83749378 GCA_030674185.1 Monoplex corrugatus | reverse complement strand
TGAGTCAGTCAGCGAAGAAGGTGTATTTTCTCCTTCCAACAAAAACGCCTTTCGGATGACTGATCCTCTTTTCAGGAATGATCTGCACTACACGAAACAACAACTAAAATATCAAAGTCAAATTGTTGCAATATCAACAAGCAGGTTTTCCTTTAGACATGCTGGAGATCTGGGATTTTGTTATTTGTGACCCCCACCACGAATCAGTCTAAACTAGTATTTGGGGTATTTTGAGATATACACATCTTTGGAAAGTGTACATTCTGCTGATTATTTTGGTACTTGAATAAAGCTTGTACTCAAAGAAATGTAGAAGTTATGTATGTTTAAAGTCATTAAGTTGTATGACGGCCATTTTGAGAAAACGGCCTCTAAAAGTTTTGTATGCTCTCCTACACATTTTCCTTAAATTTCTTTATTTGGTGGCTTTGACCAATTTGTTTCTACTTTTCGCTGTCATTATCTGAAAGGTGCACCAAAGAGCTTTCCGTCAGTATAATTATTACATGTGTGGGTACTGCACAGGTTACGGTTCATAATAAGAGACAAAAAGAGGTACTTTTGGTAAGAAATTGCGTTCTTTCTGCTGCGATCAATGCATTAAAATACCACTTTAAATTGATTAATAATACTTTTCAACAAATAAATTTCTGTGGGGGATAGATTATAGTCTACAGAAATCAATTTCGAGAAAAAGTCAAAACACCCCAGATAGACCCTCAGTCAACCTTTTCAGCTCCTAATGCTGTTCGACTGACTGCGAGTTAAGTGTGGGAGGTCACATTTTGTTTTGGATTTGTCTGTTCTATTATTTTCTACGCTGTTTTAATGACCATAGACTCATAGACAATTTCTCCATCATACTATGACGATACATGGAGATGGGGATGATAGTCATGATGCTATCGAGTTTCATTCTGGATGAAACTGATCGACAGGGCTGCACTGTGTGCCTTCTTTCATAAAGTATACTGGCGTCAGCCAGGTTCTTAAGGCATTGACACCTGCAGTATTGGAAAATTTAGCAACAGCCTCAGTGGCGCATTTGCAAAGTGGATGAAATTCAACTGTGGAGTACCAACGAGACCACAACACGCTCAAACTTGAATAAAACTTGATATGTTAAAAACAATCCACAAAATCATTCACAGGGATTTTAACTTTAACCTCCCAGTTGTTAATCTGTTGTATTAACCATTGCACCGCGGCGACTGGCGATCTTGTCTTTGTTAAAAAAAAACAAATAACAGGCCAAGCTGTGCTGGTTTCCGTGAGAGAGGAGGAAAAGACCAAGTGAGAGATAAAACACAAAGAGCCATGAACTGTTGAGTACCGTCATTGCCCTCACTCTGGAGAACTCTGTTTACACCCCACAGCTTCCCAATCCCGCTGAGCAAAGCCGTAAAAAGGGAGAGATTTGTGGGCTTTCCTTGCCATGACCTCAGTTTCTTGTTTTTTTTTTTTTTTTTTTTTAAAGAATACACCATAAGCCGGCTGCTTTCCAAGAACAAGGAGGATCACACAGCAGTACTCACAGCCCTGATTTACACGAAGGTCCCGCCCCCATCCTGTTAGAGGGGCGATTCTCACACCAGCCTACAGATTTTGTATTCTGTGGAGCAGACCTGGCCTACACACTCACAGCAGTATTTAAATAGACAGCCATACTTCACAGATTTACAGCCTCATTTACAAAACGGCACCAGAGGATCCTACCCTGAGCTCGTGCAGTGGTTGTGCATGCAAATGGCCCTATTACAACCTGCAGTGCCTTCTGCCAGGACATCTGTGATTGTTGGCCTTTTGGGAGTGGAGCGGGTATTGGTGTTCTTAAAAAAAAACTAAGGCGTTTGTCTCTTCACAGGTCTTGCTTCATTAGTTCAGACCAAAGCACATATTGCCCGCTACCAGTTGCCAACAGAGCAAAGTTGTTCCATGAAGCCATTCGTGTTTAGAACCAAAGAGATGGAGAATGAGAAAGGCCATTATTTTGCTTGTGGTGTGTTGTTGCTGGGACTCCCTCTGTCTGTGTGCCAGGGCCAATGGCTGGGCGTACAGAGCGATGCAGAGGTTTAGGACCGCACGCGCTGAAACTCTTCTCCCCTCTCTCTCTCTCTCTCTCTCTCTCCTCTCTCTCTCTCTCTCTCATCTCTCCTCTCTCTCTCTCTCTCTCTCTCTCTCTCTCTCTCTCTCTCTCTCTCTCTCTCTCTCTCTCTCTCTCTCTCTCTTCTCTCTATCTCCTCTCTCTGTATGTATGTATATATATATATATATATATATATATATATATGTGAGTGTGTGTGTGTGTGTATACAGTATATGTATATAGTATATGTACATAAATATATATATACAAAATGTGTATATATTATACATATATATACATATATATGAATATATATATATATGTATGTATATATATATATATACATATATATATATATATATATACACACACACATATGTGTGTGTGTGTGTGTGTGTGTGTGTGTGTGTGTGT
>CM060310.1:83711878-83731878 GCA_030674185.1 Monoplex corrugatus | reverse complement strand
GTTGGCCGAAAATTTGCGCTTGTCTTGTCTTGTTGCATTGGATACGCGTTCACGTTGGCTTAACTTGTTCTTCTGATTCATGTTTGCTTGGGCGCGAACAGTTGCACTTGTTTCTGATCCAGCTAGACATCCATCATCATCATCATCAGGTGCCCTGCCGCATGGCGTTGGCGACCATGGACTTCCAACCATCTCTATCTCTCGTTGCCCCCAGCATCTCCCCCACCCTCTTCATCCCCAGCCACTCTGCAACTCCGTCCAGCATTCTCTCCTTGGGTCTACCTGGTGCTCTCTTTCCCTCCAGCTTTCCCACTGTGACCAGGTGCTCCAAATCCCCCTTCCTTATAAAATGGCCTATAAATGTTGCTTGTCTTTTCCTAATCTTCCTTACGAGTGATCTATTTGTGTCTGCCTCCATCAAGACTGTCTCGTTTGTTTACTTTGCTGTCCATGGACATCCATACATCTGTAAAATGAACCAGGCTGCAAACATTCTCCACACTTATACATTTTTCTTTTTCTGTTGGACTACTTTTAGATATGATTCCATTCTTCAGTTTCCTTGGAGTATATACGAAAGTTAGTTCGTAAGTAACTTCCATGAAAATGAGGTTGTACGATAGGATTAATTCCCCTGGATATGTACGTTATCATCATTTACCTCAAACCTTGATGGAATTTTAAATGTACCGTTGTTCAATGATCATGAAGATAGGACACTTGCAAACTCACTATATTGTGATCCACTACAACCTCATTGACGCATGACTCGCCAGAGAACAAAGCTCATTATTAATATATGATTACATCATACTCTTTTGTCTTCTTCTGAAACATACAAACGGTGTTTCCATCTACTTACAAGAAGGGAAACCTTACACACCAATTGAGTTTACACAATTCAATGAGATAAATTCAGTCTACAGAAGTCTGAGTGGAATTTGACATAGAACAGGAAAAATGAAAATAAAATATTTTACCATTTTCTCTCTTTTGTTGTTTGTTTGTTGTTAAAAATATTTCCACTGCCTCTCTGTCTGTCTGTCTGTCTCTCTGTCTGTCTCTCTGTCTGTCTCTCTCTGTCTGTCTGTCTATCTGTCTGCCTGTCTCTCTCTCTCTTCTCTCTCTCTCTCTCTCCTCTCTCGCTCTGTCTCCCTTTCTCTCTCTGTCTCCCTCTCCACTCTTTACACCTAAGCTTAGAACAGTCCTGAACGGTTTTGCTCTCAAGCTGACGAGATCGTTTCAATGCCACCAGATAGCAGGCTACGCAGTGTTATTGAATCTTACGAGCGAGCCACCGTGCACCTCACAGTAATCTTAAAAGCTCATTTTAATCAATTTCAACCTCTACTTCTTCAGGGGAAAAAAGCTTCCAAAAATGGCCTCATTTTCACTCATCGACGTTGCTGCGAAATGGTAACTGTGAAGAAGAGCTTTCATGACCAAATCACTATTCTTATTGCTTCGAATACATTTGTTTGCCATCGCATTTGGCTCTGTGCAGATTCACGAAATCTGTCAGATAATTGCTGACAGATTTAGGTGGAGCGCATATGCAGCTGTCCTAGGGTGGTGAATCCCTCTTGAAATGGATGTAACTCCAGTAACTCATATACTGAGATAATTGAATATAAGTATTCTTTGTTGTTGTTGTTGTTGTTTTTTTCTTTTTTGACCGATGATACAAATTTAAAATCTGAACTGTGGAGAATACGGTTCAATGAAATATGATAAACGTCTAGTTCAGGTAAACAATATGAGAAGTACGATAAAGAAGAGTACAGAAAGACGAACCGTCATGCTGCATGATTTATTTGTGTTTTATTGAAGTTTTGTCTCAGAAGACAGTGTAACCCTAGAGTTTTGTCGATCATTTCCTACAAGCAAATCCAACTGTGACGACTTTTCACAGAACAGGGACAAATAGCAGCACGCAGGCAAAATGAGATACAGTCTCAGAAAAGAGGTGAGGGTTGTCCAGATGAAACTGTGATATACGTTTGTAGTTACTTCTTCTTTGAGCTTGCTTTTAGTAACACTATAAATTTCACATGGAAATTCAACATAAAAAGGAGCACTACTGTTACAGAATTATGCATAATATGCATAATATTATAATGTTTTTTGTTTTTTTGTTTTTGTTTTGTTTCAAGTTACCTGATATTGGCAGTTTAAGCACAAACACCACAACCTAAATTACTAAAGACTTCCAGTATCCCATACATCATTTTGATGGAAAGGAAACTTACTGTACTCAAGTTAAGACTTGAACATAGTTCACACAAACACAGAAATGAAGAAACAACCTGTCACTGTCGACCTTTGTGTCTGTTATTGGCTACAGGTAAGTTTACCTCAGGAAAAAGTGTAGGCCTACTCTACAGGAGAACTAAAGGTCAAAACCGGTCAATGCTTTGTGTGTTTTTGTTTTTGAGATCACGTCCTAAGGTGAATACAGTAAATTTCCTTTTCATCAACTATTTCCCATGTCATCCTGCTGTCACTGTTTGTTGTTTTTTTCTCCATCATCATCATCATCAGATGCCTCGCCGCATGGCGTTGGCGATCATGAAAATTCCATTTGTCTCTATCTCTTGTTACCTCAAGCATCTCTTCCACCCTCTTTGAACTCAGCCACTCTGCAAGTCCGTCTAGTATCTTCTCCCTGGGTCTACCTGGTGCTCTCTTCCCCTCCAGCTTTCCCGTCGCGACCAGGTGCTCCAATTCCCCCCTCCACATGAAATGGCCTATAAATGTTGCCTGCCTTTTCCTAATCTTCCTTATGAATGATCTTCTTGTGTCTGCCTCCATCAAGACTGTCTCGTTTTTATCCATACGTTATTTGAAATTAAAACATACTACGTCAGTTCCCAGGCACTGCATACAATAATTCAAAAATAATCCAAATGTTGTTTTTTTTTATCATAGCCGTTTCATAAGACAAATCTGTCCCTGGATGTTTCAATTTTTCCCTTCCGTTTTCACGAAACAAAGATACACATATGTAACCTCCCACCACAAAATCAGTCTTAACTCACAGTCAGTCAAACAGCACTTGGAGCTGAAAAGGTGACTGAGGGTCTATCTGGGGTGTTTTGACTTTTTTCTCAAAAATGATTTTTGTAGATTCTAATCTATCTTCCTCAGAATATTTTTTTCTTGAAGAAATATTATTAATCAATTTAAATCGGTATTTTAATGCACTGATCGCAGTAGAAAGAACGCAATTTCCGACCTATTTTTATCTTTATTATGAACCGTAATCTGTACAGTACCCGCACATGTAATGTACTGATGGAAAGCTCTTTGGTGCACCTTTCAGATAATGACAGCGAAAATTAGAAACAAACTGGGTCAAAGCCACCAAATAAAGAAATTAAAGGAGAATGTTTAGGAGAGCACACCAAGACTTTAGAGGCCGTTTTCTCAAAATGGCCGTCCTACAACTTTATGACTTTAAACATACATAACTTCTACATTTTTTTGAGTACAAGCTTTATTCAAGTACCAAAATAATCAGCAGAAAGTACACTTTCCAGTGATATGTATATCTCAAAATGCTAGTTAAGACTGATTTCGTGGTGGGAGGTCACATATGTAACAATTCAACTGGCCACACCTCCTACAGCCTGTATCATGGAAACTTCACTGACATCTCATTTGAAAGAAAATAATAAACTTTTTCCTATGATACCAATCACTAAATATGACTTTTGACAAAATTCGTCAGAATCGTTTCTTGTACTTCAAGATCGAAAGAGGGTGGGGTGGGATATCTCATTTGCAGTGGGAAGTGAATACATAATTAAGAACACAGGATCTCCAAAGTCCATTTTCTTTTCTTTACAAACGTCAAGCCGTATTTCATGTTACTACATAAAAGTATTGTTCATAATAGTAACATTGGTATCCATCTGGACATGAATGCCAATCTCTGTGTAGAGGTAACAGAAGAGAAAGAGAAAGAGAGAGAGAGAGAGAGAGAAAGTGAGAAAGACATATAGACAGACAGACAGACAGAGACAGGGACAGAGACAGAGACAGACAGACAGACAGACAGATAAAGACAAACAGAAACAGATAGAGACAGAGACAGAAAAGGGGAAAACTATTCTCAAAATGAAAGTCCCAAAATCTGGAAATAAAATAAAAATGTGGAATATGACAAGGAGAAAAAGATGGTTGATAACAATCTCACTTTGTATGGAATAATCGACATTTTGTATTTGTAAAGGTCACTGTGACCTCAAAGAAGCTACTGTCGAAATAAAACTTGAAGTGCAACGAGAACAGTAGTAAACTGTCACAGCAGTGAAAACTGAATGTGACTGTTGTTAGACATTTCTGAGAATGTGTCGTTTATATTCCTTCTTTCATCATTGATGATTGTGATTTTTCCCTTGGCCCTATGGTTGTCAAAATCAACGAAGTACGTATGTTTGATTTTTCTCTTGATTCCATGGGTGTCAACATCAACGAACTACGTATTTGACTCGAAAGGGTAAAAAAAAAATCTATCCGGAAACAGCTCATTAAGAAACACTCGCTCATACACACGCACACAGCCACCACAGACATATGCACATCCGCACTCACATTCACACGCACGCACCGCACGCACGCACACACACACACACACACACACACACACACACACCTGCGCAAGCACGCACACACACATACACACACACACACACACCACACACACACACACACACACACACACACGCAAGTACACACACAGATACACACAGATACAGACTCTCGCGTGTGCCCGCACACACAAGATCTCGTCGCTGCAGTAAACTCTAAAATTGAGAGAGAGAGAGGGGGGGGAGAAAGAGGGAAAGAAAAAGAGAAGGAAGAGAGAGAGAAGGAAGAGAGAGAGAGAGAAGAGAGAGAGAGAGAGAGAGAGAGAGAGAGAGAGAGAGAGAGAGATGCAGAGAGAGCTAATAGAGAACTTCAGAGATAATGGCAGTAACAACAGCTATATTTTTCAAGAAGACAGGTTGCTGGTTAAATGCAGACAGATATACAGAAAAAGGAAAAAAAATACAGATTTACAAAAACAGATAATTATATTAGCTGTTAACATAAAGGTCAATTTACGTATCTTCCGTTGTTCATCTACCAATATAAAAACAACAGCAAAGAGTACTTTACGAAAGCATTAAGAATCAAACACAACAGAAAACAAAAAACTAAAATTAAATGAAAGTAACAAAGAAGCTAAAAAACAAAAAAATACAACACAAACAAAAGAAGATATCAGCCAAGGGAAAAGGGGATAGACAGAGACAGAAATACACAGTGCGTTGTGTTACCACTTGTCTTTTTCTTAATCCTTCTTCACTTCTTGCGTGCTTGTGACCTTGAAAACAGACAGCTATGAACCCTACATGTTCTACATTTACTCGTTGACATTCATAAGTGCATCTTTTGACAAAAACCACTCACACAAATTACAAAAAAAGGTAGTGGTGTCACAGAAAAGAATCTATCATGCCTTCTGTCTGTGTCAGTCACAACGTTTCACCCTAACACTGATTGATAATATGCAGCAGAAGATTGTGAACACTAATGCCAATGTAAAATAGAACGTGATTTCCTTTTTTCAGTTGACGTAATGCCTTAACCTTCAGAATATCTTCCCCCCACCCCCCACCCCCCACACACACCTTATTTTATGTTGAAAACATTGATAACTTTGTCCAAAATTTTTTTTTTTTTTTTCAAAATGCTGTTCTCCCATCTTCCTTAAAAGGTTTTATTCTTAGGATTATGACATCATAGCTTCAAAAATGTCAATTTCGCCACTTGATTCCTCAGGGACACGCCTTTGGCCCAAAATTGATAAAGACTCATTCAGAAATAGGTGAAGATATATCTCCAACATTTTTTTTTTGTTCGTGTTAAAGAAACATATACACACACGAACGCGCGCACGCGCACTCATACACACATGCATACGTATACACAGAAACGCGCGCGCACACATACATATATATACATATACACACACACTTACACACACACTGACACTAACACACATACACATTAACAATAACATACACACACACACACACACACACACACACACACACACACACACACACACACACACACACACACACACACACAAAAACTCACTAACATGCTCACTCACGAACGCACGCGCACGCACACATGCACACGCGTGCATTCACTTACGCACACAGATACATATGCACAGACACACAGACAGACAGACAGACAGACAGACAGACAGACAAACACACACACACACTCACACACACACTCACACACACACATACACTCACACACACACACACACACCTCCTGTCGATGTGAAACATGCTACCTCGCATGAAGATTGCAAAAAGAAATGCAATCAGTGCAACTCACCAAGTCATAATAATCTTTATAGTTTTCAGTAGAAGCTGAGTTTCACTAGCGACTTAATGCGTAGTGCGCCAGTATTTTAAAATTAGACTTGATGGAAAAAGCAAGTTAATCAATTCTCCAGGGAAGGTGGCATCCCCCTTACTGTTCAGAGTTCTAGATCATATATCAGCGGTAAAATTGTCAGCGAGATGATGTCTGTGGCGTATAAGTCCTGAAGAAATAAAGTTACAAGTGAGTGAGAGAACAGTCGGCGCTAGCGGGGTACGAGACACTGTAACAGCAGACGTTGGCATATCCCATGTCTTCAGTGACTACAAAAACACACAGTAAAAATCTAATGGGTCTATGCCAGTAATTGCTACAGTTTTGCCATTTTACGCCAAACAAAATCGTTCTTGTTAAAACTTCCACTTTGCTTTGACTTGACTCTCCTGTCTTTAGGGTAGGGAGTTATTTCACGATGAATTCTCCGCACTCAGACAATCCCATACGTGCTCTGGCGATCCCGCCATCAACTATCTTGCAGACTTCTTAATAAGCTTGCTTAATACCATATACGCTGGGAACACTTTTGTGTGGGGTGGAGGGAACTAATGAAACATTAAACTCACACCACAAGATTGACTCAAGCGATAATTTACGATAGGCAGTGAATGGGAGAGTTTTTAATGCTGTGGTCCAGGACTGACCTCAAGTCATCAGATCTTGGGTCAACAGTTCTCACAAAAGAACTAACCAGCCCGGTCTGAGAAAAGTGAGGGTTCCACCAACACAGCTTTGACCTCATGGTCATAGAACAACCTTCACTGTTACCTCCCACTTCACCACGGATGACCTGCAATACATGAACCCAGCGATAAAACACAGTGAAGTCAAAGACTCTCACACTTCCAGCCAACAGGAGATCTCGTGAAGTGCTTTCTGTGAGGATGGGGAATGGGAGGAAAAGATAAAAGCGATAAAATGCCAAAAAGTCGTAGAATACTGAGTTCTTGTCTCTGTGCTCACACTGAAGAACTCCGTTTACACCAAGCCGCTACCGAATCCCGCTGAGCAGTGCCGTAAAAAGAGTGGAGGGTTTATGGGCTTTCCGGCCATGACCTCAGCGTGCGCCAAGACCACACTGAAGGCACGCTGCTCCCCAAGAAGTGGGCAGGTCATGCCAGCAATACTCACAGCTCTGATTTATACCACAAGCCATCCCCCCCCCCCCCATCCTGTTAGAAGAGCGATTTGCACACCCGTCCACAAACTTGAATCTCAGATAGAGCAGCCCCCCATCTCACAGGTTTTACAACACCGTTCACAGGACAAACCCAGGTCACAGATCTAAAGCACGCATTTTACAGAAACACAGATTTACAACACCATTTTGCAGAACAGCCTCAGTGGGTTCCCCAGAGTTCGTGCAGTGGCCGTGCATGCAAATTGGCCGATTACAACCTGCAGTGCCCTCTGCCAGGACCTCTGTGATTGTCCGACTTTTGGAGTGGGGCGGGAAGCAGCGATGCTAAACTCAAGCTCTTGTCTCTTTGCAGGTCTTGGTTCATTAGCACAGAGAGAGGGGAAATGGGGTTATCTGCCTTGCAATGTAAGGCCGGACGAACAAACAAGACAGAACATTTTTTGGCTTGTGTGTGTGTGTGGGTTATGTGTGTCTGTTGTGTGCATGTGTGTTGTGTGTTGTGTTTGTGTGTTGTGTGTGTTTGTGTGTGTGTATGTATGTGTGTGTTGTGTGTGTGTTGTATGTATGTGTACGTGTGTGTGTGTGTGTGTGTGTGTGTGTTGTGTGGTGTGTGTGTGTGTGTGTGGTGTGTGTGTGTGTGTGAGTGGTGTGTTGTGTGTGTGTGTGTCTATGTGTGTGTGCGCACACGCACAGACACTCGCGCGCACATAAATATATACACACGCGCACATGCATAGACAAATATACACGCGCGCGCACGTGCACACACACACAACACACACACCCACAACACACACACACACACACATAATCACTACACACTATACAACCCTCCAGTCAATGTGAAACTTTCTGCCTGGCACCAAGATTGCAAAAAGAAATGCAATCAGTCCAACTCACCAAGTCATAATAATCTTCTTTTTAGTATTCAGTGGAATCTGAGTTTCACTAGTAACTTTATACTTAGTGCGCAAGTACTTTCAAATTAGACTTGATGGAAAAAGCAAGTAAATCAATTCTCCAGGGAAGGTGGCATCCCCCTTACTGTTCAGAGTTCTAGATCATAAACCAGCGGTAAAATCGTCAACGAGATGCCAGTCTGTGGTGTATACATGCTGAAGGCGTAAAGTTACGAGTGAGTAAGAGAACAGTTGGTGCTAGCTGGGACGAGACTCTTTAACAGCAGACTTTGGCATTCCTATGTCTTCAGTGACTGCAAAATACGCAGTAAAAATGTAATGGGTCTATGGCATGTATTGCTACAGTTTTTTGATTTTTACACCGAATAAATCGTTTTTTTAAGACTTTGCTTTGACTTGACTTTCATTGTGCTGAGGGTTTGGAGTTTGCTCAAGACAAATTCTCCACATCAGACAAGCCCATACCTCCTCTATCCAACCTGTCATCAACTATCTCGCTGACTTCTTAAAGCTTGTTCAATACCTATGCTCTGAGAACACTTTAATGTGGGGAGGAGGAACTAATGAAACACTAATCTCACAACACCAGATTGACTGAAGTGTTGATTTACGATGGGCAGTGAATGGAACAGTTTTTGATACTGTGGTCTGGAACCAACCTCAAGACAACAGACCTTGAGTCAACAGTTCTCACAAAAGAACCGACCAGCCCCGTCTGAGAAAAGCGAGGGTTCCACCAACACAGCTTTGACCTCATGGTCATAGAACAACCTTCACTGTTACCTCCCACTTCACCACGGAATGACCTGCAATACATGAACCCAGCGATAAAACACAGTGAAGTCAAAGACTCTCACACTTCCAGCCAACAGGAGATACTTCGTGAAGTGCTTTCTGTGAGGATGGGGAATGGGAGGAGAAGATAAAGAGCGATAAAATGCCAAAAAGTCGTAGAATACTGAGTTCTTGTCTCTGTGCTCACACTGAAGACTCCGTTTACACCAAGCCGCTACCGAATCCCGCTGGGCAGTGCCGTAAAAAGAGTGGAGGGTTTATGGGCTTTCCCGGCCATGACCTCAGCGTGCGCAAGACCACACTGAAGGCACGCTGTCCCCAAGAAGTGGGCAGAGTCATGCCAGCAATACTCACAGCTCTGATTTATACCACAAGCAACCCCCATCCTGTTAGAAGAGCGATTTGCACACCCGTCCACAAACTTGAATCTCAGATAGAGCAGCCCCCCATCTCACAGGTTTTACAACACCGTTCACAGGACAAACCCAGGTCACAGATCTAAAGCACGCATTTTACAGAAACACAGATTTACAACACCATTTTGCAGAACAGCCTCAGTGGGTTCCCCAGAGTTCGTACAGTGGCCGTGCATGCAAATGCCGATTACAACCTGCAGTGCCCTCTACATGTACCAGGACCTCTGTGATTGTCGGCCTTTTGGAGTGGGGGGGAAGCAGCGTTGTTAAACTCAAGCTCTTGTCTCTTCGCGGTTTTGCTTCATTAGCACCGAGAGAGGGGAATGGGGTTATCTGCCTTGCAATGTGAGGCCGGACAAACAAACAGAAAAACAAGCAAACAAGAAAGAGTTCACTAGACAACTTTTCTTTTTTGTTTGTTTGTTTTGTTTTTTTTAGTTCTTTCGAGTGAAAGACCTTCTTATTGGCTTTGGTGTGTGTGTGTGTGTGTGTATGTGTGGTGTGTGTGTGTGTGTGTGTGTGTGTGTGTTGTGTGTGTGTGTGTGTGTGTGTTGTGTGTGTGTGTGGCGTGGTGCATCGTGGTGATGTGTGTGTGTGTGCCGTGTGTTTATGTGTGTGTGATGTATGTTATGTGTGTGCGTGTGGTGTGTGTGTGTGTGTGTGTGTGTGTGTGTGTGTGTGTGTGTGTGTGTGTAGTGTGTGTGTTGTTTTTCTATTTATTTGTCCTTACCACTTCAACGCAAATTACCATGCATCCTCTCTCTTGTATATAAGGACATGAACGTACATTGACTCTTCTAGAACATGCAACCTATGGCAGTTACTTCCTATTATCATTGTTGTTGTTGTTCTTGTTATTGTTGTCGTCATCGTTGTCGTCGTTTCACTTTCTCATATCATCATCACTATTTCATCATCTCATCATCATCATCATCATCATCAATCATCATCATCATCATATCAATAGGATAGTTGCCTTCTTTTTCTTTTTCTTCTGATCATTATTATGATTGTTATTATGATTATTGTTAGCAGTAGTAGTAGTACTAGTAGTAGTAGTACTAGTAGTGGTAGTAGTGGTAATATTATTATTATTACTATTACTATCATTATTATTATTATCGTTGTTACTATGATTATATTATTATTATTATTATTATTATTATCATCCATTATTATTTATTATTATATTATTATTATTATTATTGTATTATTGTATTCTACGCTTTTTGTCATAATATATCCTACGTGATCAGACCCGAGAGATACAGTCATCTGCGGTGTTGGTCAGGAGATTTGAGCAACACTCTCAATGACGTATCCGTGAATCGGATGAGACTCGAAACCGTGAGATCTCAGTCTTCCCAATGAACACACGCTCATTCTGGGTAGGAGCCGTACGCATACTTTTAGGAGCCGGTTGCGCCGAAAGAAAAAAAAATGAAAAAAATAACCCAGTGATTTTGAAAGGACTTTTGGAATCGAACCACAACCTTCCAGTCGGTAGTCCGTTGTGTGAACCACTACACCACGGACGGTTGAGAACATCAGAACTTGAGTTCATGCCAACAGGAGTATCGACACAGTCACCCATCTGCTGATAAGGGCAGAACGAGGGGGTGGGGATGGGGGGGGTGGGGGGGGGGGGCGGGGGGGATGGAGGGTTGGCAGGGAAGAGCCGTATTTCAAGCAGCGTGTGTCACGTGCCACCTGCCTTCCCCTCACTTCCTGTTCTTGATCACACGGGAAGATAAAACAGCGAGAGGCGTAGATAACCAGTGGGTCATTTACCTTCCATGCCTATTGCATCGTCTGCAGCCACAGTCACGAAGGCAGGGCTGGTTCTCTTGGTCAGGCCATGAACTCTGTGACTCATATCTCCAGTCCAGCCAGTCCCAACCCGCAACATAAGTTTGGCTTGTTCGCCGTCAATCTTGATGTTCTGATGATGGTGGCTTTGGGAATTCATAGGTCCTTATTCCTCTCCTCCCCCTGTCCCGTTTCAAGACTTTGCCAGCGCACAGGTTTTTGCATAGATCAAAGAGTCTTTTTAAATATTGCTTACCTGGTTTATTTATCTACATACTCCTTTATTTTGTGTTCATTATATTATTATCTACTACTTCTCTTTCTTACTCTCACTCACTCTCTTACTCACTCACTCATTACTCATTACTCATTCACTCACTGATTAGATACCTTATGACTTACTGACTTACTGACTGATGACTGATGACTGATATGATTGACGACTTACTTACTTACTTGCTTACTATTTACACACTATCTTGATTAAGAAAATATTGTCTTCACCTAGCTGAGAGACAGCTGAGCATTTGGGATTGGCTGGGAGGGGGGGGGGGGTGTCTGTTATGTCTGACGAGTTTATACAGAATAGCTAGTTGTGTTGTGATTCAGACCTTTAATTATTCATTTATTTACTTTATATGTATGTTCCTTTTTTGAAGGTAAGCAATACACATGTCATTTACATGTAACCAAGATTATTCCAGCGGAAGCTGATAAAATACCAGTATAAAATATAGACTAAGTAAAACATAGTCTAGGTAGAGCCTCAGGACCTGGCCAGCTCATGAGTTTATGTGCAGGTTTAAGTCGTGTGCCATGATCACCATACACATGGCACCTGTGACGTTAGTGCATATGGAATTTGTTCCAAGCGCGGAGACGTCATCTTGAGAAACTGAAACTGAAACCGAAATTGAAACTGAAAATAGTTAATCTGGATGGAGTTGCTTCTTTGGAACGTCTGACAATATCTATCTTCTGTTTCCACCGCTGTGACAATCTACCGTCGTCTCATCTCATCATCACATCATCATCATCATCATCTCGTATCATCATCATCATCATCATCATCATCATCATCCTGTTCACTGCCGCATGGCGTTGGCGATCATGGCCCTGCCCTCCATACGAATCTATCCCTTGTCGCTGCAAGTACATCTCCCAAGCTCTCTGTCTTCGTCTGCTCCGCAAGTCCGTCCAGTATTTTGTTCCGGTCTACCTGGTGCTCATTTTTCCTCCAGCTTTCCTGTTGTGACGAGGTGCTCTAATTCTCTTTTCCTCATAAAATGTCCTATACATGTTGCTTGCCTTTTCGTAATATTTTTCATTAATGTTCTACCATTGTTCTTAATTGTGGCAACTGTTATGTTTATCCTGATATTTCTTTAAGGCCACAGTGATTGTGACAAGTACAAAAATCATTTGCTTTTTGTCGGTTTGATTTTGGGTTGTACATAAAAGAAGAAATTGTAAAAAGGGCGTGACATTTTTTTTTCTGCAGTGAGTTTTTGTTACAACCTGTTTTCCTAATGATAATCCAAGATCACGTGTGCCTCAAGCGCACAGCGCACGTTAAAGATCATAGGGAACAAAAAGTTGTCCCTGCAAAATTCATGTAGCGAAAGTCACTTCCATAGACGAACAGATATACACACATCAGACGAAAAAAAAAAGGGTGGCGCTGCGCAATGGCGACGCGCTCTTCACGGAAACAGCAGCCCGAATTTCCCATGGTAAGTCCATTGTATAAGTCAATTAGGATAAAACAAACCGTTAAATATGAAAATAACAGGTCGTCTGATGTGAATGATTATGACGTACAGACAGAGAGATGGACACTAAGGGAAAAAATAATATTAGAAAGATAATTATGCCTTTCGATTCCAGGCTAGAGCCGCGCTGTAGGGCTTATTGCATTATCAACCCTACCATTCCTTATCTTGTTCACCAGCTTCCACCAGTTTTCTGCAGGAGGTTGGGTTTGTGGATACGGTGAGGAAGTCAGACATTCAAAAAGCTTTGGAACCTGGTGGGCAAGAGGTGAGAGTGAAAAGGGTAAAAAAAAGTGGTGAAACCATTGTGGGAGTGAAAGGGTTACTGCTGAAATGTGATGTGATTTAATAGAAGAATGTTGAGGACCAGTCGGAAATACAACAGAAAGAAACGAAAGTGTTTTAGAAGAAAGAACAGTAGAAAAATAACTACTTGTCTTCATTACGAGAAAGAATGGGACATTTCTTCGGCAAGCAACAAGACGCAACAGGCGCTCCCTAGTGAGAGACGTCGTTCAAGCAATACTGAAGGGTTGTAGAAAGCCTGGAAGACTAAAAAGTCACTTATATGGGAGAGATGATTTATTTACTAGAATGGACCGGTCCGAATAGCTCAAAAAAGCTCAACATCCTGGAAAAGCGCAACAAATGCAAACAAAACATATCCGAGGCAGTGCGGGCAACCAACACTCCACAAAAGTGACTTTGACAGAGAAGAGAGAGAGAGACATGAGACAAAGAGAGAAAGAAGAGAGAGAGGACAGACAGAACTGACAAATAGAGAGAGAAACAGACAGACAGACAGACAACAGGATAGTGAGATACACAAAGAAGAGGGAGAGAGAAAGGGAAGACAGACAGACAGAGCAAGAGAGAGAACGAGAGAGAGAGGAGAGAGAGAGAGAGGCCGACAGAAAGGCAGAGACAAAGAGAGAGAGAGAGAGGGATGGAAGAGAGAGAAGAGAAAGAGAGAAAGAGAGAACAGAGAGAGAGATGAGGAGAGAGAGAGAGGGGCAAGAGCAAGAGAGAGAGGGGGGCGGGAAGGAGAAATAAACAGAATGCAACACACACAAAAAGAAAAAAGAAAAAAAAAAAAAAAACGAAACGAAACAAAAAATTCTAAAACAACAGAGGGAAAAAAAAAAGAAATAAACTCCACAAAGCTCCTCAACATGGCCCTAACCTTCTAAGCACTTTTGACGTATCGCTAAATGTGAATGACTGATGGACAACCACTAGTCGGTCACTCACGAAAAGACAGGCCGAGCAACTAGTTGTTACTTCCCACCCACGCATGGCAAATTCGCTCCCGATCTCCAGAAACTGTGGAGAGCATCGTTTGATTGAAGTCGGCGACAATTTGCAAAGAGGCGTTCGGGCAAGCCCTTTGGTGGTGTTGTTGGTGTTGTTACAGTAGTAGCAGTAGTCGTTGTTGTTGTATTAGTGTGTCCTCGTGAGTGTCAACTTGGCATGCCAATGGAATTTGGAGATGTCTCCGCCTTCCCATTCAAACCCCCCCCCCACACACACACACACACACACACCCCTCTTTCTGTCAATTTCTTCCTCCTCTTCTCATTCCCAACCCTTCCTCCTTTCTCTCAATTTCTCCCTCCTCTTCTCCCTCCCGCCCCCTTCCTTACCTTCCCGCTCCAAATCTATCCCCTGCAGACACCCCCCCACCCCCCCATGTCACCCCACCCTTGTTTTTACTGGTCAGCACCAGAGGGCCTTGTCCGAGTGATTGCTGTCAAAACAAAAAGAAGATGAGCACGGAGAGAACCTGAGTGAAAAGTAGCCTACGGTGGAAATAAGCGTGGACATCCAGGGATAATCCACTGAAATGTAGCCTATAATGGATAAATGCGTGGGCTTTCCTCCTATAAACAAACGCTTGGCCGCGCCAGAGACAGAGACAGAGACAGAGGTTCAAAGAACTCAAAGCCAGAGAATGTCAAATACTGATTGTTTGTTTGTTTGTATTTTTGTTTGTTTGTTTGTTTGTTTGTTTTACGGTAGAACGTATTGGTTACTCACCAATTTTCAAAACTTGTTGTATCTGCATAGAACTAAAAACGCTGAAAAAGTCGATGAAATAACGACAAAGAACGAACGAGAGGGCGAGCGAGCGAGCAGACGAGCGAGTGGGGGCGAGAGAGAGAGAGAGAGAGAGAGAGAGAGAGAGAGAAGAGAGGGAGAGAGGGGAGAGACAGAGAGACACAGAGAGACACAGAAAGACAGAGACCGACAGACAGACAGACAAGAGAGGGAGAGAGATGGAGAGAGACAGAGACAGACAGACGGACAGACAGAGACAGAGAGACAGAAAGAAATAAAGACAGACAGAGAGAGAGAGAGACAGACAGACAGACAAAAAGTTGTATTGGATACAGGCCAAGGCCCTTTACTGAAAAGAATTCTGCAAGTAGAAAACAGAACTCAGGTGTTTTGTTTTGTTTTCAAATATGAAAAGCATTCTCTGTAGAATTACGTCCATAATATTGATGTAGGAAACTGCTTTATATCAGATTGATTTCATTCCACTGATAACTTGTGCATATAAATTGTTCGACATTTCTTTTTTCTTTTTTTCTTTTTTTTTGATATTGGACATGAAAGCACAACAGAGAGAGAGAGAGAGAGAGAGAGAGAGAGAGAGAGAGAGAGAGAGAAGAGAGAGAAAGAGAAACAGACAGACAAACAGACAGACAATGACAGATATAGACACAGAGAGAGAGAGAGAAAGAAAGACAAACAGACAGACAGACAGATAGACAGACGTATCGACATGCAGGCAGGCAGAAAAACAGGCAGGCAGGCAGACAGAGGAACACAGAGACAGTTAGACAGAGAGAAAGAAAGAGAGAGACAGAGGCAGAGACACAGAGAGAGACAGATAAATAGGCAGACAGACAAACAGACAGACAGACATCAGACAAACAGACAGACAGAGGGAGACAGAGAGAGAGAGAGAGGGAGGGAGAGAGAGAGAAAGACAGAGACAGAGAGAGAGAGAGGCCGACAGACAGACAGACAGACAGATACAGAAAGACAGAGAGAGATAGAGACAGACAGAGAGAGACAGACAGACAGATATACCGACATACTGAGAGAGAGAGAGAGAGAGAGACAGACAGACAGACACACAGACAGAAAAAACAGGTAGACAGACAGACAGACAGACAATCAGACAGAAAGAGACAGAGATAAAGACAGACAAAAGACAGACAGCCAAAGCGGGTTGTAAGTGTAGAAGAGAATATTAACGAAGAGATGAACTGTTTTCAATACAGGCCAAGGCCCTTTACTGAAAAGAATTCTGCAAGTAGAAAACAGAACTCAGGTGTTTCGTTTTGTTTTTAAGTATGAAAAGTATTCTCTATAGAATAACGTCCATAATATTGATGTAGGAAACTGCTTTATATCAGATTGATTTCATTCCACTGATAACTTGTGCAGATAATTTTTTCGACTTTTCTTTCTTTTTTTTTTTTTTGGATATTGGACATGAAAGCACATAAGAGAAAAAAAGAGAGAGAGAGAGAGAGAGAGAGACAAACAGACAGACAGACAGATAGACAGACATACGACAGGCAGGCAGAAAAACAGGCAGGCAGACAGACAGAGGAACACAGAGACAGTTAGACAGAGAGAAAGAAAGAGAGAGACCGAGACAGAGACAGAGAGAAAGACAGACAGATAGGCAGACAGACAGATAAACAGACAAACAGACAGACAGACATCAGACAGACAGAGAGATACAGAGAGAGAGAGAGCAAGAGAGAGAGAGACAGACAGACAGAAAGACAGAGACACAGAGAGCGACACACACACACGAGGGACACAGACACACACAGACACAGACACAGTCAAAGATATAGAGACACAGACAGTGGCAGACACACACAGACAAAGACAGACAGACAGAGAAGAAGAAAGAGACGGACACAGAGAGAAACGGCCATACACGGGCGGACACACAGAGAGATTAAGAAATGGTCAAAAGAGAGAGAGAGAGAGAGAGAGAGAGAGAGAGACAGACAGACAGACAGACAGAGACAGACAAACAGAGACAGAAACAAAGACAGAGAGGGCGTGGTGACAGAGACAGAGACCGAGAGACAGAGAGAGACAGAGAGACAAAGAGAGAGAGAGAGACAGAGAGACAGACAGACAGACGGAGGGAGAGACAGACAGAGAGAGAAAGAGAGACAGAGACAGTGAGCGAGACAAACAGACACAAAGAGAGACAGACAGACAGACAGAGACAGAGAGAAGAGAGGAGAGATAGAGAGAAGAGACAGAGGAGAGACAGAGACAGAGAGAGAAGAGAGGAGAGACAGAGAGAAGAGACAGACAGAGACAGAGAGAAGAGACAGAGAAGAGACAGAGACAGAGAGAAAAGAGAGGAGAGACAGAGAGAAGAGACAGACAGAGACAGAGAGAAGAGACAGAAGAGAATGTTTATTCCACACGGTAAGTGTTAATGAAAAATATGAAATTCGATCCGACAAAAGAGAGAGGCAGTAATCACTTCAAAAGGTGGCGAATAACAAAGAAATCCGAATCTCCTTTTCAAACAGATGCGGTCGAATAAGATGGTTCTACGCAAATGAGTATGCCATCATAAACAGATACATTATAACGTGATACGTTTGGTGAAAAAAACAACAACAAGCAAGCCATTTAAAAATGTCAGCAATTATGAAAAATAAAATTATAAATGAAAGAGAATAAAAATAAAAGGAGTTTACAATTTGTCCAAGAGGTATGTATTCATAGCACTCGGATCATTCCATGCGCGCTCCACCCACATCTGCCAGCGATGATCTCGCAGACTCTCTGATTCTCAGCATAACCCTATACGCTGTCCTGACCTTGGAATGGTGGAGATGGTAGTGGTGGCGGTGGTGGTGGTGGGGTTAATGATTTATAAAACACTAAGCTCACACTGCCAGAATGATAGATATGTTAACCCTTCGACTCGCGCACTTTGTCCATCAGTATTCTGAATCGCTAACCATGCTAGCAAAGCAAAACACTTAACTCTTTGACTCCCTCACCCTATCCACCAGCTTCCTGGCGGATAGGGCAAGGGAGTCAAAGAGTTAAGTTTTTACCACTTGGTGGATAGAGTGCGGGAGTCAAAGGGTTAAAACTGATAACGAACAAAGCCTTTTTTTTTTTTCTTCTTTTTTTTTTAATGTTACCAGTTGGAATTGAACTCGAGATAACAGATCTTGTTGCCCACTGTTCTATCAAACAGAGAACCTTCCATCCCGGGTGAGATCAGGAACAACACTCAAACATCCCTGTGCAGAATGCATACAAACAGATTATACGAACATACGAATAGATATGAGGGAGAGAGAGAGGGAGAGAGAGAGTGCAGTCAATGCATATGGAATTTATTCCGATCGCAGAGGTGTTATCAGGACAAAACCGAAACTGAAGTTAAGGAAGTCTGCCGACAGCATGCTTGCGTAGAACTATTACGGATATAATTATATGGTCATAATATATATATATATATATATATATATATATATATATATATATATATATATATATATATATATATATATATTAAAGGTTAAAAGGTTAAAGGTCCCATGGTCAATATGGCCGTAGGGGCAGTGAACTGTTAAAGATTCACCGTGTCTAGGGCACGGCATTATGAAAGGCGGAGCCCATCCCTCTCCTTTCGCCGTCTTTTTAAACCTCCCCCGACCGAAGTCAGGTACCCATTCACTGCTGGGTGGACAGAGGGAGTTTTCAGGCCGGAAAAATCGAACCAGCGTTTAGCGGATTCGAACCACCGACCTTCCGCACCGCAGGCGAGCGCTCTAACCACTCGACTACAGGCAATGATAGATATGTTAACCCTTCGACACGCGCACCTATATATATATATATAATTATGTATATATATAATTATGTGTGTGCGCGCGCGTGTGTGTGTTTTGTGTGTGTCTTTGTGTGTGTGTGTGTGTGTGTGTGTGTGTGTGTGTGTGTGTGTGTGTGTGTGTGTGTGAGTGTGTCTTTGTGTGTGTGTGTGTGTGTGTGTGTGTGTGTGTGTGTGTGTGTGTGAGTGTGCGTGTGTGTGAGTGTGTCTTTGTGTGTGTGTGTGTGTGTGTGTGTGTGTGTGTGTGTGTGTGTGTGTGTGTGTGTGTGTGTGTGTGTGTTTGTGCGTGTGTGCATGTGTTGCATATACCCTGAAGAAGGCCCTCCATACGAATCTGTCTTTTGTCGCTGAAAGTACGAATCTGTCTTTTGTCGCTGAAAGTATACCCCCCCCCCCTCCCCACTCTCTTTGTCCTCGTCGACTCCGCAAGTCCGTCCAACATTTTCTCTCTGAGTCCATCTGGTGCTCTTTTTCCATCCGGCCTTCCTGTTGTGACCAGGTGCTCTAATTTATCTCCCTCATAAAATGCCCTATAAAGAATACTTGTCTTTCTATAATCTTCTTCATCTGTTTGTGTGTGTGTGTGTGTGTGTGTGTGTGGTGTGTGTGTGTGTGTGTGTGTGTGTGTGTGTGTGTGGTGTGTGTGTGTGTGTGTGAGTGTGTCTTTGTGTGTGTGTTTTGTGTGTGTGTGTGTGTGTGTGTGGTGTGTGTGAGTGTGCGTGTGTGTGAGTGTGTCTTTGTGTGTGTGTGTGTGTGTGTGTGTGTGTGTGTGTGTGTGTGTGTGTGTGTGTG
>CM060310.1:83691878-83696878 GCA_030674185.1 Monoplex corrugatus | reverse complement strand
GAGACGAGTAAAGCAAACACATATCCGCCCTTACGCTGCGACGAACTTGAAGACTTGCCAATGTAAAGAAACAATTCTGTTTATGTCATCTGAAAAACTGGCTTTTTTTTTTTTATTGTTATTGTTTGTTTTAAGCCCAGCCGACTGTGTGGAGCCACATCAGGGCTAAACCAGTTCAAAACATACACAATACTTTAACAGGGAAAAAAAGGAAAAGAAAATTAAGTTCACATATCAATGCATTCGTGCACATAAATCTAAGGAGATGCCCCTGGCGTTGACCACTCCGTCCATTTATGGCACAAGGGATATAAAAAACATACCTGAATATAAATTTAAACATAAGTAAGGACAATAAAACATATATAAAAACGGGCATAAATTACCGAAAATTGCTTCCGCATATCTCATATCCCTAGAGCCAGAAATGCGCTTAACATATGTGCACAATTATCAATCCTAAGAAAAGTATTTAAGAGTTTATCGAACACATACAGGTGAATGGACCAGCAAGGCAGAAAATGATAGAAAAAAAAATGAGAGAAAGCAAAGGAGGAAGAAAGAAACAAAAGAGCGTGATAGAAAAGAGGACATTTCTAGCACATAATTTTCAGAAAGTGGGGATACTATTTATACTGCAAGAGTTCCCGGCATCCTCTACGAGGGGTCACTGGCATTTACAGCACCATTTCAAAGTCTACCGTATAGACAGTGACTACTGGAATCGTTGTCCATGAAGTTGTCCATTTCTTGCCCGCTGGACGAGGCGGCAGGGAAGTTTTTGGTCCCGTTTTTATTGTCCATTGTTTGGTGTCTGTGGTCTGTTTGTGGCCGTGCGTTCGCGCTTGACAAAGGCTAGTTGGCCGAAATTTGCGCTTGTTTTGTTTTGTCTCGTTGGATACGCGCTTATATTGGTTTTCTTGTTCTTCTGGTTCATGTTTGCTTGGGCGCGGGCAGTCAAACTTGTTTTGGATTTTGTCACTGAGTTTCTGTTTTACGTAAAGACTCAAATAACATACTGTCATAGTCTCTTTCTTCCATTGGACGAAACAGCAGGGAAGTTTTAATATTTTTCTCCTAAGTTTTGTGTTTGCTGTTTGTTCGTTTGTGATGTTATATTTATGCTTGAGTAAAAGGCCTGTTGGCCGAAAATCTGCGCTTGTCTTGTCTGGTTGTATTAAATACGCGTTCGGATTTTTTGTTTTTTTGCTTTGTTTTTTGTTTTTGTTTTGTTTGTTTTGTTGTTCTTGTTTGTTTGGTTTTTGTTTTGTCTTGATTGTTTTTTGTTATAGCTACATCAGAGTCGGTGTTGACTATGGATGATGTGCCCTAGTGTCGTGTCGAGTCGAGTTGACGCTCTGGAGCACGTCGGCTGTGGCTGGTAAGGCCGATGCGGGAAAGGCAGTCTCTGCGACATTGGATGCTCATGTGTGGATGTTGGCCATGGGACTGCCTTCACAGAAGCTTGCTTTCCGCCTGACTCTTATTTCCTCAGCTATGGTCTGGATCCTCTTTGCCTCCAACTCGAGTTGTTTTGGAGCATATAGCGCCAGCTAGTGCAGTCGGTATTTTATCGCCCCAGCTCTCTGTAAGAGAGCACCGGGTAGACCCAGGGAGAAAATGCTGGACGGACTTGCAGAGTGGCTGGGGACGAGGAGGGTGGGGGAGATGCTAGGGGCAACGAGAGATAGAGACAGATGGAAGTCCATGATCGCCAACGCCATGCGGCAGGGCACTGATGATGATGATGAGCTCTCTGTGTTGATGTCCAGAGCTTTCATATCGCGCTGGAAACGTCTTTGTATCGTAGCTGGGGTCGGCCAACAGATCTCTTGCCGGACACTAGTTCATGAAAAATTAAACAATTTCGCTGAGTGTATTTCTTTGTATAAAAATTCAAATATTATATTGATCAATGAATAATGGTTCATGAATATAGAAAGATGTCACTGAGTCCGTACTTCTTTACACATATAAAAATTCAATATTATATTGACCATAGAATTCATGAATGCAAAAGAATATTATTGTCTGTACTGCTTCTTCTCTTTTTGTGTAAAAACGTAGACATCGCCCAGATCACGGAATAATGATTCATGAACATAAAAGGATGTCTCTGAGTCTGTGCTTCTTTATGTGTTATGTACAGATTAAAAACAAAATATCATTCTGATCACTTAAGAATAACTTATGAATATAAATCACTTTTAGTGACAGACACTTTACAGTTCTCTAATAAAAAAAAATGTATCAAAATGTTTAGACATAACTGTTATACTATCTTAAAGATCGTTACACTTAGGGATATTTGCTTTGCGCTCACGATTTTGTGTGTATGTGTTGTGTGTGTGTGTGTGTGTGTGTGTGTGTGTGTGTGTGTGAGAGAGAGAGAGAGAGAGAGAGAAGAGAGATAGAGAGAGAGACGGAGAGAGAGAGAGACAGAGAGAGAGAGACAGAGAGACAGAGAGAGACACAGAGAGAGACAGAGACAGGGAGACAGAGAGAGACGGAGAGAGCGAGAGAGAGAGAGAGAGAGAGGAGAGAGAGAGAGGAGAGAGGAGAGAGAGGAGAGAGAGAGGAGAGAGAGAGAGAGAGAGAGAGGATTCCATTTTTCTACGCCACCTTAATGGCCATAAAAACTGACACACTTTTTACAATACGATGATGATGATGAGAACAGTGATAATGATAATCACGATACTATGGAGTTCAATCTAGGATTGCGACTGCGTGACAGGGCTGTAGTCTACGCTTACTATTTGTGATATGTCCCGGTACGGTGTAAACCAGGCCCGGGAGATATAGACACCTGCGGAGTTGATCAGAAGACTGAGCAACACCCTCAATGACGCATCGGTGAATTGGATGAGACTCGACTGTGTGGTTCTCACAGTCATTCCGACGAGCGTATAATACGCTTTACTCTACTAGAAGCCAGGTCGAACCGTTAACTCCTACAATGATTTTGTGAAGGGACTGATGGGGGACTGGAACCCGCAAACGTTCAGACTGTAGTTTGTTACGTTAATCACTGCACCACCGCGATTGCTTAGTACTGTTAAACTGTACCTTTATTGTTCATTTAATTTCCAATAATGTCGTTGTTTTCTGTTGCTTATGATCTTTTACAGTATGTGTGATACGTGATGTCATGGACACAAATCTAAGAGAAAAGAACCTTCCTAAAAAAGAGGAAAGGGGGAGAGAGAGAGAGGAACAGACAGAGACAGAAGACAGAAGGACAGAGACAGAGACAGGACAGACAGACAGACAGACAGAGAGAGAACAATGAGAGAGAGATGGAACGAGGGGGGATAGAGAGAGGGAGAGGGAGAGAGAGGAGGATAGCGAGGGATGGAAAGAGAGGGATAAGGGAAAGAGAGAGAGGGAGAGAGAGAGGAGGGAGAGAGAGGGAGAGAAAGAGGGAGAGAGAGAGGAGGGAGAGAGAGGGGGAGAAAGAGAGAGAGGGAGAGAGGGGGAGAGAGAGGAAGAGAGAGGAGAGAGAGAAAAAACAGAGGGATGGACAGAGAGAGAGAGAGAGAAAGAACGATGGAACGAGGGGGGATAGAGAAAGGGAGAGGGAGAGAGAGGGATAAGGGAAAGAGAGAGGGGAGAGAGAGAAGAGAGACAGAGGGAGAGAGAGAGAGAGAAAGAACGATGGAACAAGGGGGGTAGAGAGAGGGAGAGGGAGAGAGAGGGATAAGGGAAAGAGAGAGGGGAGAGAGAGAAGAGAGACAGAGGGAGAGAGAGAGAGGAGGGAGAGAGAGGGAGAGAGAGGAAGAGACAGAGGGATGGACACAGAGAGAGAGAGGAAGAGAGAAGAACAGAGAGAGACAGAGAAAAGAGAGAAGAGAAAAGATAAAATCTTTTCCAATCGGGAAGAGAGAGAGAGAGCAGGACAGAGACAGACAGACAGACAGACAGACAGACAGCAGACAGACAGACAGACAGAAGAAGAAAAACCTTTTCCAGTCGGACATTGAACCTGGGAATTTCTGGTCATTTTTTATCCCAAAGAAACACACGATCTCTAAGATCATTTGACGCTTCGTGAGATATTAAAACTTTGGCAATCATGCTCGTGTGTCGTGGACACATCTCTTAAAACCACTGGAACTGCACCATCGAGTTGTTCTCTTTTCACCAATTGACCGGTCGTTTCCCCTACCTGACACCACATGATCTCTTAACTCTTTGTCTCCCGCACCCTGTCCACCAGCATCATCCACCATTGTCAACCACGCTAGCGAAACAGAAACTTAACCCTTGGACTCCCTCACCCTGTCCACCAGCTTCCTGCATTGTCAACCGCGTTATCCAAACAAAATTGTAACCTGATTGACTCCCTCACCCTATCCACCAGCTTCCTGCAAACAAAAACTTAACCCTTTAACTCCCTCACCCTATTCACCAGCTTCATGCAAACAAAACGTAACCTTTAACTCCCACCCTATCACAGCTTCTCAAATAACTACCCTTAATCTCACCTATCACAGCTTCCTGCAAACAAAAACGTAACCCTTTAACCCCTCACCCTATTCACCAGCTTCCTGCAAACAAAAACTAACCCTTCAACTCCCTCACCCTATCACCAGCATTCCTGCAAACAAAAACGTAACCCTTAACTTCCTCACCCTATTCACAGCTTCCTGCAAACAAAAACTTAACCCATTTATCCCCTCACCCTATCCACCAGTTCATGCAAACAAAAACTTTAACCCTTTAACACCCTCAACCTATTCACAGCTTCCTGCAAACAAAAACTTAACCCATTAACTCCCTCACCTATCCACCAGCTTCCTGCAAACAAAAAACTTAACCCTTTAACCCTCAACCTATTCACGAGCTTCCTGCAAACAAAACTTAACCGTTAACTCCCTCACCCTATCCACCAGATTCCTGCAGGAAGTTGGTGGATAGAATGACGGAGTCAAAGGGTTAAATTTTTGCAGTTGGATAGAGTGCGAGGGACTGAAAGGGTTTCAACTTTTTTTTTTTTT
>CM060310.1:83686878-83689378 GCA_030674185.1 Monoplex corrugatus | reverse complement strand
GCGTGCGTGTGTGTGTGTGTGTGTGAGTGTGTGTGTGTGTGTGTGTGTGTGTGTGTGTGTGTGTGTGTGTGTGTGTGTGTGTGTGTGTGTGTATGTGTGATCAAAATTCATGTAAGTCATATCAATGTTTACTACATGTAGCTTATAAAAATACAGAAACACTTAGAATACACACCTTCAGAAGTCGCACCATGTAAACTGCGCAGCAACGTAACGACTGCAGAGTGTATGCAAAACATTATGCGTACACGCATCAATGAAAGTTAAATTCAGAACATTAAAGAAACAAAATGAATGAATAAATGAATAAAATTAATGAATTAATGAATAATGTAGAAACGAATGAGTAAATTAGCAAAGAAACAGAAATGAACCGACACATAAACAGATAAATAACAAAGAAATGAATGAATAAATGCGTAATTAAAAGAAGAAGAAAAAAAGATTAACAAGCACATACATGAATAGATCAATAAATAAATAGATCAATAAATACACACATACATACATATACATACACACAGTATACATACATGCATACATACGTACATACATACATACAGTACATATCAATACATACATACATACATACATACATACATACATACATACATACATACATACATACATACATGCATACATACGTACATACATACATACACACATACATACATACATACATACATGCATACATACATACATACATACATACATACATACATGCATACATACATACATACATACATACATACATACATACATACATACATACATTCATTCATTCATTAAATAAATAAATTACATATAGATAGATAAATAAATAGAAAGATAAATAAACAAATAAATTACAAAATAAATATATAAATACATAGATAAATAAATGATAAATAAAAAATGAATATTCGTCTATATATACAATATCTCACAAATATAAGAATATTCTATAAATTTGAAATAATTTCTACATTATCCGCAACCCACATACTTTTTGAAACCAGTTGAGACTACGTACAAGACACATGGGAAAATCTCTCCCTCTCTCTCTCTCTCTCTCTCTCTCTCTCTCTCTCTCTCTTCTCTCTCTCTCTCTCTCTCTCTTTTCTCTCTTCTTCCCTCTCTCTCTTCTCTCTCTCTTTTTCTCTCTCTCTTGCTCTCTCTTTCTTTTTCTCTCTGTCTTTCTCTCTCTCTCATTCTTTTTCTCTCTGTCTTCTCTCTCTCTTTCTCTCTCTCTTTTGCGCTCTCTCTCTCTCTCATCTCTCTCTTGTTTTCTCTCTCTCTCTCTTTCTCGATCTATCTTTCTCTCTCTTTTTTTCTTTCTCTTTCTGTCTCTGTCTGTCTCTCTCTGTCTCTCTGTCTCTCTGTTTCTGTGTCTTTCAGTCTCTCTGTCTGTCTCTTCTCTCTCTTTCTCTTTCATCTCTCTTTCTCTCTTCTCTCTCTCTCTCTCTCTCTCTCTCTCTCTCTCCTCTCTCTCTCTCTCTCTCTCTCTCTCTCTCGTCAGTTTCCTTAACAGTTTTAAGATACAAGGTAAAAGATATCCCACAAATAAGTTTTCTAATCGTCAGTCAACCGACACTGTGTCTGAAATCACATGATTTTGCGTGACTTATTGAACACTTTGCAAACGCTGCCGTCTTGTATAAACGCACGATCCCTGTAAACAATTTGACTCTGCGCGAGGTATCGTATATTCGTATATTTTCTGCATCTCTGGTATACCAACACGATTTTTAATGTATTTGACGCTGTTTCGGTATTTTATGTTGTCTTAATTTCAGTCTACCAACACGAACTCTTAAAGTATTTGACGCACTTTGGGGTCTTGTCTGACAATTTGGTTTCAGTCTACCAACACGAACACAAAGTATTTGTCGCTGTTTTGGTAGTGTATGTGTCTTAACCCTTTGCCTCCTGCACCTTGTCCGCCAGCATCCTGCATTGTCAACCATGCTAGCAAAGGAAAAACTTTAACCCTTTGACTCCCTCACCCTATCCACTGGCTTCCTACAGGGATAGCATAAGGTGGTGATGGGTGCGGGAGTCAAAGGTTAATTTTTTATATTCTCAGTTTGGTGGATGGGGTGCGGAGGAGTCGAAGGGTTAAGGTAATTTTTGCATGTGGTGGTGGATAAGTTTAGGTTGCGGTGCGGAGTCAAAGGTTAAGTTTTTGCAGTTTGTGGAAGGGTCGGAGTCAAAGGTTAAGTTTTTGCAGTTTGTGGATAGGGTACGTCGGAAGTCAACAAGGTTAAGTTTTTGCAGTTGTGATGGTACTGAGTCAAGGTAATTTTCAGTTGGATAGGGCGTGAGTCAAAGGTTAAGTTTTGCAGTTGTGGATAGGTGCGAGTCAGTAATTTTGCAGTTTGTGTATAGTATTAGTTTGTTTAGTTGTATGTGGATAGGGTGCGGGAGTGAAAGGGTTAATCGCAGTTTACCATCACAATCGCTTGAATAAAAGTTGACACTGCGCAGTATTGTTTGTTCGTTTGTTTGTTTGTTTGTTTTT
>CM060310.1:83671878-83674378 GCA_030674185.1 Monoplex corrugatus | reverse complement strand
CACACACACACACACACACACACACACACACACACACACACACACACACACACGACACACACACCACACACCACACACACACACACACACCACACACACACACACACACACACACACACACACACACACACACACACACACACACACACCACACACACACACATTCACTCACACACACTCACACACACGCAGTTTCAAGATAAACAGAAAAAGTATGAAAACTGTTATATGAACTTTGAAATTAGCAAAACACTTAAGCAGTTTCCTGCCAGCAGAAGTATACAATCCCTTATGTATAGGTGGAAATTTGATGCATTTAAAACAAAATACACCAGGAATATAGTATGTTTGTGTGGAAAAAAGATAACACATAGTCATATTCTTTCATGCGTTTGGGTGAAACGACATATTCCTACACTATCTAAGAAGACAGTTTCTGATATATTTGCCTCACCATCCTTAACATATGAATTTTTTGTTAGCCTGTCAAAAAGTCCTATAACAAATTGTCTTTAACACGCCGTTATTTTACATGTTCAATGTTATGGTTAGCCAATTTTACTGTTTAAATGTTAATTATGATAACGTCTTGTGATTTTGTTCCTTCTCGTCTTCGGCACAGTTGTTTTCTGGTTCATTTCTTTTTCCTGAAGATTAACCATTTCCAAGTATACTCGTCACTCCTCATGGACTTTTGGGGTCTAAAATCACTTAAGTGAATAGACATTAAATGAAAGACCACCACTCTCTCTCCTCTCTCTCTCTCTCTCTCTCTCACGCACACACACACACACACACACACACACATACACACACACACACAAACACACACACACAACACAAGAACACACACACACACACACACACACACACACACACACACACACACACACACACACACACACACACACACACACCACACACACACATACACACCTCCGTTCGATATAAAACAATCTCCCAATTACAGAAAAAAAGGCAGTGCTCAAAATAAACGCCACACCTAAACAACACAAAGCTATATCTTTTTTCTTTCACGATTCCACATCTCATCAAGTTGAAGTTGATAGGATAAGAAAACCCTCGGAATCGTCCATTGTTGACCATTATCCACACAATGTGTAAGGTTGCAAATGTAGGCTGCCTTCTTTGCCATTCAGACTTGATATAAACTTCTGTTTTTTTCTATCTCAAATTCATTTTCAAAAGAGCGATCGCAAACATAGAGAGCAGTCTGTGACAATAACAGAAAGGCGTATCTGCAATTATGGCCTAGAGAATGAAAAGGAACCAGAAAAAAAACAAACACGAAAGAAGAATATGAACGGGTATTTAATACAACAAAACAAGACATATTTGTATTAAATACGCGTTCATATTCTTCTTTCGTGTTTTTTTTTTGTTTTTTTTTTTTGTGGTTCCTGTTTGCTTGAACGCGGGCAGTCACACTTGTTTTGGATTTCGTAAGAGAATAAAAGTTTACACATCTGTACAAAGACATTGCATACGTATAACAAGATGTATACGCTTGAATAAGCATAGTTAACAGCCACAGGAAATATACATGCATTGACGATTAGGTAATTCACAAATACAGGCTTATTGTTAATTAGTATCCATCATTATTATTATTATTATATTATTATTATTATTATTATCATCAATATAATTATTGTTATTATTATCATCATCATCATCATCATCAATATATTATTATTATTATTATTATTATTATTATTATTATTATCATGATTATCATTATTGTTATATTATTACTATATTATTATTATTACTGTTGTTTTTCATGTTGTTGTTATTATTTTATTTGATAATGTGAGCATTTCTATTCAAAACAAACTGGCATCAAGTTTCAGCTGCATTAATGATACATGTGGCAGCCATTTCTTTTGTGATTTTACAAGTTCCACGCCTCTTTTGCATCCCATGCTTCCATGCCGTACTCTGCACAGCCAGAAAGTTCTAAAAGGAGGCTGTGTTTGGCAGTATTTTATCAAATTTGAATGTAGAGCTGTACATCTTCATAAGGTGGATCATCATCATCATCATATGTCCTGCCGCATGGCGTTGGCGATCATGGCCTTCCATACGAACCTATTCCTTGTCGCTGCAAGTACATCTCCCACCCTCTCTGTCTTCATCCTCTCCGCAAGTCTGCCCAATATTTTCCATCTGGGTCACCTGGAACTCCTTTTCCCTCCAATTTTTTTTTCTGTTGTGACTAGGCGCTCTAATTCCTCTTGCCTAAAAAAAAAGTCCATAAACGTTGCTTGTCTTTCCTTAAAGGAACCAGAAGAACAAGAAAACCAATGCAAGCGCGTATTCAACAAAACAAGACTCCCCTCTCCTCACTTCTTACTACTGCTCATAAACACATGGGCATTCCATTTGGTCCCTTTTTATCCACTGGACGAGGCGGAAGGGAAGTTTTTAGTCCTCTTTTTATTATCCGTTGTTTGGTGTTTGTGGTCTGTTTGTGACC
>CM060310.1:83656878-83659378 GCA_030674185.1 Monoplex corrugatus | reverse complement strand
TGTGTGTGTGTGTGTGTGTGTGTGTGTGTGTGTGTGTGTGTGTGTGTGTGTGTGTGTGTATAGCATTCTCTCAACGCACGTAAAAGATACCACGTAATGTACAGTAAAAGTGGTGTCCCTGAAAAAATTCCGTAGAAGAATCCACTGACTTAGGTGAACAGAAACTGACGCCTGTACACTATAAAAATGCAAAAAGGTGGCGTTATCTTCTGGCGACGTATCGTTCGTAGAGAGCAGTCCGAATTACTCATAGCAAGTTCATTATGACAAAAACTAATTAAAGGAATAAACGAATCAATGGATAAACAGGTGAACAAACAAACAGATAGATAGACAGACAGACAGATAGATAGATAGATAGATAGATAGATAGATAGATAGAGAGAGAGAGAGATAGAAGATAGATAGACAGACAGATAGATAGATAGATAGATAGACAGAAGATAGACAGACAGATAGATAGATATAGTTATAGATAGATAGACAGATAGATAGATAATTGATAGATAGATAGATAGATAGGTAGACAGACAGATAGATAGATAGATGATAGATAGCTGGACAGATAGATAGATAGCTGGACAGATAGATAATAGATAGATAGCTGGACAAATAGATAGACAGATAGACATACAGATAGATAGATAGACAGACAGATAGATAGATAGACAGACAGATAGATGAATAGATAGATAGACAGACATATAAGTAGATAGATAGATAGATAGACAGACAGATAGATAGATAGACAGATAGTTAGATAGACAGATAGATAGATAGATAGATAGATAATAAAAATAGACAGATAGATACACAGTCAGATAGATAGACATATAGACAGACAGGCAGACAGACAGATACATAGATAGATAGATAATAGATAAGATATATAGATAGACAGATAGATAGATAGACAGACAGACAGAAGATAGATGGATAGATAGATAGATATATAGATATAGATAGATAGATAAATAGATAGCTAGATAGATAGATAGATAGATAGATAGATAGATAGATAGACAGACAGATAAAAGTCACTAAACTAGAATGAACAGAGTTGCAGAATGTTCTGTACTGGAAACAATGACGCTGTCTGACATGGACATTCCTGTTTCATGCAACAATAATGTGACGGGAGGAAATTAAAGGCGTCTCTGGTGTAAACTATATCATTGTATTAAACTATATTATATTATTGGTATTTGAAAGTCCGTCTTTTATCAAACTGGTACCACAGGTTCAGTCAAATATGAACTGGTGTAAACACAAGGCTTTCATAAGACTGGCCAATTTATTTATATGGCTTTCTACAAGAAAAGAAGAAAACGCCTCATGTCGACGCTTAGCATGATAACAAGTATCAGCCGTTTCCTGTCTCAGATCTGTCCAACTTTGGAGTACAGAACAGAGAGTATGGAAATCAGTTCATGTCAGCCATCTCACCAACCGGGACACAGGTTTTACAGCGAGCTAATTGATATATAACAACCTTTGAATAGTGGTGAGAATCTACATTGTTGCTAAGTGAATTGAAACCAATTCGTGTGACCTATCTCACTAACGGGGGCACTGGTTACAACGATTTATTTGAGATACAACCACCTCGGAATAGTGGTGAGAGTCTACATTGTTGCCATGCGAATGGAAACCAGTTCATGCCCATTTCGCTCACTGGGACATACGACAACCTCGGAATAGTGGTGAGAGTCTATACTGTTGCCAAGCGAATGGAAACCAAGTCATGTGACCCATCTCACCAACGAGGACACAGGTTACAGCGAGCTAATTGAGATACAACAACATCGGAATAGTGGTAAAAGGCGAATGGAAACCAAGTCATGTGACCCATCTCACCAAGAGGACACAGGTTACAGCGAGCTAATTGAGATACAACAACATCGGAATAGTGGTAAAAGGCGAATGGAAACCAAGTCATGTGACCCATCTCACCAACGGAGACACAGGTACTATGAGCTAACTGAGATACTTCAACCTGAGACTAGTGGTGAGAGTCTACAATGTTGCCAAGCGAATGGAAACCAATTCATGTGACCCATCTCACCAACGAGGACACAGGTTACAGCGAGCTAATTGAGATACAACAACATCGGAATAGTGGTGAGAGTCTATATTGTTTCTAAGTGAATTGAAACCAATTCGTGTGACCTATCTCACTAACGGGGGCACTGGTTACAGCGAGCTAATTGCGATACAACATCGGAATAGTGGTAAAAGGCGAATGGAAACCAATTCATGTGACCCATCTCACCAACGGAGACACAGGGTACTACGAGCTAACTGAGATACTTCAACCTGAGACTAATGGTGAGAGTCTACATTGTTGCCAAGCGAATGGAAACCAAGCCATGTGACCCATCTCACCAACGGAGACGCAGGGTACTACGAACTAATTGAGATACAACAACCTGAGACTAGTGGTGCGAGTCTACCCCCTACATTGTTGCCAAGCGAATGGAAACCAAGTCATGTGACCCAT
>CM060310.1:83649378-83651878 GCA_030674185.1 Monoplex corrugatus | reverse complement strand
GTCCGTCAGCAACCTACTTTTGTCTCCTTCAAGTCCGCTCTCAAAACTCACCTTTTCTCCTCCGCATAAAATCCTAACCTCACTCACCCCCCCCCCCCCCCCCCCCTCTGCAGCCTGTCTCCGCTCGGAGGGGAATCACATGGTTATAATATATAATTGTATATGCTATGCTCTCTATAATTTTCCATTGCTTTTATTCTTGCTTTTATTGCTTTTATTCTTTCTCCCCATTTATAGCCATGCGTGTGTGTGTGTGTGTGTGTGTGTGTGTGTGTGTGTGTGTGTGTGTGTGTGTGTGTGTGTGTGCGTGCGTGCGTGCGTGTGTGTCTGCTTCAGCGCTTAGATTTGATTTTATCAAGATTTTGCGCTATATAAATATTGTAATTATTATTATTATTATTATTATTATTATGCCTTGCCGCATGGCGTTGGCGATTATGGACTTCCATCTGTCTCTATTTCTTGTTGCCTCAAGTATCTCTTCCACCCTCCTTTTCACCAGCCACTCTGCAAGTCCGTCTAGCATCTTCGCCCTAGGTCTACCTGATGCTCTCTTTCCCTCCAGCTTTCCAGTTATGACCAGGTGTTCCAATTCCCCTTTCCTCATAGAATGGCCTATAAATGTTGCCTGTCTTTTTTCGAATCTTCCTTATGAATGATCTACTTGCGTTTGCCTCCATCAAGACTATCTCGTTTGTTTTCTTTGCTGTCCGTGGAACTCTCAACATCCTTCTTAGAAATCACATCTCGGCTCCCTCAATCTTGTTCTGGCTTTGCTTGTTGACTGTCCACGCCTCGCAACCCTACAAGAGTATTGGTTCTATATAACATTCAAGAACTCTCTTCCTGATGTCAGTTGATAGGCTTTTGTTGATAAGAATGTTTTTCATCTTCTTGAATGCTGTTTTGGCTTGGCCGATTCTGCTGGCTATTTCTGATGTACATCTGCCGTCTGGTGAAATGATCGTTCCCAGGTATTTAAACTTATCAACCTGTCTCAAGGTTGTGCCGTTTGCTGTTATTTTGCATGAGGGGATTTCATTGGGTTTTTTGTTGTTGTTTTTTTTTACTGATAACCATGACTTCAGTCTTTCTGCTGTTTAGTTCCAACCCCTTACCTTTACTTTCTATTTCAAGTATATTCACAAGGTTTTGTAGGTCCCTTTCATTTTCTGCAGTTAGCACGGAGTCATCTGCGTATCTTTACTCCCCAAAAAGGAAAAGTCTTGGTCTCTATTATTTCACTCCCCTATTACTTCAGCCAGGTTTTAATAATAATGTCTACTGGTACACATGCTCAGACATCCACCCCCACATACACATACATAAACACATACACACAAGCAGCATACTTACATATACACACAGATAGAACACACACACAAACACTCACAGCATAAACACATACACACAGATGCAGACACAAACACAAACACTCACTCACACACACACACACACACACACACAAACACACACGCATACACACACACACACACACACACACATGCGTATACATACATACACACACACACACGGTGACTTTTCTTATATATATAGTTATACATATATATGTGTATATGTACATATATGTATATACATATATATGTACATATATATATATATATATCTATATATATACATATATATAATATATATATATATATCCAACTTCCAAGTCAAATTAATGTCCAGTGACTTTTAGAAACCTGACAACACCCAGCCTACAGGCCTGCCAGAGACAGAATATGCAGACTCTGCAGCAAAATGCTGCTTGCGCAGTGTAGGCAAATCAACGCATTCGATTAAAAAAACAGTATCTGAGAACTTAAACAGATAAAAGAAGCAGAAAAAAAACCCAGCTTGTTGTTGAAAGCAGCGCAAACAGTATGCATCTTACTGAGATCTTCAATAGCTTTCCATCTGTCTTCTCGCGACAACAACCTGTCATTTTGAAGCTTCGCCCTCCCTCTCCCCCTCCCCATGGGGGATGGGGGGTGGGGAGTGGATGGGGTGGGTGGCTTGTGAATGTCGTGCAATGTTAGCTGACACCAGGGCTCATCACGCCCACGGTGTAATCTGTCACAAAATATGATCCCAGCTCCTTGCCGATTTTCTGTTGCACGTGATGTGTGTGTGTGTGTGTGTGTGTGTGTGTGTGTGTGGTGTTGTGTGTGTATGTGTAATGTGTGTGTGGTCTGTGTCCACGGTGTCGTCTGTCACATTCATATGAACTACTCCTTGCCGATTTTCTGTTGCACAAATGTGTGTGTGTGTGTGTGTGTGTGTCCACGGACTCATCTGTCACAATCTTATGAACTATGCTCCATGCCGATTTTCTATTGCACATAATGTGTTCGTTCGTTATTTCTTTTAACGTCTATTCACATACGTGCCTTTAGACGAACATAATGGTGGTGGTGTGTGTGTGTGTGTGTGTGTGTGTGTGTGTGTGTGTGTGTGTGTGTGTGTGTGTGTGTGTGTGTGTGTGTGTGTGTGTGTG
>CM060310.1:83641878-83644378 GCA_030674185.1 Monoplex corrugatus | reverse complement strand
CGCTGGCTTTGCAAACAAACAAAGAAACGAAACAAATTCGGTGTAACATACACACATATCATTATCTCACGCAGCTAATCTAGCGAATGCACTACGGACAATGAGCTGAAAAGAGAGGAGGGGAAAGAGTGAGACTACACGTATAATGCTTGTAATTGTATCGCTGGAACAGAAAAGTTTTCAGTCTATATCTGTGCAACGCCCTTATGATCCAGTAGGATTTCGGACCAGTGAACAGCTAAGTGTATATTTCTTTGTCTCCGTTTCTGTCTATCTGTCTGTTTGCCTGTCTGTCTCTGTCTGTCTGTCTGTCCGTCTGTCTCTCTATCTCTGTCTCTCTGTCTAGCTGGCTCTGGCTCTGGCTCTGTCTCTGTTTGTCTTCTTTCTCTCTATATCTCTCTCTATCTCTCTATCTATCTCTCATTCTCTCTTTCTTTCTCTCTGTATCTCTGTCTCTCTCTGTCTGTCTGTCTCTCTCCCTCTCACACACACTCTCTGTCTTTGTCTGTGTCTCTCTTTTTTCTGTCTGTCTCTCTGTCTGTCTCTCATTCTTTCCCACCCTTCTCTCTCTCTTTCTCTCTCTCTCTTTCTCTCTCTCTCTCCCCCCTCTCTCTCCCTCTCTTAATCGTGTCTATGCAATGGATCATCAATCGCTTCAATGGTTGTGTTGTGGGTTCACACGCCGATTGTTGTAAGTCGTGGGAACGCTACATTGCTCTGATCTGTCCTTGAGGTCCATGAACTCTCAAAGCTCCTTTTTTTTTTTTTTTTTATCTATTATTCGTTTATTTCAACTAAGTAACATAACTCTTGAGGTTCACGGAGTTATCTCTCATGTATAATTTCTCAAACCCAATACAGTTTGCGCTACCCATTCAGCTAGCATAGACGCAGCCACAAAGCATAAAGTGGTAAGCTCAGAACATTCCTTTGTTTGTTTGACGAACATTTTGTGGTGTGGATGTGTATACGTTTTGATGTCAACGTGTAGGTTACGTTGTACTGACTGTAGACAAGCACGCACGTATCAATATTGACTATGTACAGTTGTGTGTGTGTGTGTGTGTGTGGTGTGTGTGTGTGTGGTGTGTGGTGTGAGTGTGTGCGTGCGTTGTGTGTGTATGTAGTGTGTGGTGTGTGTGGTATGTGGTGTGCGTGCGTGTAGGTGGTGTGTGTGTGGTGCGTGTATGTGTGTGTGTGTGTGTGTGTGTGTGCGTGGTGTGTGTGGTGTGTGTGTATGTGTGTGTTTCTTCAATCTTCAGTATGTAAGGTCAGCCGTCATCCTTGGCTATTGTTGACCTGTGTGCGCAGAGGCATAGGATTAAAACACAAAAATAGGTCTATTTGGGACAACGAAAGGATAGAGGGGGATCTAAGGTGGCCTCAAAACCCCAACCGCTTACTCCTGAGTTCAGCTCCGGGGCAGCGTGTTGCGGCAGGCAAAAAAAAAAAAAAAAAAAAAAACGATACCAAGGAGGGAGCCTCTACTGCTGTTGCAGGCAGGGAGTTCCAGGCGGGAATGGTTGATGGGAAGAAGCTGAACTTGTATGGGTCAGAAGAGGAGCTGAGATGAACAAATTTGTGTAGGTGGTTTGATCTTGTTTTGGTGGGTCCTTTCTTGAGGAATTTGTCTTTTTCTTTGAAATAAAATGTACATGAAAATTAAAAAGCGTTCTTACCAACAAATGCCTATCGATCAACATCAGGAAGAGAGTTTTTCGATGTTATACGGAACCATACTGTCGTACGGATGCGAAGCGTGAACACGCTAGGTGAAAACAAGATTCAGCAGCTAAACTGCAGTTTGTAAGAAGACTGTTAAGAGTTCTATGGACAGCAAAGAAAACAAACGAGACAGTTTTGAAGGAGGCAAGAAGAAGAGAGAGAAGAGAGAGACAGACAGACAGAACAGACAGACAGACGTCTAAGACAGACAGACAGATAAACAGACAGACAGACAGACAAGACAGACAGAACAGTAACGTCTAGACAGACAGACAGACAAACAGACAAGAGAGACAGGCAGAGAAGGAGAGAAGAAGACAGACAGACAGACAGACAAACGTTAAGACAGACAAACAGAGACAGAGACAGACATAGGCAGAGACAGACAGACAGACAGATAGACAACAGACAGACAGAAACAGACAGGCACACAGCAAACAGATACAGAGAAACAGAGACAAAGAGAGACAGAGAAAGACAGAGACAGACGGAGACAAGACAAAGACAAAAGAGACACAGAGAGAGAGACAGAGAAGAAAGACAATAGAGAGACGAAAGAGACAGACAGAGAGGAGAATGAAGATAGATAGATGAGGAGATAGATAGATAGAGAGAGCGAGAGAGAGAGAGGGGAGAGAGAGAAGAGAGAGAGAGAGGGGAGCATTCACACACAGAGGCTGACATCAGCTAGCGGAAGCAGTGTTGTGTTTGAACAAAATAACGAGTAGAACAGCTTTTTTTAATTGAAACCTTACATTTCTTTGGAGACTCCTCA
>CM060310.1:83634378-83636878 GCA_030674185.1 Monoplex corrugatus | reverse complement strand
TCGCTCTTTCTGTCTCTGTATTATTTGTGGTCCCCATTTCGATCTCCACTAGCTTTTGATGGGCCAATCAAGCTACAGGTTAGTGGCTTTAATGTTTTTGTTGTTGTTGTTGTTGTTGTTGTTGTTGTTGTTGTCGTCGTCGTCGTGGTGGAGGTGGTGGTGGTGATGGTGGTGTTGTTTGCTGTTGTGGTTGTTGTGGTTGTGGTTGTGGTGATGGTTCCTGTTGCAGTTGTCGCTGTTGGTATTCTTGTTGCTGCTACTGTTGTTGTTGTTGCTGCTGCTATTGTTTTTGTGGTGATGGTGGTGGTGGTGATAGTGGTGGTGTTTGCTGTTGTGGTTCTTGTTGTTGTTGTGGTTGTGGTTGTGGTTGTGGTGATGGTTCCTGTTGCAGTTGTCGCTGTTGGTCTTCTTGTTGTTGTACTATTGTTGTTGCTGCTGCTGATATTGTTGTTGTGGTGATGGTGGTGGTAGTGGTGGTGACTGTGGTTGTTGTTGTTGTTGTTTGTTGTTTTACTGTTGTTGTTGTGGTCGTTGTTAATGCTGCTGTAGTTGTTATTTTGTTTTTGCTCTCCCATTCTTGCAACACCTTACTGGTCATAGAGTCTAGGAAATTGTCTTCTTTTTACGTAATGCTAATGATGGATGACGATGGGAATAATATGTAACCCTATCGTCATAGAATACTTGTCTTGCACTGAAACTGCATCAGAGTCCTGCAGTCGACGCGTTCTTTCATGATCCATCTATCCATCTATCTATCTATCTATCTATCTATCTATCTATCTATCTATCTATCTATCTATCTATCTATCTATCTATCTATCTATTTATCTGTCTGTCTGTCTGTATATCTATCTATCTATCTATCTATCTTTATATCTATCTGTCTGTCTATCTATCTGTCTGTCAATCTGTCTATCTACCTATCTATCTATCTATCTGTATATCTATCTATCTATATATCTATCTATCTATCTATCTATCTACCTATCTATCTATATACCTATCTCTATATCTATCTATCAGTCTGTATATCTATCTATCTATCTATCTGTCTGTATATAATAATAATAATAATTACAATATTTAAATAGCGCAAAATCTTGATAAAATCAAATCTAAGCGCTGAAACACACACACACGCACGCACGCACACACACGCACGCACGCACGCACACACACCGCACCCACGCACACACACACACACACACACACACACACACACACACACCACACACACGCACACACACACACACACACACACACGGCTATAAATGGGAGAAAGAATAAAAACAATGGAAAATTATAGAGAGCATATTATATACAATCTACCTATCTATCTATCTATTTATCTGTCTATCTATCTGTCTGTCTGTATATCTATCTATCTATCAATCTATTTATCTATCTATCTATCTATCTGTCTGTATATCTATCTATCTATCTATCTATCTGTATATCTATCTATGTATCTATCTATCTATCTACCTATATATCTATCTATCTCTATATCTATATATCTATCTATTTATCTATCTATCTACCTATATATCTATCTCTATATCTATCTATCTGTCTATCTATCTATCTATATATCTATCCATATCTCTCTACAGTAACGCCATTTGGAGCCAAATGCACTGAACGCCATGTGTGAGCAATCCATATAGTGCAATAATGAGAAATGATTAAAGGCAACAAGCACACACACACACACAAAGTAAGTACCGAGGCCATTACAACAGTTTGTGCTGTTTCATGAATCATTGAGTGGTCATCAGACACGTGGAACAGCACTGTGAAAAGGAAGCGGTCATTGACTAGATAGACGGCGCTGTCCGTCCGTCTAGTATGATTGGTAATAATCACCATCTGACTAACGGTATAATTACTAATTCATAATCATTCTTCCGCCAGGACATGCAAGTTCGGGCTGTGAGGCGTGAGGCGAACGCTCGCTCGCTCGCTACGCTCGTATAAGGCGTAGTAACTCTGCGAAGTATTTCCGCTGCGTTGTACGCTTATTTAAGCTCACCTCTTCTGTCGCACCTGTCGGCATCTCCGGGTTCAGTGTTGGCCGTTGCACTCTTTGACACCGTCACCCTCCTCTCCTCTAAATGGCGCTTTTTGTCTTGACTTTTTGAGGATAACTTCTTGAATATTTAGGTCATTTGGTGTTGGTTGTGTTCTCGATGTATGAGATTTGGGTGTCTGCTTTTTTTTCCCTCTGAGCTGCGACGCGAAAATAAATTATACGTTTATATCGCGTATAAACTTTGACTGAAGTCATGGTGATCAGTAAAAAACATGAAATCCCCTCATGCAAAATAACAGCAAACAGCACAACCTTGAGACAGGTTGATAAGTTTAAATGCCTGGGAACGATCATTTCACCAGATGGCAGATGCACATCAGAAATAGCCAGCAGAATCGGCCAAACCAAAACAGCATTCAAGAAGATGAAAAGCATTCTTACCAACAAATGCCTATCAATTAACAT
>CM060310.1:83616878-83629378 GCA_030674185.1 Monoplex corrugatus | reverse complement strand
ACACACACATACACACACACACACACACACACACACACAACATACTACAACACGCACACCACACACACACATACATACAACACACACGCACGCACACCACACACGCACAGAACAGAGACAGAGACAGACAGACAGACAGACAGAATAGAGAGAGAGAAAAGAGAGAGAGAGAGAGAGAGAGAGAGAGAGAGAGAGAGCAAAACAGGACAAATAGTGGACCTAATTTGGAAACTGATATAACCATCATTATCACCCAACAACAACAACAAAGACAACAAGACCCAGAGGGTATCAAACAAACAGACAAACAAAACAAACGAACAAACAAACAAACAAACAAAAAAAACAACACACATGCACAAACAGCTAATAATGCCCATAATGAAGGAACGGATCAAGGCTTGGAGCGACAGAGGGAACGATGAAACACGCTGCAGGGTATTCTGTGGGACGGATGCATAATAATCATAGGCATTGAATTCTTCACAGTAAAATGACAGTCCATTTAAAATACTCGCAATGCGGAGCTGAGTTAAAAAAAAAAAACAAAAAAAAAAGAGCAGAGAGCTTTATTTTCTTTTAAAGAAAAGTTATCATGCTGAAACGGTGACATCTAAGATGCGCTCAAGTCTGTCAATGATGATGTTGAAATCTCAGGAACACGACACAAGCATCAATGCTGACAGATCGATTGTCATCAATCGTTCTTAACCACCATCGTTACATCCGCCTTTTTTTACACGCTCATCTTTTTTTCAATCTCCAGTTTTAAAGACAAAAATACGTGGAGATCACTTCATGTTTACTTTAGGAAGCATGCATTTGAATGGAGGAATGAAATCCTAGTCCCTCATTATGACAAAAGGTGTTTCTATTCACATCCTGGCTAATTTTTTCCGTCTCATAACTAGACCAGACTCTTTCAAAGCTCCAGCAAATCGATTCATGGACTGCTGAAGGTATTCATCTGTATGGGCAATCACAGCTGCATTGCAGACATCAGCTGAGTCCAAAGACGTGTGATTCTTTTGTGAGATCCCCTGTGAAGATAGGTATCCTCTGATGTGAGAGCATGTCCAACAAAGAAGACGCCAAATAGTGTGCGAGTTCAAACACAACCCTGCTTCACTCCACTGTGGATGTTGAAAGGTTCTGATGTTGGTCCTTAAAAATCCTTTATAATCATCTTCATATTTTCGTGCGAAAACCCTACTATGCTGAGGATCATTGGTGGATATTCGAAAAAATCTGCACGGTATGTGGAAAAGGCTGTCTGTTCTTAGAAGATCGTATGCCTTCGTGAAGTCCATTAACGCAGCATAGAATATTTGTCTGTCATCGTCTTTTTTGTTTGTTTGTTTGTTTGCTTGCTTGCTTGTTTTTTTGTTTGTTTGATTGTTTGTTTCTTTAACATAGGCCTGAGAGATCTGATCATATCCACAATAAATATATGAATCAATGCTGATGCCCTGAAACAACTTGTTTCGTTAAAGAACGTAAAAGTCTCAATGCTCTTAATTTCATTTGTCGTGTGATTGTATTTTATTCCGCTAAGTTTTCTCTCAGGAAGAAGAAAGAAGAAAACAATATTACTGATAGGGCACTGAATTTTTTTTAACTTTACCCCGGTAATGTTAAAGGACAAATCTGATAATGGAAAGGAGGAGGAGGGGGAGAGGGAGGAGAGAGTGGAGAGGCATGTTGAAGGGGGTTGGGGTGGGAGAGATATCAATGACTAACTTGCTGGTCTGAGAAAGAAAGAATGACTGACTACTAGCCGTCCCATCGTCACCACACCAGACAGTTGACGAGGGCAGAAGAGGGAGATGAAAAGCGATATTTGAACAGATGCGCTTGCAGGACTGTCTCAAGAGTCGCTCAGTATACACTAACAACTTTGAAGAGGGGAAACTGTCAGACGACAACTGAACTTATGAATGAAGGACACAAAGGAAGGATGGGGGTGCGAGAGAGAGAGAGGGAGAGAGAGAAAGAGAGAGAGAAGAGAGGGAGAGAGACAGACAGAGAGAGACAGACAGAGGGAGAGACAGAGACAGAGAGAGAGAGACAGGGAAAAAGAGACATAGACAGCGAAAAAGAAAGGGAGGGAGATATGGAAGAGGAAAAAAAAAGAGAGAGAGAGACAGACAGACAGACAGACAGAGACAGGCAGAGAGAAAGAGAGAAAGAGAGAGACAGAAACAGAGACAGACAGCAGAGACAGAGACAAAGACAGAGAGGGGGTGGTGATGATGATATTGGCACACACACAGAGAGAGAGAGAGAGAGAGAGAGAGAGAGAGAGAGAGAGAGAGAGAGAGAGAGAGTTTGGAGTGTGGAGTTTGGTCAAGAGAGATTCATCACACTGGCACAATTCCATATACGCCCCACACAAATCTGCTAGTAATTTTCTGACAGACCCCCTGAGCCTGCGCAAAACTTTCTTTACCAAGGTCTTGAAATAGGGCGAGGTATGGGAGTATGGACCCAAGAAACACTACGCTACACCACCAAATTGATGGAAACAATAAGATGGGCAGCGAAGAAGCCAGTTATTAAAGTCGAGGGCTGGGTTTGAACTCGAGGGATCAGACCACATCTCCATTAAAAGGACCAACCAGTCCTCCGTGAGACCGAAAATTCCAGACCACGATTGATTTAGTATAGAAATGAATAAAAGAATGAGCGATTCTATTCCAGCCATAAAGATAATGACACGGTACAATAATGTATAGTCAATTGTCTGTCTCTACTACTGACAGAGATAAGAATGTGTCTGAGAGACAAGCAAACAGAAGACAGAGAAACAGACAGACAGATACTGAGAGAGAATAAGAGACGGTGAGCCCCTCATGGTCCATTTTATCGATCTTTGGTTCACAGGAAAAACTTCTCAGATAACGAAAAAACTAGACATTGTTTGTCATTGTCAATCATTTCAAAATCCAGACACACTGTGCAGCTATTTTTCTGTTTGTGCATTGCGACCTATGGGGGGATGATTTGCACCCTACTCCATGGGAACTAGGCAGCCAGTGTAAAAAATGTATAAAAATGTGTGTGATCAGTCAACTCGGATTATGTCACATTTCATATCGAATAGGAAATAAATACATTATTACTGAATACGATATGTATAATTCCTATCGTTTATCATTCAGCCTGGGAATGCTGCATATTCACTAGTTTATAATCGATGATTATTTTTTGGGTTAATATAGACGGCTTTGTTTTCTGACGTAAACACTTACTTGTTGCTGAGCTGGGATAGATCCTGTTCGAAACTGCTCTGTTACATAATCACTTAACTCGTGTCCGTGAGCTGAGAATTATAGCATAACTAAGCTGACTTCCATTCTATCTGTTCTTAGCATTACCTTGTATCTTGTTCATCATTCCTGTATGATGTCTATAGTACTTCTCTAAAGCATAGATTTACACAATTCATATGAGTGCCATATATTATAATTATTTTACATCATATCAATTATTCGTCATTTGCAATTTGTGTAAGCTGAAATCCAAAACAAGTGTGACTGCCCGCGTTCAAGCAAACAGGAACCAGAAAAAACACGAAAGAAGAATATGAACGCGTATTTAATACAACAAAACAAGACAGGCGCAAATTTTCGGCCAACTGGCCTTTGTCAAGCGTAAGATTACAAAACAAACACTAGATACAAAAAAATTGAGAAAAAATGGTGTAAGCTGCTTTCATTTGATTCACACTATAAATGATCAGCTCAGATCCATACTTAATGCTCAATAACTTCGGACAATCAATTAAGAACTGAGCTTATGTGCATGTCGATTCTATCATTCTTGATAAATACATGTGATTCATCAGGTTTGATAATATCTTAACATTTTGTTTCAGCCACAGCATATAGCTTGCCCATGTAGGTACTGTATGACTATGGATATGTAAACGGAGTCTACACCAAATGCATTTTTTACACAAAAAGCATTTCCATTTTTCTCTTACAACCCGTCGTACAGTCTCCATTCTAGATGAAGTCCAAAGCATCACTATTATCATCCTCGTCTTCATCATCATCATAGCATTGTAAACATTGTCTGAACTTCTGTGATTATTAGAGTGGCGTAGAAATTGAGGCGACAAAAAATTGCATAGTGTGATGTTCCTTTTAAACATTTTCATTTATTTCATCTGTTATAGTTGATCAGTCCATCTTATCCCACCCCCTCCACCCCCCCCCCCTTCTTACTAGACGCTCTGTGCTAGAAATTTCCTCTTTTCTGTCACTGCCTTTGTTTCTGCCTTGTTCCTTTCCTTTCTGTCATTTCTTCCTATCATTTTCTGCCTTGCTGGCTTTGTTCCTTTCCTTTCTGTCATTTCTTCCTATCATTTTCTGCCTTGCTGGCCCGTTCACCTGTATGTGTTCAATAAGGTCTTACGTACATTCTCTTAGGATTGATAATTGGGTACATGTATTGAGTGCATTTTTGGTTCTAGGGAAATTAGATATGCGGAAGCAATAGTAGGTAATTTAGGCCTGTTTTTATATTTGCTTTGGTTCCTTAGTCATGTTTAAATTTGTATTCAGGTTCGTTTTTAAATCCAATGTGTGACACATTGGACGGAGTGATCAACATCAGGGGCATCTCTTGATGTATGCGAAAGCATTGATATGTGTCTTTAATTTTCCTTTCTTTTCTTTTTCCTGTTGAAATTTTACATATGTTTTGAAACGGTTATAACCCTGATATAGATCTACGCAGTCGGCTGGGCTTTTGACAAAAATAACAGTAACTGTAATCTTACACAATGTGGCATCCGTTTTATAAACTTCGCAGTGTACATGTACTGCTCATCGCATTTAACTCATATCGTTCTGCGTTTCACCATGTTCCAACCAAACTTCATTATCAGCGATGACATTTATGACACGTCTGGGCAATTCATGTCCAATGTAGCTCATTATCCGTCATGGTCCTCGCCAAACTGAAAGCATTACAAACGCATCTCACAATTAAATTGCATTTAACCCTTTGACTCCCGCACCCTGTCCACCAGCATCCTGCATTGTCAACCATACTAGCGAACCAAAAACGTTAACTCTTTTGACTCCCTCACCCTATCCACCAGCTTTCTTAAGGAAGCTTGTGTATAGAGTAAGGGAATCAAAGGTTTAGTTATTTTTGCAGTTGGTGGATCGGGTTTAGGAGTCAAAGGGTCAAAATTGCTTTGTTCTAGAGCAGATCCCATCCTCGTCCAAGAGCTGCTGTAGCGCGTCCTTCCCCTTGAGAGCAATTCAAAGTATATAAGGAAAATCTGTTGTGACAAGCCATAAAGAATCGGTGCAATAAAATGCAGAATGATACCAAATAATGCAACGCAAAGCGAAATTATATGACATGATATGATACTGTACAATACTGTACGATATTAAATATAACATGTTTACGATGCAATACAACACAATAAATTGCCATACAGTAAGCTACAACATATATGAGTTTACAGTACAATAGAATGCAATACATCCAACAGAACACAGAGTTGTAAAGTGCAACACGATGCTGTGAAGTCTAATGCATGGCTGTAGCAGTCGGCTGGGCTATAAGCAATATGAACCTCGACCAGTGCATAGGTACAGTACCATGCAATAAAAACACAGATATAATGCAGGACAACACGGTTTGGTCAGAACATGCATCCCACTGACACGTCCTACCCCTGATGATCACAGAACGTTTCAGGGTAGTAAAACACTCAGACAGTATCACAGCAGAGCCTTGAATCCTCATCACATATTGATCATTACTGTATGCCTGATCGCATGTCACTGACCGCTACGGTATTGACCTGCCATCACATTAATCCCCAGCATGCTTTTAAATCCTGTGACCATTATAACCACCATTATTCTCAAGCTGCTGCCTGTCGTGACTCATGACACTTACTCCTTCAATTCTCTTTCATCTGGAACCATGCTGGTACTCCATAAAACCTCTATTGATGAACGATAAATGAAAGAAAATGTTTTTGTTACTATTGTTATTTGTTGACGATCTGTAAACAGGAACCACAAACACACAAAAATAGAGTCAGAATGCGTATTTGATACAACGAGACGAGACAGGCGCAAATTTTTGACCAACCGGCCTTCGTCAAGCGTGAATGTAAGATCACAAACAAACACCAAATAAAAAAAAATAAAAAATAGGAGAGAAAGACTGAAATATCGCTGCTGCTTCGTCAAAATATAGAGTGTTCATATCAATGCCGACCTGAGCCATAACAACGGGTCTGTATGCTGTCCATTTTAATGCTTAACCCTATGGCTCCCGCATCTTGTCCACCAGCATCCTACATTGTCAACTATGCTAGGAAAGCTAAAACGTAACCATTTGACCATCTCACCCCATCCACCAGCTTTGCCAACCTGTCCACCAGCATCATAGGGTGAGGGAGTCAAAGGATTTTTTTTTTTTTTTGCAGTTGGTAGACAGGTTGCGGGAGTCAAAGAGTTAAATCGCAAACTGGTGGATAGGGTGAGGGAGTCAAAGAAATATTATTTTTTTGCGATTGGTAGATAGGTGACGGGAGTCAAATAATTAAATGGCAAGCTGGTGGATAGGGTGAGGGAGTCAAAGGATTTTTTTTTTGCAGTTGGTAGATAGGTTGTTGGAGTCAAGAGTTAAATTGCAAGCTGGTGGATAGAGTGAGGGAGTCACAGAATTTTTTTTTTTTTGCAGTTGGTAGACAGGTTGCGGGAATCAAAGAGTTAAATCGCAAGCTGGTGAATAGGGTGAGGTAGTCAAAGAATGATTTGATTTTGCAGTTGGTAGATCGGTGGCGGAAGTGAAAGAGTTAAATCGTGTTGATGGTGTCAGCCTAGTGCTTCATAGATTCGTTTCATCCCTCAACCCTCCTCCCTATTTCAAGAGCTCGTTAGTGCGTAGAGTTTTGTGCAGCGCTCTATAAATCTTCCAGATGATTACTGCCAGCGTTGTATGGAGTGTGTATGGAACTATTCCAGTGTGGGATGAATCCCCAATGAACCAGCTACAAACGGTCACACTCGACGACCTCGAGCCTGGCTATCTTGCTCACCCCCACTGACAAGTGATGGACAGAGCGGGGGTTGGTCAGTAAATAATTGAGTAGACTATCGTGGTGTTTGCATCGGGTCAATCCCTTCATCCGCCGGCCACTGGTCAAGACACATCGCTCCCGTTCCAGTGTGCACAGTCCGCTTCAGTCATAAACTGTTGACATGTATGGTGTATGAGTAGCATTAATAATAATAAATAATAATAGTTACAATATTTGTATAGCGCAAAATCTTGATACAAATCAAATCTAAGCGCTGAAGCTTTAAGCAACATTTGAATTACTGTTGGCATTCGGATTTTTTTTTCATCATGTTTGTAGTATTGTTGAGACATTCTTAAACAAATAAACAAACAGATTTCGAAAAAATCTCGAGACTTTGAGACTCAGGTAAATTAAAATATAAGCTGCAAACAAATCACTAGATGAGGATTATATATTCAGTGAATGATAGCACGAATTTAGTAAATAAAAAGATAACAAAATGAGAACACAGAGGCTGATTTTCGGCAACTGGCTTTTTCAAAGCATACAGAAAAGGCAGCAAAGAATGAATTCGCAAAACTTATGGACAGGGGTGGGGTGGGGGACTGGGGAGGAGGAAACAGTAGCAAGATTTTCGATATTTTGTTGAGCAAAAGAAAGGTTAAGGGAAACAAACCGAAATAACAGATAAATCTTGCTGTTTGCCTCCCTTCCCTCAGGTTTTATATGTTTATTTCTGTTTTCATATCTATAGTTATTTATCATTTGTGTTGTGTGTGTGTGGTGTGTGTGGTGTGTGTGTGTGTGTGTGTGTGTGTGTGTGTGTGTGTGTGTGTGTGTGTGTGTGTGTGTGTGTGTGTCTATGTGTCTGTGCGTGTATACTTGAAAAACGCGAGATAGCTGATAATTTGTGCGTGCCATTTTGTTTGTTTGTTTGTCTGTCTGTCTGTCTGTTTGTTCGTTCGTTTATTTATATGTTTGTTTGTTGGTTTGTTTGTTTTATAAGGGTCATATTGTTTTTGTAGACCTCTCATGTGTATGAATTTGTTTATTTTTTCTTAAGAATATTCAAGAAAAGAGTGAGAAAAGTGAATGCAATCACTACGATACAAGCATCTTTGGTTTATTTTGATTTATTGTGTACAGCGCTTAGAAGTAGACGTCGTAAGCTTCATAACGATGCATGGAATGTCACTGTTCTGTGAGGTGTTAAATTGTGAACTGTGCCAAGTTCATGTGATTTCCACGAATCCTTGACGAGGATTAGGCGTAAATGTTCAACTGCCGAGGGTTTATGCATGAATATTTAATCATAATACTTTTCAGGGGGAATTTTATCGTGAATCTTCTCGTACACTTCACAAGAAAAGCCCATATAGGAAGCCATAATTTAAATCCTAATTGCACCCAAACGGACTCTCAGCAGCTCTCTAAGGCTGTATCTTAGTTTGGTCATGTAGAAACGGAGTACTTTTTATCTTGTCCTTCAGATTTTGTTTTCCCTCGCCAAAAGTTTGAAGTTTCGCCTTTTGTAACGAAAGGTGCACCATAAACTGGTCATCCATTACATGAGGTCACAGGACTTGTCGACTTCTTGCGGTCACTGAACAGTTGACCGGAACTGCGGGAACAGCGCCACCTGGTGCCTGGAGGTCTGAAGGGAACGGTGATGAAATGGACGAATTGCCGGCAATACCCCCTGACCCTCAGGGGCCATGCATGTGTCCTTGCAATAATACAGTGTCTTGTAAAATGACCCTGCCTGACCCTGTAATGTGGAGTGAATGAGGACAGAATATTGTGAGGGTTGGTGGACAGCAATTTTAGGTCTGTTCATAGAATGTCATTTTATAAAACAGACAGCAAACAAACAAACATACCACACTACAAAATAAAACAAAAACAAAACACAAAAAAAAACAAAAAACAAAAACAGACAAGCAAACAAACAGGAATTACAAACTAAACGGGAAATAAATAACGACATCATATAAAAATGTACATAAAAAATAACAACAATTACTATTACCATCACCACTGCTTCCCCCCCCCCCCCCCCCCCCCCCGTTTGAACGTCAGTTGCATTCAGATCCATGGAAGCTAGCGTCTCAGAGTTTGTTTGTTTGTCTGTTTGTTTGTCTGTTTGTTTGTCTGTTTGTTTGTCTATTTATTTGTCTATCTGTTTGTTTGTTTGTTTGGTTGGTTGGTTGCTTGCTTGCTTGCTTGCTTGCTTGCTTGATTGGTTGATTGATTGATTGGTTGGCTGGTTGACTGGTTGGTTGGTTGGTTGGTTAACTGGTTTGTTGGTTGGTCGGTTGATTGGTTGATTGTCTTTGTGGTGCTTCATCAGTCCTTCGTTGGTTCTTTCTTTTTTTCTACTTTTCTTCTTCTTTTTTTTTCCTTCTTTTCTTTGTCAACTGTCTATTCTCAGCAGATATTTTTGTCAGTTCAGTGTCAATACAATAATCCTTCACATTCTGCCTGTCTGTCTACAAAACAAATAGGTAAAACATTTCTACTAGTTTTTCTTTACTATTTTTTGTGTTGCCTGGGTATTTTCCACGACCTGTTGTACGTATATGATGAGTTTGTGAGTGGCTATATACTTTGCAGGTAATGAAACAATCGATTAAACCACATACGGCAGGCATAAACGCATTACCTATAATTGATATACCTCCACTGACTTTATATCAATAACATATTTTCTTTCTGTATCCTTTGTTTTCTGTTTTCTATACTTATTACTATTGGTTTACTTATCGTTATTGGTTCTACTGTCTTTGCCATCATCACCGTCACAACTACAAATCAGTTCAGTTGCTACTACCACTAGTACCGCTCTTCGTCTTTCACTATCTCCACTGCCATCACCACCAACAGCATCTTTACCGAAACTGTTACTGGCGCTACTGACAGAGACCATTATTACGTAGAAATGTACTAAATCGGTACTACAAGATCTTAGGAGCAGAATAGACAGGAGCCGAAACCCCCCCCCCCCCCCAGAAAATCAGTTAGCAAAACTATGCAAGGTGGAGGTAAATAGGTGAATTCTATTGACCGATGGCTCTTTATTTTTGCCCCTTTACGTTTCTTATTGTGTTTCTTTATTTCTCCTTTAGCGGGTGTTTTTATCTTTCCCTTGGACGTAAATGTGTCCGTTCTTATATGGCAAATGGCTGTGTGCATTGTTAAAAAAGGGGTTTTTGTGTTCCTTCGTTTCTCCTTAAGCAGATTTTTTTTATCTTTCCCTTGGATGTAAATATGTCCCTTCTTATATGGCAAATGGCTATGTGCATTGTTAATAAAAAGGGAACTGTGACATACAAAGGCAATTTGACTTTGTAGTAAAGATATGAATAAGTTTTTTGGCTTACATGATTTTGCCTAATATGTCAGATACTCGAGAACCATTATGGAAGGAATGCATTAGTATCTGTCTATCTACCTACCCATCTACCTACCTATCATCTATCTATCTTCTATCTATCTATCTATCTATCTATCTATCTATCTATCTATTCTATCTATATCTATCTATCTATCTATTATCTATCTAGTTATCTGTCTATCTATCTCTATCTATCATCTATCTATCTAACAATCTATCTATCTATCCATCTATCTATTTATCATTTCTAGCTGTCTGTCTATCTGTTTATCTATCTATCTATTTATTTATCTATCTATATATATAATTATATATATCTGTCTATCCATATATCTATTACTATCTATCTATCGATCTATCTATCTATCCATCTGTCTGTCTATCTATCTATCTATCATATCTATCATCTGTCTGTCTGTCTGTCTGTCTATCTCTCTCTCTCTTCTCTATGTATATATATATATGTATATAAATATGTGTGTGTGAGTGTGTGTGTGTGCATACAGAGAGAAAGATAGAGAGAGAGCAAGAGAGCTAAGTATAAATATAGGTATAGATATATAAATGTATAGATATACATATATAGATAAAGATAAAGATGTATGTTCTTGTTTGTTTGTTTGTTTGTTGTTTGTTTGTTTGTTGTTTGTTTGTTTTTTTGGTCCAGGTTTAGCATTCACACCCACGAAAGATATCAAATTCGGTATACTTTGGGTGCATCCGCGTATCATTCTAAGGATTGCTTGTATTCTTGTTACATCATGCCCACCATATGCTCAAACAAACTAAAAAATTATAGGTTTCTCTCTCTCTCTCTCTCTCTCTCTCTCTCTCTCTCTCTCTCTCTCTCACTCTCTCACTCTCTTTGTATTGTGTGGTTTGTTTTGCTTTCTTCACTTTGTGTGTTTATGCATACTTTAAACGTTTCTTTCTTTCTTTGCGATGAAATCTGTTTTTGAGGTTATTTTCAGAATGGCATTGTAATTGAAAGGATGAAGCGAATATGGAATTATCTGTTTGTCATAAATCCTTCTTTAACAACATTTCATTTGTGTCAGGGATTATGGCGGGATTATCACTCTGCAGCATGTGGTATGTGTTCCCCTTGTTTGCTGTTTTGGTTTGCTTTTGTTTTTGTGTTCTGTGATTGTGTTTCGTTTTAATCTTCTGGTTTGTCTGTTTAGTTGTTTGTTCCTTGTTGTTTGTTTGTTTGTTTGTTTGTTTATTTATTTGTGCCAACGCGTCTGCCTATTTTCATGCCCTGCTTTCTCTGTTTAGTAGTTTATTCCTGTTTGGTTTGTTTCTTTATTTGGTCATTTGTGCCATTGCTTCTTCCTATTTTAATCATCTGCTTTGTCTGTTTCGTTTTTTTCCTGTTTTTATGTCTCTGTTTTGTTCCTTGTTCTTTCTGTTTTAATGCTCTCATTTGTCTGTTTAGCTGTTTATTCCTTCTTTGTTTCTTTTTTATTATTTGTTTATTCCTTCCATTGTTTTTTTTTTTTGTGCTTTCTCAATTACTGTGTTTTCTTTAAATCCTGCTGTTAATTAGCACATCCTTTCAGATCCTTTTAAAGTGATTTGTCAGCCCTCAAATGAAATCCGGAAGTCATCCTTTAAATGCCTAACCCCATCCTGTAACAGGATCAACACGGCAAGAACGATGCCAGAGACAAGTGGCAAAAAACGTCCTTGTTGCTTCTGGCGCCCCAGAACCAATGGTCATGGCTGATTGAAAACAAACAGGCACACTGACGCGTTGCGCGTGCACAAACAAATGGACAGAGATAACCAGAAGGAATCATGCCAATTGCTGCTTTTCCCAACTAGCTCATTAAATTTAATATTCCACGCGCAGTTTCCTTTCCCTCTTCTCTTTCCTCAGCACCAACATTAGTGATGTATAACTCAATAGGATTTGAAGGATCAATGTATTTAAGAACACACAACACATGAGCGCGAGCGGATCAACACGACGCACACACACAACACACACACACATGCACGCACGCACGCACTCACGCACGCACTCGCACATGCACC
>CM060310.1:83601878-83609378 GCA_030674185.1 Monoplex corrugatus | reverse complement strand
ACAAAATATGATATATACAGAGAAACAAAGAGAAACACAGAGAGAATGTGTGTGTGTGTGTGAGAGACAGAGAAGAAGAGAGCGAGAGAGAGAGACAGAGACAGAAACAGACAGAAACAGAAACAGAGACACACAGATAGACAGACTGATAGTACAGACACACACCGTGATAGAGACAGTTCGACAGACAGAGACAAAGGCGTACAATTCATTACTGATTTATTGAATAAATGATTGTTTCTACCAGATTGTCTTTTTCATGTCTGCCATGTTCTCTTTCCCAAATACATGTCAGGAAAGTTGTCTGCTGTTCTATTCCGCTAAATGTCGTGCATTTATTCTTTGTTTCCGTTTTATGCCCTTGACAAAGGCCAGTTGGCCGAAATGATGCGCCTGTCTTCTTGTGTTATATTAACTGCATGATCCTATTTTCATGGTACAGGAAAAAAAAACGAAAATAGTTTCAGAACGCGTATTTAATACAACCAGATAAGACAGGCGCAAATTTCCAGACAACTGGCCTTTGTCAAGTGTCAATGTAAGACCACAAACGATCAGACACCAAATACAAAAATGAGGAGTAAAAAGACTTAAAACTTCCCTGCTGCTTCGCGCAGTGAGAGAAAAGGACTAGTCGTTTGTGATCTTACGTTTACGCTTGACAAAGGCCAGTTGGCCGAAAATTTGCTACTGTCTGGTCTGGTTGTATTAGTACGCGTCTGGTCTTATTTTTTTTTTTTTTCTTTTTTTTCTGTTCCTGTTGCTTGAACGCGGGTGTCGCAATTGTTTTGGATTTCCTATTTTTGTATGCTTTTTATAGTAACTATTTCATGATCATTTTTCAGTGCTAAAGACATTTACACCTTAAGTTAACAAAAACATCGCGAGGGTGCCATGGGACCTGGACCACCAATGCCCTCGTGGTTTTATCTTGTGTTCTTCATGTTTGGTTTTTCTAGTAAATATTTCATGATAATTTTCCGTGATAAAGACATTCACACCTTAGAATTTTGCGTAGTGAATAATTATTTTCCATGCCCATGGCTGAGAGGGATAAGATACTGATCGATAGACAGACAGACAGACAGACAGACAGACAGATAGACAGACAGACAGACAGACAGACAGGACAAAGGAGGAAGGCTGAAAGAGAAAGGCTTCGTTGGTATTCTGTCGATATTTGCTTCATAGTAAACTTCTAAGACACGAATGCTTCAGGCAGGATTTCTCGATGTCGATCATTTTATCTTGCAACAATTAAGACTAGTTTGTCTCTGCGTACAACGATATAACGGGAGACAAGTTACTCTACATATGTGCTATAGAAAAAGGGGGACTGTATAAGGATTGGATAACAGTGAAAGATCAGATAAGGTGTAATCATTATACTCCATACAGACTTGCGAAATGAAAAGACTATTTTCTCTGTTACTGTTTATTGTTTGTGTCGTTCATCTCAATGGGCTCATTGGGAAGACTTGGACCATATAGTCGAATCTCATCCACTTCACGGATGCGTCATTGAGGGTGTTGCTCAAATCTTCTGACCAGCACCGCAGATGTCTGTATCTCTCGGGCCTGGTTGGCGACAAGATATATTATGATAGTAAGCATAGAGTACGGCCCTGTCACGCAGTCTCAATCCTAGATGGAACTTTATAGCATCATGATTATCATCCTCATCGACATCAGCATCATAGCATTGTAAAAACTGTGCCAACATCTGTGGCCACTAAGTTGGCGTAGAAAATGGGATGGTGAAAAAAGGTGAACACAAAGGTAACCTCCCTGCGATGATCCTAAACAATTCAATCTTTGGTACTATGGATTGTGCACAGTCAGTGAAAGTTTTGACACATCTTTCACAATACCAAAAATAATTTACATCTATTTCCTCTATAAACAGATGGTCAGACAATTTAAAACATTGAGCAATTTCCATTTTATTGTTTCATGACATCAGAACTGAATAATTTCCCCTTTTGTCTTGCTCAAACGTGTAATTAAAAATAACATAAATGACACTACGATTCACTCTTTTTCTTTTTCAAGCCCACGCGATTTCAAAAGACCGTCTCAGAGCACAAAGTGCCACAATAAATTCAATGCAAATTCGTTTGCATTATTTCAACATGGCCCAACCAATCGCTCAGGGATATTTTAGGGATGTGAAAACACTCAGTCATTAACCCTTTGATTCCCTCACCCTATCTGCCAGCATCCTGCATTGTCAACCCATGACAGCAAAGCGAAAACTTAATCCTTTCACCCCCTTACCCTTTCTACCAGCTTTCAGCAGGAAGCTGGTGGATAGGGTAAGGGTGTGAAAGGGTGAATTTTTTGCAGGCTATGGACTGGCTGTGGCAGGAAAGGGTTACAACAGACTCTTTCAACCCTTATCACTTATGACTTATCATATGACTGATCTCATGTCACTCACCATCATCAGATGTCCTTGCCCCATGGCGTTGGCGATTGTGGACTTCCATCTGTCTCTATCTCTTGTTGCCTCAAGCATCTCTTCCACTCTCTTTGTCCCCAGCCACTCTGCAAGTCCGTCTAGCATCTTCTCCCTGGGTCTACCCGGTGCTCTCTTTCCCTCAAGATTTCCAGTTGTGACCAGGTGCTCCAATTCCCCTTTCCTCATAAAATGGCCTATGAATTATGCCTGCCTTTTCCTAATCTTCCTTATGAATGATCTTCTTGTGTCTGCCTCCATCAAGACTGTCTCGTTTGTTTTCTTTGCTGTCCATGGAACTCTCAACATCCTTCTTAGAAACCACATCTCGGCTGCCTCAATCTTGTTCTGGCTTTGCTTGTTGACTGTCCACGCCTCGCAACCGTACAACAGTATTGGTTCTATATAACATTCCTGAACTCTCTTCTTGATGTTAACTGATAGGCAATTGTTGGTAAGAATGCTTTCCATCTTCTTGAATGTTGTTTTGGCTTGGCCGATTTGCTGGCTATTTCTGATGCGTATCTGCCGTCTGGTGAAATGATCGTTCCCAGATTAATTTATAATTCTCAAGGTTGTGCCTTTGCTGTTATTTTGCATGAGTGGTTTCATGTGGGTTTTTTTTTTATGTCACTGACCACCACAAAAGAGCAGGAAGCTGATGGACAGGGTAAGGGTGGAAAAATGGTCATGGTTTTGCAGATTATGGACTGGCTGTGGGAATGAAATGGTTAAAACTACTCTTTCAACCCTTATCACGTATGACTTGTCATATGACTGATCTCATGTCACTGACCACCATAGAACAGAATCGGCAAGAAATTATTCGCCGTCACCACGTTAAACTCATGTGGCCGCCGCTACAATTACTGTTATCAACCTGGCCGTCTCTGACTCATCACACTTAACTCGTTCTGATTCTCTCTTATCTCAGCCACAAACATTCAACTAATCATTCTGTGTATCCACGACCTTCACGGCCTGGTCACCGCCTGACTATCAAGATGCCCCTCACCCCCCTACCCCTTCTGACAAATGATTGACAGAGTGGGGTGGTCAGTAAATAATTGAGTAGACTATCGTGGTGTTTGCATCAGATCACACCCGTCATCCCCTCGGCCACTAGTCAAGATCAGTCGCTTCCATTCCATTTTGCCGGTCCACTTTAATCAGAGAACGCCGATACGTATGGTGAGCTGTTTGTGTTTCGAGTGAAAAGGTGAAAAATTATGTTTGCATTTTTTTTCCAGTAATGACAGTTTCTGACGTATATGTCTGTTTTGTGTAAAATCACTGACACATATTAATGGCGTCGTAGTATCTTTATCAAAATACAAAGCAGTTCTTTTAACTCTATTGTGACTGCACTTGTCACAGCTGAGCTCTCGTGCTGGCCTAGGGCTGTCACAGTGAAATTACTGAGAACTGTATCTTTGAGCCATTTTCCATCGAATTTAGACAAAGAAACCGATAAAACGTAGCTGAAGCGTTCAACGGAAGTTCCCTCCACAAGGGAAACAACTGCCAACTTGCTAAATCATTAGCATAACAAAAGTAGATGGAGTTATATACCCTAGACCCTCTGTTACTACGATCGAAGTAGCCCGTCCTCAGTGAGAGCTCAGCTGTTACTTCAATCGAAGTAGCCCGTCGTCAAAGAGTTAATGTAAAGGTACTTTTTTTTTAAACAAAACAAATGCAAGAGAACGTAGTAACAATCTTAAAGTGTTATAACAGATATTGGTATATCATACAGATTCAAATGACACATTTTTCAGGCCATATTTTTTTTCAGATTACATAGATAAACTCGTAATGCAGACAGGTGAAGAAAAACAGCCATACTATGATATATATATATGGAACAATTGCATTTCATATCTTCTTTCATGTTTGCACTTTCAGTGTAAATTTTTGGCTTACATTCTAACACTATTATCTAAAATAGGGATAAATATCAGCCTGACATACGAATATAATTATGGTGATGAACTGCTAGTGCAGGAATTTAAACAAAAATGTATACAGCTATACTGAATCATATTACGTGATTAATACCAGTAATAAGGGTTACGCTAAAAGAGTACCCCATGTAAGATTGTTCAACCGAAACATAGACTACAGTTAAGACTTGGTATAAGACCAGAAAATCCATTCATCATTGAACGAGAAGCTTACAAAGGAAGAAGCGAAAAAAATTGAAGTACAGTACAATAATTACAGTAAAATTGTTATGATTCCTTTGAACAGCCAATGACGAGTTTGCAACAACAACAACAACAACGACGACGACAACGACGACGACGACAACAACAACAAAAACAACAACAACAACAGATAACAATCAAAAAAGCATATTCCAAAAAAAAAAAAAAGAAGAAAAATCCTCACTTTAGAGTTTAACGTTCCACCATAGTTGATGAAAAAGTGCAACATAGACAGGTCATTACGGGAGGTCAGAACGTGTGGCGACATCTAACAGTCAGTCGACCAGTTGACTGGAACTTTACGGACAGCGCTACCTGATGCCAGAGGAGGGAGTGGAGGGGTGGAGGTGGGGTGGGGGACGGGGGGAGGGAGAGTCTGAAGGGACTGGTGATGAGATGGAAGACCTAGCGGCCATTCCCCTGACCCCCAGGGCCCTACGCGTGTTTCTGTAAGATGATGGTGATGGAGTGAGGGAGGGAAGGGTTGACACTTGTGTGACCCTGTCTCGTTCTGTAACATGATATTAGTAGAGAGATGAAAAGGGGGGGGGGGGAGAGAGAGAGAGAGAAGAGAGAGAGAAAAGAGAGAGAGAGAAAGACAGAGAGAGAAGAGAAGAAGAGAGAAACAGAGAAACAGAGAAGAGAGATAGACAGAGAGAACCAAAGAGAGAGAGTGAGAGAGAGAGACAGAGACAGACAGACAGACAGAGAGATAGAGAGAGAACCAAGAGAGAGAGTGAGAGAGACAGAGACAGACAGAGAGAAGACAAAGAGAAAAGAGAGAGAGTGAGAGAGAGACAGAGACAGACAGACAGACAAGAGATAGACAGAGAGAACCAAGAGAGAGAGAGAGAGGAAGAGAGAGAGACAGAGACAGACAGAGCGAGAGATAGACAGAGAGAGAGGGAGGGAGACAGAAAGAGAGAGAGACAGAGATAGAGATACAGAAGAGAGAGAGACAGAAGAGAGAGACAGCAGAGAGAGAGACAGGAGAGGAGAGAGAAGAGAGAAACAGAGAGAGACAGAGAGACAGAGACAGACACAGAGAGAGACAGATAGTCAGAGAGACAGACAGAGAGAGAGACAGGGAGGAGACAGAAAGAGAGACAGACAGAGAGAGAGATACAGAAGAGAGACGAGACAGAGACAGAGAGGGACAGTGAGAGAGAGAGACAGAGAAGAGAGAGACAGAGACAGAGAGACAGAGAGAGGCAGAAGAGACAGAACGAGAGAAAGAAAGAGAGAGAGAGAGAGAGAGAGAGAGAGAAAGACAAGAGAGAGAGAACAGAGAGAACAGAGAACAGAGAGAGAGAGACAGAGACAGACAGAGAGAGAGACAGATAGAGAGAGACACAGAAGAGAGAGAGGAGGAGACAGAAAGAGAGAGAGACAGTGAGAGATACAAAGAGGGAGAGAGACAGAGACAGAGAGTAGACAGTGAGAGAGAGAGACAGAGAGAAGAGAGACAGAGACACAGAGAGACAGAAAGAAACGGAGAGACAGAGAGAGGCAGAGAGACAGAACGAGAGAAAGAGAGACAGAGACAGAGAGAGACAGAGACAGAGAGAGAAATAGAGATATAGAGGGATACTACCTTTGTGACCCTACGCTCGGTCTTATCATATCATGTCTGCCAAAGACAGCATCATCAGAAAAATAATTGTCTCCAGCCAGAGACTGTTTAAAAATCAATAAGAAATATATTTTGGCCTGCAATGTTTTGGGAGAGATTTTTCAGTAACCCTTTTTTTTTTTTTTTTTTTTTTTTTTTTTTTTTTTTTTTTTTTGCGGACGTGTTATTGACATGTTATTCCATTATGATACATTACATGATTCTGATGACGATAGTCTGATTTTACACACAGAAACATCATGGCCACTTTCATAAATCAACCCTTGTAAGAGATGAAAACTTTATAATAGTTGAAAATGGCAAGATGTAAATAAATGTATTGACGCAGGTATTTCTGCATTGTACGTGATAAAGGAGACATTTAGTCTCCAATTATATAGTACGTGATAAGAGAAAATTTAGTGTCTAATTCCTTGCGAAACGATCTTGTCACAAAGAAAAACAACAGACATCACAGTTGCCAACTGCTTTTGTATAATATATCTCACACGCTTCTGTCCTGACATTAAGACCTCATTAGCAGTAACAAGATGAGTGACATTATTTCTCATGTGCGAAGTACATGGTTCACCAAAAAGGTCAATGTAATATGTTTTATGTGCTAACTTTCGCACTTCTGCCTGTTTTCCCTGATAAAAAAAATGGCATTGCTCGGGCTGATGAACTGTAATATAAAATCCCACATAAAATGAGCGCAGAAAACTGACTGTGTAGAAGTACAGTGTAACGATGTCTGCATATCAAACAGACAATATCCTGATATATAAAAGAAGAACCAGTCTAGGACGTTGTGTACTTAGACGGAAAGAATGAAATAATCCCGTAATGACCTGACGAGTTTATTCTTCCTGATTTGAATGTTGCACTTTCCCTTCACTGTGGCCACATAACAATACTTAGTGGCCTGTTTAATACAGTTTTGTCCACGAAAAACACACTGCACTAGTCTTTCATTTCCACAGGATATAAAGATGGTTACTAAATAAGTAGAACAAGAAATACACTGACCCTGTCGTTTACAAATAAAACGAACTCTTCTTGTCTGTCACCTCGACCAGCCAGAGAAAAGGACTCAGACAGTTTGATGGTTCCTGAAGCTTAAGAGATTGAGAGCTGTGCCAGAACACCTTGCTTAGACACCAATCTCCAGAGACATGAGTGGAGAGACAGGCAAAATGTGTGATTTAGTTGACAATCACAAC